>CM076576.1:825981831-826304898 GCA_034641835.2 Pinus albicaulis | reverse complement strand
GTATCATTTCATGGCCTATCTTTTTATCCAAAAATCTCATCATTATCCACCATTTTCCTTACTAAAACTTCATAAATTCCTTACATCCTATTGAAATTGATTAATATAGTATCATAATTGTTATTTTTACATTGAAATGAATTTTGGGAATTTTCGTGTTAAAAACTAAAATTTTTCAAGAAATTATAGGTTCTGGTAACTTCCTGTAAATGCTTTATGTTTTGACATGTGGCGTGACAGGTAGACCAAAACAAAGGATGAGGGCTTAATCTAGAATGTACACGAATGGTGAAAAATCTATTCAACCTTATATTTGAAGTTCCTAAGTAGCCAGTCAATGCTGGTCAAACCCAGCCATTTCAGCAGAAAAATCTGAATCATAAATGAACAGACTTGATATTTTGCTTGTATTTACGGATTTAAACCAATTCGACTTCTTTTGGAAGTCAGTTAGGCTTTTGAGGATATGAATAGCCTCCTTTTTGTTATGTAATTCTGATAAACAGTTAGAGGAAAAAATATTGAAAGTTAGTTGATACGTAGAGAGACATACAAAGACATGAGATTTATGTGCCAAGCTTAAAACTCTGTTTTTATGTAATTGATTTCCAGACTTCAATAGAGACGGAGATTCAATTCTTCATGGTGTTATGATCTAGTATTTTCTCCCTTTGAAGTTACTCCAAGTGTGCTTTCAATGTGTGGAGGGCCCCCATGCAGTTCTGGTACACTTTCTTTATGTTTTCCTTTACATCTGCATATTCAGATCTGATAGTGCATTTCATTTAATTTTTATGTTGTGAGTTCATGAATTTTGATTAGAAGTGTGTTTATTGTTTCAGTTATCATTTCTGCTTTATGTTCATGGTTATAGTTGAAAAATTCAATTATTAGATTAATGTGTAAACCTTGTAAGAGGATTTAATTGTTGATTGAATTCGAAATTATTACCTTGATCTATGTTTTTAAATGAGTTTGATTTAAGTGTGCTGATTTGGAAGAGATTCTGTGAGCTGAAACCTTGTAAAAGGACTAGAATCTCAGACAACCATAAGCACTTTGTTTTTAGGAAGATAGATCTGTTTTAATTAGAGAGGTGTTTAAGTGTGTAAGGAACCAAAGGGAAATCTCTTATAAAAGGGTATTGGATCCTACTGCAACAAACCCTCACTTATGAAATTAGATCCTTCTAGGTCTATATATATTAGACAAGTATCTCTAATCTTACCTACTCAGGTTGACAAGAAATGAAAGCCTAATCTACAGCAGTAGAATAGACCAAACAATCACCATACCTCCATCTTGTTCAAAACTTGTTATATGATGCCCTAATAATGAAATGTTCACCTTTTCTTTGTCTTTCTCTCTAATATTCCTTCCCGATATAGCTTGTAACCTGTTCATGGTCTCTTCTTTCGTTCTCCACCTAATTTTTCATTGAGTGGACTCTTCACCATCTCCATTAATGCTCCATATTGGTCCTCCATCATTCTTTTTCTTTCTTGATTCCTTGTAGAAGATTGATTTCTTGAATCATCCTAGCTACAATCTTTATGAAGATTATACCTTTTCTTGGAATACATGACTTTCTCTTGAATATCTATTGTTTCAAGATCCACAACCCTATTTATTTGAGATGCTACCATGAAAAAGGTACTTCATTTGAAATTTCTTTCCTTTCAACTCGTAGATTGTTTTGGACCTCTATAGGACCTGATATTAGGTTTCCTTTTTGATTGCCATCTATTCCATCTTGTGAAATCTTGGAGCTTTCCTTCGGTTGGTCCTCTACCCTGTTTATTTGAGGTCCATGACCTTTTATTTGTATTGCATTTGTTTTCAAGAGAAAATTTTTTGTCTTTCTCCTTTATGACAACTTCTTGTACTCGTTCATCTTCATATTCTTCAAGTCCTGCAAAAAAACACTCATATAAACAATTAGACTGGAAAACTTGATGCTCATTTGCCCCTGTTGATGCCTCTAGGATTGACATCTCTCCTATATGCTGGATTGAACTTCTTAAGTTTTGCATGAGACTCTTATCTTGTCTCTCATCCACCTCTTCTTCATCAAACATTGGTCCTCTCTCAAGTTCACAGATAAAGGTTGCTTGCTCTGCCCCTAAGGACTGATTTTCATACCTTTTTCTTCTTTCAACTCATTTTTTTCTCCATGCCCCTAATTCGAGCAGAGAGCTTGATGGAAAACTCTGATTTCAGTGAACTTCAGTTTTATATTTCTCTCGATTTGCCTTACAAAAATGTTGATTCCAAATTCAAAGTTGAAGGCCAGGATTTTCGTTCTAATGTTTTGGTTGTAGAACGAGAAATGACAGAATGGAAGGATGCTAGCAGCTGCAGCCTGAGTAAGAATTCCCATGTCTGGTGTATGGTTTTGAATAATCAATGGAATTTAGGGGTGATACAATCAATCCCCACTACACAATCTCTGGTCAACATTTCAAATGGCAAGATTGTTGACGTGCATGTTAGAAATTTGTTACCTGTGAATTCAGATATTCTTGAAGGAATTGATGACCTTATTCAACTTAGTTATCTGAATGAACCTTCATTTCTTCATAACATTCAGAAAAGAGTTGCGTCGTCGAGGGTATATTTGATTTTTTTTTTAAATATTTTTAACAAAGTGTCGAAATACCACTGTTATGTAATCCTAGAATTTTCTCTGAGTAGTTTCCTACCAGAAATATCCAGATTAGCATCATCGATGGAAGACATGCTAATTGCAACTCGGATCTCAGCATTCCTAGCATTTCACACCATATCCAGGAAAATAGATCCTGATGACGACTACCTTATGTCTTCAGAAAACAGGTCTTAGATACCTCGGTAGGCCAAACATTCAGAAAAGATTTGTGTCATCGAGGGTATATATATATATATTTTTAAATATTTTTAACAAAGCGTCGGAAGACCGACGCTTTAGACGTCGGAATACCGACGCTTTCACCATCGAAAGAGCGACGTCCTACAACTGTCGGAAGAAATTGGTGTCGGAAGAGCGACGGATATTTTTTTTAAATATTTTTACTTTTTCGTCGGAACTGTGACGTTTCAAAGCATCGGTATTACGACACTTCTAAAAAGCGTTAATATTGCGACACTTCTGAAAAGCGTCGGTATTAAGACACTTGTGAAAAGCATCGGTATTGCGACACTTCAGAAAAGCGTCGGTATTGCAACACTTCGGCAATGCGTCGGTATTGCAACACTTCTACAAAGCATCGGTATTGCGACACTTCGCACGCGTTGGTATTGCGACACTTTGTAAGCGTCGGTATTGCAACACTTTGCAAAATGTCGGAAAAGGTGTCACTCTTCCGACGCTTTTCAAAAGTGTTAGAATTGCCATGTAATGGATAACAACGTTTTGTCCGGCCTCAAAATGTCGCTCTTGCAACGAATATGTGTTGGAATAGTGATGAGGTGGCCATTGAAAATTGGGCCAAATTTACTAGTGCAACCTTTCTAAATAGAGAATTGAAAGAAGAGGTTTATTTAAAACAACCTGAAGCATTTATCAAACAAGGGTAGGAACATTTAGTATGAAAATTAAAGAATGAATTATATGAACTAAAACAGGCACCCAATTCATGGTTTGAAAAAATGACTCCCTTTTCTTGCAGCATAGTTATAAAAGGAGCAAAAACGACCCAAATCTGTATATTGCGTTTGATGAAAAAGGGAAAATTATTTTTATTTCTTTATATGTAAATGATTTAATTATCATCGGAAATGTTGCAAGTTTTTTAAATGAAAGACCTTAGAGAATTACGCTATTGTTGGGGTCTGGAAGTTTGGAGGGACTCTGAAAATATTTTTCTCACTTAACGAAAGTATTTCAGAGGATTATTGAAAAATTTCAAAATGGGACATTGCAAAGTTTCATTAGTGTACAACATAATCTTAAACTTCAAATTGATGATTATTCTAAAAAGCTGGATTCCACATTGTATAGAAAACTAGTTGGGAATCTAATTTATCTGACTACAACTAGAATTGACTTAGCGTTTTGAGTTAGTGTGTTAACTCAATTCATGTCAAAACATCTTAAGAACCACTGGGTGGTAGAAAAAGGTGTCTTGACATAACTTCAAAAAACCATTGATTTTGGTATTAAGTACACTGATCTTTTTGATGTTATTTTGACACGTTTTTTTAGATTTAGACTTGGTGGGAAAATTAGATGACGTGAGGTCCATAAATATTTACTCTTTAAATGTGAGATCCAGTGTAATTGCTTGGAGGAACCAATGTGAGGAAATTTTGTTGAGGAGACACAAAAACACAAAACATATTGATACTCAGTTTCATTTTGTTAGAGAGAAGTTTCACTCTAAAGAAATGTTTATTGAATATTGTAATATCTATTATAATGCAACATATATTTTTACCAAGCCCCTTGGGATAATTAAATTTTAAATGTTTAGAGATATGTTAGGAGTACAATTGAACCCTTTCTCCATTAAGTGGGAGAGTTAAAAATAATGGAGAATATTGCAGTATTGGGGAGATTTTGTTTCTTCATTGTACGAGTGTCCTAGATTAGGATTAGTTCCTATTTTCTAGGATTTAGTTCCAATCACCCTAAATTTATGTAAACCTATATATTTCTGATTCTATGATTAATGAATATATATAACATTCTCTGCTCGGTAAGTCTCGAGGTGAAACTTTCTCACTTGTGAGCTGCTAGCTTTAGATTATAAGTTGTCTTCCTTAATTTTTGACAAAGAATAGGAAGGATAAGAGAAGGATTAACAAGATACATCAATAATCACACTTTTAGCTCAACGTGATGGTCATATTTGGTAAAAATATGTTGGGTACGCTGTACAAAATGTATGATGTAATAGTTGACTCCAACTTGGGGAAATGTGTTAATTTTGAGTGTCTATGTGAAGTCTAGATTATCCATAAACCTATGACACCTAAATAATTCTCACCAAATGGATATTAAAAACAAGGAGATTTAAAGATGAGCTAAATTTTCCCTTAAATGGGAGAAATAAATCTATTGATAAATTAAATTGTATGAAGTACATATCAGCAACTCTAACATAATACTCTAACATAATTTCATGTACTGTTGGGAAGTTATTCTTTTTGTTAAAAATAAAATAAATTTTGAACTCAATAAAATGAAACATTTAAGTAACAAAGGACATAAATATTACTATATTACAAGGATGCCTTATGCCCATAAGGAATCCAATATTACCTTGATAGGAAATTTTAGAACTCTCCCATGAGTAAGGGTAGCTTCTTACCATCCTAGTGGATTACGAAGGTCATGAAACATTGCAAGTGATAATGGTGTTTAATGGTGCTAATAATCTTGGGTTGCAAATGGGATACACCCTCATGGAGTAGTAGCTTGTCTCATTAATTTCACATCATACTATACTATTTTGATTGTTAAGTATTGGTTCTTGTTATGCAGAGAAAATCACTACATGTATAGAGTGTGGTTGAATATTTTTAATTGTGCATATAGTTAAGAGATTGCCCATCTTAAACTAAAATTTGAAGTATTTATATAAAACAAAATTAATGAAATAATATAATGAATTTTTTTTGTTAAATTGTGTGAAGAAAATACATTCACAATTCTATTATATTTTATTATCAAATTTAAAATAAAAAATAAAAAAAAATAAAAAATAAAAATAAAAAATGTTTAGGATTTCATATGATAACAATATTCTACATTGTAGGAAACATGTTTTATGAATTTTTTTTAATGAATAAAGGTAGAAAGTTATTTTAGGAATTTGTTTAGTCAATTCAGTGTCCTGAATTGATAGCATAAATTATCGACCAGGGCTTGTAAACTAATGAGGTATACTTGCACTATATGTGCCTAAATATCCTTACTCTTATTTCATTGTTTTCAGTATTTTGTTGATTTTTTTGAGTTTTGTTATGTTTGAGTTTTAGTATGCTATTCTATGTTAAAAGATGACATCAAATCTGTGTCAAAAGGAAAGAAAAGAGAACGTTAGACTCAAAACAGAGTGTAATTGTAAATTTTGTCTCTAATTAGGAAAATGATGAAAAAACAGAGCATTCTAATCCATGGATGTCCTAGCTTGCAAATGAACATGAAATGTAACTCAAGACATTATATTTCAACCTGATCCTTTTAGTTAGAGGTTTGTTTGAATAATTTGTGAAAGAGATTGAACTCCAATGTGATGAGGATCTTCCTAAAAACAGACAGCAACTTAGAATATTATAGTGCAATCTTATTCATATGATACAGATATTTTGGAATATCTTGAGAAGAAAATTTCTATAATATGCTAAGGATATCCTATGAATATTTGAAACTACTTATGACATTACACTATATCTCGTTCATCAGCTAGAGATTTATTGGAAGAGTTTATTGAAGGAGATTAGATATAATGTAATAAGGATCTTCTAAACAACAAGTAACCCACAGTATTACAATTAGGTCTTTTGTGTGATTTAGAGATTTATTGGAACAGTTTTGAGAAAAAGACTGTTTGTAACAATATGAGGATCTTCTATCTAATTGCAGAACAGAAAATGCTAATTAACTCAACATAGTACAACCAAATCTCATTCATATAATAGTGATATGTTGGAAAATATTTTAAGAAAAAGAATGGTTGTAAGATAATGAGGATCTTTTAATCTAAATGACAAAAACTAAAGTGCTGGTAACTCAAGATATCACAATTAAATCCATTCAATGAATAGAGATATGTTGGAAAAACTTTAAGAAAGGACTAACTATAACATCATGAGGATCTGTTAGTTAAAAAAAAATGCAAGACATGATACTAAAAGATATGAACTCAGAAAACTGTCTAAGTAAGAGATATAGCAAAACATAATTAAAAGCTACGTATCTAGAAAACATGAAGAAGCCTCCTTGGATAGCAGGGGCCCTCTGCTATCAATTTGGCATAAAAATCTTTAACTCTTCAAGTTTGTCTTCAATACAACATAAAAGTTATGCTTCTTCTTATTATAAAAAATTCTTCGAAACAGAGTATCACAGTATTGGAAAAATAAGAGTTAACTTGTTTTCTCAGTCTCACCGAGCTAAATTTATAGGTAATTACATAACTGATATTGAATGAAAGTAGGCACAGGTGTATTCTAAAGTCAAAATCAAACTAAAACTCCTTTTTAGGACTCATGTTTGCTGAAAGAAAATCAAGAGTCCTTGTCCTTATAGAAATCTGCTTCTCGGAATTTTGGTTTGACCACGTGCATAAGCATCTCCAGTTATTGACTCAGCCTTTGTGGATGACAAGGAATGATGTGGGAAAGATTTAGAATCCAACCATATATTCCTTTTCTTTAGATGACACCTGTAATATGTTCAAACACCAAAATGGCTATGGAATATGTAACTGGCTACAGAATGATTGCATTCTGTAGCTAAAACTGCTCATAAATCATTAAGACAACAAAACCACAAAAGTACAACAAGTTAGTCATTGCATGTATTCCTTAAGTGATTTTAATCATTCTTATTGATCTTTAGGTCTATAAAATGACAAAAGGAATGATAAGATGAAGTGGAATTTGGTAAAGGAGAAGACACTTTTAGGGCTCAACATACCCCCACTGCAAAAATTTTGCATGTCCTCATGCAATTTCATTCCATTTGTACTGATACCTCTACAAGAATATATAACCTCCTTTTTCTGCTTCTTCTGGTAGTTAATGCCATCCTGGGTTTCCTCATGAGTGTTTTGAATTTCAGATTCATGAGTGCCCTGTTCAATTTTCTGTTTCTTTTCTTCAACTTCTTGTTTTATTTATATAATCATTCCATTTTCTGAGAGAGAGTGTTGTTAATGTTGCCTTTCAATTTAACCTGCTCCCTTAGGATTTCATTTTCATTCTTAATATGGTTATTCAGTATCTCCAATTCATAATTGTCACTTTTTAATATTTCAATTGGAGGTTCTTATGGACTGGGGGATCTTTCTTTGTTCTCTGAGGCTTTTCTCTCTAATGATTCCACATGGTCATAAAACTGCTGTTGAGCTGGATATACATCTGGGGTTCTTCTACCAAGTTTTCTTCATATTGGTATACAGGAGATCTGTCAACTGGTGCTTGGATTGGAGTTTCTTCTTCTTCAATGTTTATGATTTCAGTTCCCTTAATGCATGTCTTTTTCACCATGCCTTTAAGCCTAGAACTTCTTCTCAATTTGGGTGAATTTTCATATTTTACATCCTCTCCCTCAACATATTCATTTGTTAATTCCTCTTTCCTTTTATTCTTGAGTTGTTTCCTGATTTTTACCAACTTTTCAAAGATTATTTCATCACTGTCTTCCTATGTTGATACATTAGGCTTGATTTCAACAGTTTTAACATCTTTTCCTCTCCTACTTCTTCTCACATGTTTTTCTTTAGACAATGTTTCTCTTGGTTCTTCAAAATGGTTCCTTAGGAGGAATTCATCCCAATTATCTCCTATCTTCTTCAAATGAAACTCAATTAAAATTTTAATTAAGCCATGATGATGTAAGGTAGTTTCTAAGAACTGAAGCCTTTTCTGGACATTTGACGACATCCTTTTCAAACTATTAAGTAGGAAAAAGGGCAGATTTATTTCTTCATCTAGAAAATTCATTATGAGTCTAATATGATATACATACAAAGTGCCAAATCTGCCTTCATAGGTTATGAATTTTTGTAAAATTAATAGCATATTCCTCCATTCATTCTTCAAAGTTGAACTAGGAATACCTTTCTTAAACACTGCAGTGTCCATACCTGGGTTTTTCAATATTTGTCTCCAAGCCTCATTATGAAATTCTTTGTTTTTAAACCAACGTTCTCCCTGTCTTGGCAGCTCTGGTGCTTTTGCTATGAATGACTCTGTGATGGTGAATTTTATATCCCCAATCTCCACCTTTGATCCATCGAATGACCTGGAAAATGACTTTGTGATTTCTTTGTAAAATCCATTAAACTTCTCTATAAATCTCATCCATCCAGCCTATTGTAATAACCCTTTAATATGAGGGTATCCTTCTAAATACTTAGTTCCAATTGGCTCTGACCTTACAATAAGCTCCATTTCTTCTTAATAAAGATTGTTTCCTTTCTCTGGCTTTAATTAACTGCTCTGTTCCTATTCTTCTGTCCAAAGCAAAAGCAACTGTGAAGGGTTGTCTTACCCTAAAATGACTTCTCTGCAGATGAGGATTGGCTACTGAAAGAAATAACAGTGAGTGGATGTGAACGGAATAGGGTAGTGGTAAATCATGAGGATATTTGGGTTTAAGAGTTTGATATGGGGTGAATGACCGCGAAGAAATCTTATGAAGATTTTAAAAAATCATCAATGAATGCTATGGTCTGATGATATGACCTAATAGGTCACTTCTAGGTTCTAACCGTTAACTTTCAATTAAAGATGATTTTTTATGGAGCGGGATGAAAGGGATTTGGTCAAGGAGTGTTTATGATAGGAGTTTGATCAATTCGAATCATAAAATAACTTAGGAAAACATATGACCTAACCACATTATATCTTTAATGATTTGCTATCAAAAATAATTTCACACAATTTTACCTTAGCCCCTTTTTGAAATTTTTGCTGCTTTGATGTGCTTTATCTTTCATCTGAAAAATATTGCTCTTTTAGGCTCCATAACCTTCTTTGACTCATCCTCTGTTTACTGAAGTAGGTTTTGCAGAATCAATTGGCTACAGAACAGGTAGCTACAGAATGTACCTGTAAAAACTCTGAAATATGAAATGAAATGAAGTGAAATGTGGATGGAATGAAGTATGGAATGGAATGAAGTGAGAATGTGGATGGAGTGAAGTATGGAATGGAATGAAATGAAAATGTGGATGGAGTGAAGTATGGAATGGAATGAAATGGATCATGAATATGTAAAGTGAATCTGTAACTTATGATTTTATGATACTTAATTGCAAAAAAGAACAATTTTGAAAATCTAAAGTGTCAGAAAAATTCTGATTTTCACCTTAGATTTTTTGTATAAACATGCCAATCAATGATTGGTTTTCATGGTTATACCCCTTTTTTTTCTTTTTCTTTTTATATATTTTTTATTTATTTTTATTTTATTTTATTTATTTTTATTTTTATCATTGAAGAAAAATACAATTAAGTTAGTGAAGAAGAAGAATTCTTCTTCACTAACTTCATATCAATGTTATCTTGAAATTTCTTGACAAATTCCTCTCTTGAAAGTGGCTTATGATACAATTTCAATCTGTGTCCATTTACAAGAAAAGCTACCTTCCCTTCATCTATTGTCCTGATTTTTATTTCTCTGTTTTCAAAGATTTTCACGGTCTCATATGGCCCAAGCTAATGAGTTTGAAATTTCCCTAAAAAATCCTTGAACTTTGAATCAAATAAGAGGGCCCATTCACCTTCTTTAAATTTATTTTCCTTGATGTACTTATCATGCCATCTAGTCCTTTGTTGTTGGACTATGCTTGTTCTCTAGACTACATCTTGTTTGATCTCATCCAATTCATTAATCTACTCTAGTCTGTGCTTCTGTTAGATCAAGTCTCAATTGAACTGCCATTTTGAAAGTTTGGATCTAAAACTCTATGGGAAACAAGACTTGTTTTCCATGAACACGTTCATAAGGGGTGTGACCTGTTGTGTTTCTCCATATAGTTCTGTAGGCCCACAAGGCTTCAGGAAGCCTTTCTGCCCAATATCTTTTGTGTAAATGAACAATCTTTGTTAGGATCCCTTCAATGACTTTATTGGTAGATTCCACTTGGCCATTTGCTTGTGGATGGTAGGGAGTAGATTTTTTGTGTCTGATTTTGTACTTTTCTACCATTTGCTCCACTAGCTCTGATGTGAATTGAGCTCCTTGATCTGTAAAAATTTCTCTTGGGACACCAAAACGAGTAAAAATATCCTCAAACAAAAAATTGACTATAGATGCTTCAGTAGCAGAAAGTAATGGTTTGGCCTCTACCCATTTGGTAACATAATCAGTGCAACCTAATATATATTTCTTTTGTCTTGATGGAGGATTGATAGGTCCTACAAAATCCAAAGCCCATTTCTCAAAGGGTTCAATGTGTACCTGAGGTTGCAGTGGCATCTCACCTGAAGGAGAAGGTTTCCCTACCCTTTGGCAACTGTCACACCTTTTAACATACTCTTTAGCATCCTTAAAGAGGAATGGCCAATAATATCCTAAATGAAGGATCTTATAAGCTGTCCTCTTATCAGCAAAGTGTCCACCACATGGTTCATCATGACATGCCTTGAGAATCTTAGGCATCTCATCTTCTCGAACACATCTCCTGATAATAAAATCTGGACCTGTTTTGTATAACTCATTAGCAATCCATGAATATTTTGCACTGTCATAAATGATCTTTCTTTTATCTCTTGTATTCATAATTGAAGGAAATTTTCTTGAAACTAGATAGTTAGCAATATCAGCAAACCAAGGAGTTTGAGTGGTAATTGAAAAGAGATATTCATAAGGGAATTTGTCTTCAACTGGAGTATTGTCTTTAATGTTTTGGAGTCTAGATAGGAAATCAGCTACTGTATTTTTTTTTCCAGGCCTATCTAGAATAGTGATGTTAAACTCTTGTAAAAGCAACAACCATCTTGTGACTGTGCCATTAGTAATTGATTTGTTCATTAAGTACCTAATTGCAGAATGCTCTATGTGAACAAAAGTTTCATAGCCTGTTATATAGTGTCTAAATTTATTTATATCATGGACAACAGCTAAGAACTCTTTTTCAGTTACAGTATAATTTAAATCTGAAGGAGTCAAATTTTTACTTGTATAGTAGATGGCATAAGGAATCAGGTATTTTTGTCCCAATACAGCTCCTAAAGTTGTATCTGAGGCATTTGTTGAAATATGAAAAGGTAATTTCCAGTTAGGTCCCCTTAAAATAGGTGCTTCAGAGATTTTTGTTTACAGGGTTTCAAAGGCTAACTGGCAGTCAGGATTCCGATTGAATTCACAGTCCTTGGTAAGTAATTTGAAAAGTGGAGATGCTATCTTGGTGAAGTTTTCTATAAATCTCCTATAATACCCTGTAAATCCTAGAAAACTCCTAACATCTTTTTGACAACTTGGAACTAGTAGTCTGGAGATGACTTCAACTTTTGACTTATCAACTTTAATCCCATCTCCTGAAATGTGATGTCCTAGAACAATCCCTTCAGTAAACATCATAAAACACTTTTCATGACTTAATGAGAGATTTTCTTCTTTACATCTCTTTAGAACTCTTTCCAAGTTTGCTAAGGCTTCTTGAAATGTGTTTCCATAGACTATGAAGTCATCCATGTATCCCTCTACACAGTCATGTATTAGATCTGAAAAGATTCCTAATACTGCCCTTTGGAATGTTGCAGGTGCATTGCATAATCCGAATGGCGATACTCAGTAGGCATAGGAACCCTAGGGATAGGTAAATGTGGTTTTGTCTTGATCCTTAAGTGCTACTTGAATTTGATTATAACCACTGAACCCATCCAAAAATGAAAAGTGCTTTTTGCCTGCTAATGTGTCTAACACCTGATCGATGAAAGGTAAGGGAAAATGGTCTTTAAGAGTAGCTTTATTTATTTCTAGGTAGTCAATACATACCCTCCATTTTCCATTCTTCTTGGGTACAATCACCAAAGGAGAGACCCACTGACTATCTAAAATGGGATAAATAAAATTGACATTTAACAACTTCTGCAATTCTTCTTTAACAAACTCCCTAAGGCTTGGATTCATCCTTCTCTGAGGTTGTCTGATTGGTTTAAAATTTTCCTCTATATAGATATGATGAGTGCAAGTCTTAGGATTGATCCCTTTCATGTCAGTGTACTCCCAAGCATATGCAGCAGAGTGTATCTGTAATGTTTTGACTATCTTTTCTTGTTGAAATTTCTCTAGGTTTTTGTTTATGTTTAAGGTTTTTCCTGGAAATATTTCAATTGCAGAGCTGCCAAATCCTTCCATGGAGTAGAGAGACATCTGTCTTGATGATAAGAACTCAATGTTATATTCTTCTTGAAATTTTTCATATTTAAATTCTGAAGAAGATTCATAATTTTCCAAAGTATTCAAAATCTGACTATCTTCACAAATTTCTGAAATAGTGAAGAGAGGCTGTATATCTTCTTCACCATCAATCCACTGAGTGTCATCTAATTCTGTGATTGTTCTTGCTGGAGGATACAAGGTAAATTTCTTGGTTGAACTTCCATTAGAGATGTACATATCACCAGATCTACAGCTAATGAAAGCATCAGTTGTAGCTAACCAAGGTCTTCCTAATATAGTAGGATGTCCTCCTAGATCATTTTTAGGAGTTAGGATCATGAAATCCACAGGATACTCCCAAGAATCTAAGGACACTAGAATGTTTTCTATTATCCCATTTGGTTTGATCACAGATCTATCTGCTAATTGTAGTAGTGTGGGTGTAAAAAGAAGATTAGGAAGTTTTAGCTTTTCCATGATTTACCTACTCATGATATTGCTGCTCCTAAATCAATAAGTGTGTTTTGGATTTCAATTCCATTGATGTGTATTTTAACAATTGGATTTCCTATGTATAGATACTTTGGAATGGCAATCTTACCCATCATTATATCTTCTATCTTTCCTATCAGTTGTATTTTCTTTATCTCTTTTATTCTTTTTCCTGTTTTTTTCATACTCAACTCTTTTATTTTTTTTTGCTAAGATTGGGATTTACTTGATATCTTGTAATAATGGAATATTAATACAAACATTTCTTAACTCATCTAGGAAATCATATTTAGGCATCATAATTTGTTTCTCTACACCCCTATCAATTTGTAATCTTTCTAGAAAAGGAGGTGTAGAAGTAGATGTTGATGGCTGCTCTAATATAGGAGTTGAAATTATTGGTTCTTTCTGTTTTGATTTTTCAATATTTTGGTCTTGAAAATATGTGCTTCCTTCAAGACTTTTATTTACCCATAGAGAATCTTCCTCAGAATTGTTTTTCTCTTGTATAATTACAGAAGGTTTCTTCTTTTCAAGTATTCTTCCAGACCTAAGTTGAACATCATTAAGGCCTAAAGGAGTAATCAAATATGTTGGGAATTGTTGACCTTATATCATATATGTATTCTGAGGGTTTTTATTGTTGGGGTTTGGTATTGGCTAGGCAGGCAATTGATTTGATTTTTGAGGAAATGGTAATGGAAGTGGTGGATTTTGATTTTGGTTTTGATGTTGTGGATTCTGTTGAGGATTTTGTTGAGTGGGAAAGTTTGAATATGTTGGATATGAGGGATAAGAAGGTGGATATTGATAATACTGGGAGAACCTTCCATAACAATTTTGTGTTCCTTGTGCCCAAGGTTGAGATTGATTTTGAAATTAGGGCCAAGGTTGCTGCCAAGAGTTCCAATTTGGTGGGGGTTGATTATACATTTTATTATTAAACCCATGTGTCTGAGGTCCCTGCCAAGGTCTTCTAGAGACAAAGTTAAGAGATTATGTGGAATTTGTGGGTATCTCTTCTTGAAAGACAGCCTTAAGACCAGGGAGTGAAGGACAACTCTTGGTCTCATGTTTTTCTGAACAAATTGCACAAGTCTCTATTACTTTTGCATCCAAAGGACACTCTCTCAAGGCATGCTTCTTCCTACATTTGGGAAAAAAGATTGCTAAGGCATCAATTTCAGCTTTTTGCTTGTTTTGTAACTTAAGGGTGTCTATTTGTTCACTAAGACTCCCTAGAATGTCAGATTTGAATTCATCAAGCATATTACCTATTTCTGCCCTACTTACTGTTCCAACTACAGATTTACTTGCCCTTGCAAGAGCAGGGTCTCTTGGTCCTTTCAGAATTTTAGATTTTTCTCTTGGAAGATTGATACATAATTCATCTATATTAGGTAATGGAAGCTGAGATATGTCCCCTTTTCCCATCATATTGAGGATATCTATCCATTCATCGCTAATTGTTTTCAACAAGAGAGCTTTCAAAGTTTCTTGATCTAGGGTTTCCATTTTTTCTCTCTTGATGTTATAATTGAATCTTTCCAACAAATCTTTCAGATTTTCATCCTCTTTTTGCATCATCTTGAACACTTCTTCCTTATGATTGACTGGTATACAGTAATCCAAGTATCTATCTAGAAATGCTCTCCTCATGTCATCCCATGTCCTAATAGACCTAGTGATTAAAATCATAAACCATTTTAATGCTGCTCCTTTCAATGTTGAAGGGAAAAGTTTAAGTTTATGAGAATCTTGTAGATAATCATAGGTTCTACATAGAACTTCAAATTCAAATAAGAAGGTTTCAGGATCCTCACTTTTTAGTCCATGAAATTTTGTAAGAACAGAAGGTGAGATATTTTTCATAGTTGCATTAGTCTCTTCATCTACTATAGGGAATTCAAAAATACTTCCAGTTCCCCTTCTACCTCTTCCTCCGTCTGCATTTCCTCTTCCTCCTTCTGCATTTCCTCTACCTCTTCCTCTATCTCATCCTCTTCCTCTACCTCCTCCAAATAGTGTATGTTCTCCATTAAAGACTTCTCCTTCCCCTTCTTCTGCCATGATAGACTCCTCTGAACTGATATAGGGTTCAGTTGGAAGAGCTAGTTTTTCTACTGGTTCTTCTATTAAGGGTATATTGACGAAATAGTCCTCTTCTTCCTCTTCACTAGGAATTTGTAATTCTTCTACTGGAATATATTCCCCTGTGGAAGTGAAAAAGGTTATCCCTTCTGTAGGAGTCCTTGGATCTTCTTCCTCTAGAATTTCTTCAGTGGATGAAGTGGGGGATCTTCCTGATGGGATATCTGATCTTGAGACTTCTGGAAGCCTATGACCAGTATAGTATGGAATGTGAGTTTGAGTTGGAGGTGTGCTACTTCTTGCTCTTGGTGGAGTGAGTGGAGTTGTGGGAATTAAACTTCTACCTCTTACAAATCTACCCCTAGAATCTCTTTCTCTACGCATATCATTGTTTTTGAGAAATAGGAAATAAGGCTACCTAGTTATACCTCCCCAACAACGGTGCCAAAATGTTTAGTCAATTCAGTGTCCTGAATTGATAGCATATATTATCGACCAGGGCTTGTAAACTGATGAGGTATACTTGCACTATATGTGCCTAAATATCCTTATTCTTATTTCATTTTTTTTAGTATTTTGTTGATGTTTTTGAGTTTTGTTATGTTTGAGTTTTAGTATGCTATTCTATGTTAAAAGATGACATCAAATATATGTCAAAAGGAAAGAAAAGAGAACCTTAGACTCAAAACAGAGTGTAATTGTAAATTTTGTCCCTAATTAGGAAAATGATGAAAAAACAGAGCATTCTAATCCATGGATGTCCTAGATTGCAAATGAACATGAAATGTAACTCAAGACATTATATTTCAACCTGATCCTTTTAGTTAGAAGTTTGTTGGAATAATTTGTGAAAGATATTGAACGCCAATGTGATGAGGATCTTCCTAAAAATAGACATCAACTTAGAATATTATAGTGCAATCTTATTCATATGATAGAGATATTTTGGAATATCTTGAGAAGAAAATTGCTTACTGAAGAGCTTGCCGGATTATCCACAGTCTTACGAAACATTTGTCGACGTTTCAAATTCCAACGAGGATTATGCTAAGGATCTCCTATGAATATTTGAAACTACTTATGACATTACACTAGATCTCGTTCATCAGCTAGAGATTTATTGGAAGAGTTTATTGAAGGAGATTAGATATAATGTAATAAGGATCTTCTAAACAACAAGTAACCCACAGTATTATAATTAGGTCATTTTTGTGATTTAGAGATTTATTGGAACAGTTTTGAGAAAAAGACTGTTTGTAACAATATGAGGATCTTCTATGTAATTGCAGAATAGAAAATTCTAATTAACTCAAGATAGTACAACCAAATCTCATTCATATAATAGTGATATGTTGGAAAATATTTTAATAAAAAGAATGACTTTAAGATAATGAGGATTTTTTAATCTAAATGACAAAAACTAAAGTGCTGGTAACTCAAGATATCACAATTAAATCCATTCAATGAATAGAGATATGTTGGAAAAACTTTAAGAAAGGACTAACTATAACATCATGAGGATCTGTTAGTTAAACAAACAATGCAAGACATGATACTAAAAGATACGAACTCAGAAAATTGTCTAAGTAAGAGATATAACAAAACAGAATTAAAAGCTACTTATCTAGAAAACATGAAGAAGCCTCCTTGGACAGCAGGGGCCCTCTGCTATAAATTTGGCATAAAAATCTTTAACTCCTCAAGTTTTTCTTTAATACAGCATCAAAGTTATGCTTCTTCTTATTATCAAAAATACTTTGAAACAGAGTATCACAGTATTGGAAAAATAAGAGTTAACTTGTTTTCTCGGTCTAACCGAGCTAAATTTATACGTAATTACATAACTGATATTGAATGAAAGTAGGCATAGGTGTATTCTAAAGTCAAAATCAAACTAAAACTCCTTTTTAGGACTCGTGATTTGCTGAAAGAAAATCAAGAGTCCTTGTCCTTATAGAAATCTGCTTCTCGGACTTTTGGTTTGACCACATGCATAAGCATCTCCAGTTATTGACTCAGCCTTTGTGGATGACAAAGAATGATATGGGAAATATTTAGAATCTAACCGTATACTCCTTTTCTTCAGATGACACCTGTAATATGTTAAAACACCAAAATGGCTATGGAATATGTAACTGGCTACATAATGACTGCATTCTGTAGCTAAAACTGCTCAGAAATCATTAAGACAACAAAACCACAAAAGTACAACAAGTTAGTCATTGCATGTATTTCTTAAGTGATTTTAATCATTCTTATTGATCTTTAGGCCTATAAAATGACAAAAGGAATGATAAGATGAAGTGGAATTTGGCAAAGGAGAAGACACTTTTAGGGCTCAACAGAATTTAATATCATTTATTAGAATATAAAATTAATTTTAATATAATTTTCTTAAACTTTTAAATATTTTTAAAATAAAATTTTAATATTATTTATTTCATAAGGTTAAATATATATAGATTTTTATAAATTTATTTTAGAGCGATTTTATAAGAAATTTTTATTGATTAAAATAGTAATTTTATAAATGCAAGAAAACACGTTAATAATCCAAAATATAATGTATTTGATAATAGTAAAAGAATATTTAAAAATTTTAAATAAAATATTTTAAATATTGTGATACTTATTGAATAATAAGTTGATCTACATTAACTACTAACAAATAGTAATTATAATACTTATTATTAAGTAACAATGTAATTATCATTACTTTTACTACTTAAAATATCTAACAATAATAATAAATAATACTTCTTTTTTCCACATAAAAACGATATATTTTTATTGAGATATAAAAAATTACATTGTACATTCCCATTACATTCACTATATGTCAAGCATGTTTGAGACCATCAAAAGTGCCCCTATCATCCAATGAGTCCCTTTAGAGATTCTATTAGGGGCTAATATTCACAGGTGGGCTAATTTTATATACTTTTTTAAAAAACAAATATTCACCAATTTCCATTTTTTCTAAAAATAATTCGCCAAAATTTATAGTATGAAATTATTTTACCTTAAAAATCGACAAGATCTTATATATACTAATACAATATAATCTTAAATTTATATATTTTAACAAAAATATTATCAAACATTTTATAAATTTTCTATTATAGATTACTAAGATTCGCCAAGGTTTCTAAACTTTCAAATGGATATCCATCCTTAAAATCTTCCCTGCAAAGACAATAAAAAATGCTCCTATCATCTTATAAAAACTCAGTCATTTTAATTAGATAATTTAAACCTATTTGACTAACACTTTGTTAAGTAAAAGGAAACTATGAACATGCGCAAAATATTGATAGTAACCATGTTCGTGTAATTATAGATAAAAACAGAGTTGGCGCACTTATTTGTATATTGTTCCATTTATTCTACACCATGTAAACTTTATATATGTATATTTTATTTTATAATAATTTTTAATTTTAAATTGATATACATCATTGTTTATGAATATCACATATTAAAAAAACATTTTATAATCAAATATACAATTTTAATTTAATTTTATAATATATATTTTTTATTATATTGTCACTATTCACTTATCAATTAATAATTAAATTAAAATTTTAAAACAATATTCAAAATAAACCCACTTCATATTTAATTAATAAAAACCAGTTAACTATGTTACAAAGTTGGATAAAAGTTGGAAGTGCTAGACACTTCATACTTGATTACACTAATTTATATTGAGCAACCATCTATTGTACTACCTAAATATCTCCTCCTCCTTGGCCTCATTATTCTTGGGCCTCCTAGTCTTGTCATCATCTTTGGATTGAGATTTGCAAGGCCTCGTGATCATCCTCATCTTCTATGATCATAGCTTAGTGTTATTTTCCTTCTTCCTCATTCTCATCATCTTTTCTTTCATCATCATCTCAATCTTTTCCTTCATTTTAAAGGACAAAGACGTCACAATAGAGATATTTTCCTTCATCATCATCCCAATCTCTTCCTTCATTTTAAAGGACCACTATGTCACAATAGAGATGTAATGAAGAGAAAAGTCAGAAACATAAAAGTTATCATTACAGCAGAGATAGTCCATTCCTATGTTTGAGAATGTTGTTTTTCATACTACATTGAATTTCAGTCAAAACCTTGAAAAAACAACTACAACCAATTTGCTAATTCTAATTTCATATTCTTAGGGTCTAAGTTAAAAACACATCTCTGGAAAATTTATTTCCAAAATATTCACGAATTTTCAATCAACAATTCTTTACCTTGAAATTATCTATGCCCTGATTTTAGACATTTGCATTGAGAATCCATAATCGCATTCCCATATGGTCTGATTTTAGACTTTCGCATTGAGAATCCATGATGACATAGTAGGTCGCTATAATTTTCATCAACAAAATAAAAGTCCTAACTAGCACAGAATAAAAGTTCTAACTAGCAGAGAAAGAGGAGGACTTGATAATAACGTATCCCATCTTTCCAAAATAAATGTCAACTACTTGTGTAGAAATAACAACACACAAAAGGAATGATTGAGAATACTGATAGTGATGGAAATTCCACCAAACCGAGTTGGTGGAGGGGCGGCTATTGTTTGGCCTCCAGGTCTCCTTCTTCATCTTCTTCATCTTCCTCTGAGATTGACAAAACAATGGTTTTGCTTTTATTTGGCACGCCACAGCACAATTTATTCGACCATATAAAAATAGTTCCCTAATTATTTCCTGACATAATATCATGGGTTCTTTCATCGTATGTGAATCCGCAGATGCCCAAATGTCGGAGAGCCATGCTTCTCAACTCAGAAACAGAATTTGGAGCATGAGTTATAATCTTTCCCAGGTTTTTTCCTGTAACAATGCTACTAATATTGATGGACTCAGGTCCATCAGGATACCGGCCAAAACCGCAAACAGATATAAAAAAATCCTCTTTGGTTGTAACGTACGAACTTGATAAATCGTTAAATTCAGAAAATCTATGGTCCTCAAATGTGACCACAATCTCACCTTGTAAATCACAAATATAAGTCGTTCCTTCTGTGATGCACAATAAGGCACTTCTTTTGGCTAAATAGAGAGGTGGGCAAGTAGGATGTATGCTAGTTGTTTTTATTATTTCACAAATTTCATAAGATATATACATCACCTGCATCCCCAAATCCTGTTGTTTAATAGCTATTCTATCGGGGTCACATAACTCCACAAAGTTAATTCCGTGTCGTGGAGAGAAAGGTATGGAAATTCTTTTCGAAGTTCTCCAGTCGATTTGGAATAAATTCTCAATAAAACGTCCTTCCTCTCAATTTTATTCTTATTTTAAATAATTATGAACATGTCCATATTTGCTGGACTTCCAAAGTTGAAATTTGATTTTAATTTTTTGTCACTTGGATCCGAAATTATAAACAATTCTGTGTACTCTTTCAATTCAAAAAATTTGAATACCCTCTCATTCTTATCTTAAATCATGCCTCTGCAATTTGGAAAGTCCAAATCCCAAACTTCTTCAAGCCGTTCTGGTCGAAAGAGTTCTCCTACTTCTGAATACTCCCCTGCTAATATAGATGCAATGTCTAAGCTTACAAGGCTTGTCATTTCGATATTTTCCATAGGTTCGTTTTCGACTTCGACAAAATTGGTCGATTTGACTTGTATTATCAATGAATTATTGTGACAATTGTAACGCATATCGACAATACCTTCTTTTTCTATTATGATAGGCAACCCATGCTCGTCAGTAAGTCGTGACATTTCTCCATAGAGTCAGAATGAAACAAGCCAGTAGTAACTATAAATTACAAATAATGTGTCGCGGACAATGAGCATATTGCTAACTATTGTGTCTTTTAAAAAGTTAAATGCTCGTATATGATACTCTCGAAAAATATTTGGAAGCTTCCTATCGTCTTTGTCATCGCACCACTCTCTCCTTCGCAGGCTCTGAAAATAATCGGTGGATGAAAAAACTCTCTCTATCATCTCCTCCTCTTCTTCTTGAGGATGATGTTGGTTTTCATGGATAGACTCCAAGGTCGCAGCAGAAGTTGTGTGGTTGGAGCAATGCGATCTCATTTTCTGTTTTTTCATACCTTGCCTTCTTATTCACGTGCTCTTCCATCGCTATACTATTGAGAATGGTGAATCCTTCCTTGGGTTCCATGCACTACAGAGAAGATATGTTAAGAAAGAAAAGAAAGGCAGGTTTTTATATCCACGTCTGGAAACGTTTGTTCATCTTTTCAGTGTGCCAAAACTAAACTTAGGCTCTATTTAATCAGTTTCACTATCGATATCGAAGGGAGCTGACATTTGAGATTTCTGTTTGGATTTAGGTAGGTTATTAATATATTATTTTCAAGATTAGCTTATTTTGGACGACTCTTATTTTCACTAGATCATATGTATATTTGAGATTTTTATTTTTATTTTTATAAATAAACAGTTTTGGGGAAATATTTTATATTTACAATTAACTGTTTACTTTTATTTTTATTTTTTTAATTATTATAAGAAATTTGTATTAATAAATGGTTGGCATAAAGTGATGCAAAAACAAAATATTTTTAAGATTTGAGCAAAATTGACCTTTTATTAGATCCACAAGAATCAAAAGAATGTTAGGCACCATATCTGTGGATTTTTTTCTTTTATCTTTTGTATAGAGTTTTATTGAAGGAGAAGAACATACATTGATTTTTAAAATCATAATAGAAAGGAGAAGAGTTGGAAAGGTTGACCACCTCCTCCTCTTCTCTTTCAACATCTTCTTCCTTGTTTTCCAAAGCAACGATTTTGTCATTTTCCTTAGTTAGAACCTCTTCCTTCATGGGAGAAATGATGGTATATGAATGCATTTGATTTAGAATTCACTGATCATAATGGTGAGTTGGATGATATTGGGCTTCTTTAGCCTAATCTTCAGCCCTCGAAGATGGAAAAGCTCCAAATATATAAATGGAGGGAGAGGGCTATCAAAATCCAGACCTATTGGCAGGATGAGACCTCTTAGACAATTGATTCTTATGTTTTCTTGAAATTTGTTTGAATGCACCTTCCTTATCATTAGATTCAAAAGATGGAATTGGGATAAAAAGTGGTTGAGATACTTGATTCTTAGGATAAATTTTCGTAAAGTTACCATACTCTTGGAAAGAATTACATTTAAAGAGGATGTTCTTATAATCCAAGGCTTGAATATGTCTCCAACTCTTCATGTCAAGTTGAATTGCCTCATGGAATCCTTTTGAAAAATCCATCTCAACATAAATTCTAGCACATGAGAAGTTATTCTCCTTGACCTATGAAGAAGTAACATAGGGGCTTAATTTCTCTCTAGTATATTTTAAAATAGCATCACCCTCACAAATAAGGGGAAGATACAAAAATCTACTTCATATATGCACATAAAAAATCATGTTGGGATTGAAATATAGAGTTCATTGGGTGAGAAACATTCCCCTTGAACCCATCAAATAAGCCCCAAATCTAAAGATTAGATCTCTATCTTCCTTGTTGTAAAAAATAAAAGGATAATAGCCTTTTCCATAATAAATAATGCCAAGGGATTTATAATTTTCCCAATTATTAGATATCTAGTCCAAAACAGAGCTATAAAAACACCAAAGGTCGATGAAATTATCAATTATCCATTTTTTCTCAAGCTTTTTAACATTCTTCTTTGTTAAATAAGAAAGCCCCATGTCAAGAGAAGGAATTGTATTCGCCCTTTTAACAAATCTACTTGGGTCAAGACATTTTTGATTCACTAAATGATGGGGTAGAGAGCTATGGCCTAACATCATGGGATTGGAAAGAACACCAATTGAATATGAATGAGAGTAACATCATCTTTAATAATTCTTGAGAAAAGTGTGAGAGATACATATGGTAAAGGTACCATTTGGGGTACATAATGGGTGTGCTAAGGCATAGGTATGCCAATATTTACATTGAGGTCAATACATTTACATAAAAAATAAATTAAGTGAGTATTTAGGGGCTCTGTAGATAATTTTTTCTAGTAGATACACCTTAAGATGCCTAAATACCTATAAAATACAAATTCATAATTTTAGGGGTTGTTACTACCATAAAGGGGCATTTAGAAGTAGAAATAAAACCAAGCATCCTAAACCAGGGACTAGAAGGATCATCCTTGATTTACTACCAAAGGGGTTTGGACTACTAGAAAGATAAAAAAATTTATATCATCCATCCCATCATAGCCCAATACTATACATCAATCATAATTTTTTTTCTCATCGTGAATATGGTAAAATATTTGGAAGCTTTCTATTGTCTTTTTCATCGCACCACTCTCTCCTTCCCAAACTCTAGAAATAATCGATGGATGAAGAAAATATCTCTATCATATCTTCCTCTTCTTCTTCTTCTTGAGGATGAGGTTGGTGTTCATGGAGAGACTTAGGGACCTCTTCAGATGGGAAAAACTGCGAGCTCCCAACAAAATTTATGTCTAGTTGGGGTAATGACATCTCATATTTTGTTTTTTCATTCCTTTCCTTCTTGTTCACATGCTCTTCCATCGCTCTATTGTTGTGAATGGTGAATCCTTCCTTAGGTTCCACGCAATAAAAAGATGATATGTTAAGAAGGAAATACAGGTTTTTATATCCACATTTTAAAATGTTTGTTTATCTTTTATAGTGTGCCAAAAATAAACTCGGGGTCTATTTAATTAGTTTCGCTATCCATATCTAGGGTAGCCGACATTTGAGTTTTCTGTTTGGATTTGGATTTTTTCTTTCAGTAGAAAAAAAATCTCCTCGAACTTTCATTCCTTCTACTCAGCCCAACTTTACATCCCACTTGTTAAAAAATGATCAAAATACAAATTTATCAAAAACATTGTTCTTGCTAAAAATGCTCAATAAGACACTAACACGAACCCATTCAGCACATAAAATAGGACAACAAGGAAGAAAATGGTTGATATCTAAGTTTGTGAGTAATTGTTACTTCCTTATAACAACTTAACTAGATTTCATTTTTGTATTTTTTAAGTTGTTTTACAAAAATCATCATTGAATGTCTTCAAACAAGTGCTAACATACAAAGAAGAACCATCAGATGAAGATGATGAGTTACTTCCTAGTCTTGGAAGTACCTCCCTCGCTAAGAGGGAGCATTAATTTTTTAGTAGCTTGGGAGGTAATCTAAGCCCTAGGGTTCAGGGATTGGAGGGAAAAGCGCCACAAGATTCACTTGTGTGCTTGGAACTTAAGCGTGGGGTTTTTCACCAATAATGTTTTGGGGAATTTCCATGGATAAATTTGGACATGTGATGGCATGAGAAGATAAAGGGTGAAATGGAAAATCCAACGCTTCGAGAATCGTCAAATTCTGAGTTGTCCTTAGTGAGATATGAATTTCTAAATTTAATTAGTGGGGTTTGCATGTGTGTCAAGGTTGCCCTAAGGTTATTTTAGGCTTGTGATAATTGGAAAGCCACTAAAGATGAATTTTTGGAGACCTTATTTATGTTATACATTGAAAGTGTTGTGAGGCTGATAGAGATCATCCAAAAGTGCAAAAAACACTTGAAGATAAACTCATTGGAAAGGAGGACTAGATTTGTCTTAACTGCAAAAAAGGAGGACTGAAAAATGTGGGCTAGAGAAGTCTATTTCAAGGTCTGTTAAGAGGGCCAATTTGCTGGAAGGGAGGCTGAGGTACCTCCATACAGGGCCGAGGGAGTGGAATGATATTTGAGGGTTGTTTGAGGTGTTTCTTGGGTGGATAAGCCTTGGTAGAGGCAGCAGAGGTTACTGTGGGTAGGTCATAGGCCTTACCTCATTGTTTGAGGGTAGAGAAAGGTGTATTGAGGGATGTTCATGCCCATAACAACAAAAAATTGGGTAATAATCTCTCCAAGGGTAGGTCGAAACCAAGGAGGTTTGTTTGGGTGACTGTTTAGGGGTTGTTGCAGCAATCCAGGATGCCCTTACCAGTCACAATCACAACAACATTATAGCAGACTTGAGACAACAATTTTGATGTGTGTTGGATTCTTGTTTTTGGGTCAGATTTGGATAATTTTACCTTGCAACCTGTGGGTGCCATTTGGAGTAATTTTCATAGAGGTCAAAAGTCCATCCTAGGAGAATAACCTACACTGAAGTATTGAGAATCATTGGTCTGGTGGAGGGAAATGTGTTGATAGCACAAAGTAGCACTAGACAAGGTATCTTGAAGTGACGAAGATGAGCTGAAGGTTGGGTGAATATTGGTTCTGAAAGTGATGCACTTTGATGGATAAATGTGAAGGCTAGCCTGACAGTTTGGAGCTCGGGAAGTGGCCAACCTAGAGATCATATTGGATCAACCCATGTACACCAAGTAGAATTGAATTGCAACAATGTTAGGTGACATCCCTTGTGGAGTCTCAATTTGTTGTCCTTTGAAGGACTAAGGGGCAGCTAGTGAGCAATACAGAAGCAAAGGACCAAAAAAACAAGATACGACATCGAGAATCTGCAACGAAGTTTTTCATTGTATCTTGTATACCATATACTATTGTATTATTCAGATTTGGTTTAATATAAAGAATATTGGGTTGTACATTATTATACAATTGTGTTAAAAAAAATTTATACTTGTTTATATGTGATTTAATGCTTTATATTTTTTGCCATGTAAAGTGGTTATGGTTGAGATTCTTGGTTTGGTAGCATCAGTGGGTCTGAGACTCTAACCTAGACCCAAGATCATGGAAATTCAACATGTATCTATAGATATTAATGTTAATGTACAAGGGGTTTTTGTGTTGTGCAGAAATCATTGAATTCAATGTGTGTCCTTGTTTTCATTACTCTAATATAATGTCTTTGGACCAATGCGTTTTCTAGTTATTGAATGCCTTCAAATTTGTATTAAACAACAATGATTACACAATTTTCATTCAACTTGGGCATCTTTGCATAGGTATTGTACCTTGCCGGAAGAATATTTTTGAGATGCAATTAAAATTTGTGAGATAAAAAATATTGGGACCTTTAGAATTAGGAAATTGATTAGGCGACATATCTTTTATTAATTAAAAATTAGTTTTTGTTTTTCTTAACTAAGTAGTCGAACTGAATTGAGAGTAAACCAATTTGTTTTTATGTGATAGCACATGGAATCGTTCTAGCAATTTTTTGCTAAAAATACTTTCAAATATGAGATTGTTAACTTTTTTTCCAAATTGCATGTATTTCAAGATGATAAATGAGTCCCCTATAATAAGAAGACATATTGAATAAATTATACTAGTTAGAGTAATTACCTACAAAATACATATACCTTTTTTGAAAATAAAACCTAATTACGAGGCATAATACATTTTAATTAATACACAACACTTACCTCCCCTCACATTTATGATATAATTTTAAATATTTCTTATTTTTAAAACTTATCACATCCATTTTCATATCTTTAATTTTTTAATAATAAATCCATTTACAATTTTATATAATAATATTTGAAATCTTAATTTTCATGTTTTTATATTAAAAACAAAATTAAGTTTTCCCATGGGGTGTAGAATATATGGTGATGGGGTGTATTCTTAAGTCGCTTCGTGATGTGAATGTCATTGATTCAAAACTCTGCAGGAAAAATTCTAGTCATGTAAAGGGGGTGTGGCTTAGACCGGGTGCAATCCCTAGGTGATTTTCACAGCTTGGATTAGATGCTTTCTCAAACTAAAAATTAAGGTTTTAGTCATCTCTAGAGGAGACAATCATCCATGGATTGGCTTAGTTTCTTTCTCAAACTAGAAAATAAATCTTTAGTCATCTCTAGAGGAGAACAAACAACTTGTAAAATAAAACGAAGTTTTTATATAAAAATAAAATGAAAACAACATTTGAAAGAGAGTGATATATGCAATAATTTAACATTCTTTTAATCATCCAATAATCTTATTTTCTTTTAATTTCCACCGTTTCGATTGCTAATGTGAATTTTATATTTCCTTACATATATGTAAGATTCAAATGTTTGTACCATTGGAAAAGTGTGATCTGTAAGCCGTAGTTTATCTTTAATATTTTTTTGGAATTTTTTGGTTTATTTTTTTATGAGGTGTTGTTTCTTGAGGTGTCAATTTCGTCTAGCCAAAAAATTGTAGGAATCCAGTCTCTTTTCTCTTTCCTTCTCTTTTTTTTTTTTAAATTTTTTTAATTTGAAGGTAAGAGTGCTTGAATCCTATTTTTGATGGTGAAAATGGATTCAACACCACGGAAACCGTCAGACAACCAAAATATTAAATCTTAGCAACTGCAATCGGATTTTTAAAAAATTCAGTAGGATTTTATCAAAACAGAGCCAGAATTTCCATAGTTTTCCGAGGAAAAACAACACTTCTATTAGGCTACGCCAATCGAATTTGGCTATAATTCAGTAGGTATTTGTTTAAATCACAAATTTGAGTAGTGAATTATCCACAATTCAAGTGATCCAACAAGTTTTCAAAGTGTTGAATCCATAGATAGTAAAAAACCTAGTTTAAACAATGGAAATCAAGATTTGACCAATTTTTTAAACCAATTCCAACTGAAATCCCCAAAACATATAATAATTAGACAACAACATTAAACAATGACTACAATTCTATGCTACTCTAGACATGGAATTTCAACGGGGGCAGACAAAATGCATAGATAAATATCATCTTGAAATGATATGTTTATTGGGTTAAATGATGGCTTCTACAAGTAGTTTTCCTTAACATACTTGGTTACGTAACTGACCATTCATTCCCAAAATTGTGGTTACGTAACTTACCATAACTGAGCATGAATATCATTTTTATCGGCATGTGGGAGAAAAATGTTTTTAGGGTTGAGATTGTGGCACTTTGGGGACAACTAAAGTGTGAAAAATGGTTGGGTATTGAATCTATTAAGATCATTGGGGATTCAAAATCGATCATTGCATGGGTGTTGGCCCCCCCTACATCACTGGATGGATCAAATATTGCATACCATCGCTACTTTTTGAGACATCTCTGTTGTACATGTGTACAGGGAACAAAACACGGATGCAGATACCTTGTCAAAACTTGGTCTACTCCTTTGTTTTAGTAGGATGCATTTTTAAATGCTAGTGCATGCCTCTATTTATGCTAAGGGATATTTTGATCTTTGATTCAGTTGTTTTTTTCCCATATCTCTGTACGAATGAAGACTTTGTTTTACTGAATTGTGTTAGAAACTGTGAGACAATCCATGAATTGTTGGGTTTGTTGTTTATTATGGTGATTGTTTATTATTGAACTTATTATGGTGATGTATGGCTATTGAAGTGGAAAAATATTTCTTGTTTTGTTGTATCAAACATTTTCATTAATTAAGTTTTTATGTTTTTTTCCTGTTGAAAAAAAAAAGAATAAAAAGAAAAGAAAAAAGAAAAAATTGACAATTCATTCCCACATCAATATTTAACTATTGTGTAAAATTTAGATTATTGATGATTTTTCATGGTGTTGAATTTCCATCATCCACAGTAAAAAAATATATTCCGTAAAAAATGAATTCCGTACATTCAGTTAAATCATTCAATATTTAAAATTTATACCATAGATTTGATTCATGTACCATAAAGATACGAGACATCAAGCTTACTGGTCAAGTTCTCTTAAGATCAGGAATCCCTTTTAAATAGGATGAAACCAAATCGATCGTGAATATAAGACTCTCAATAGACTGAGCTTAAATATTTGCCACAACTACAAGATTGAGCAAGAAGGGCATGCTTGCCACAAACTTGTGATAATGGCTTGATTACCTAGGCCCCACAGTATATTAACAAACTTTTCAATAGAATAAATAATCTAAGCGCACAAGTATAAATCAAATCTCAATTTTGCTAGGGTTTCTCAATCACAATGTCAAGCCCTATTTTCATTGTTAACAGTTCTTATAAAAAAAATTGACATAATGCTAAACATCAATGGTTTGAATCCCTATTAGAAAAATGATCCAAAGATAAAACACAATGTTATAATGATTCTTTAGAATACACACACACACCTACTTTCCATATCTGGGATAATATCATTCCTTTCAAGAAAAAAAGAAACACCTCATATGAATAAAAAAAACCAGGGTTTCATAATTGTTCACATAAAAATCATTGAGAAAAAATCACACCAAAATAGCAAATATAATGAATACACAAAACGTGATTTCTAAGGGAGAATGAGCTGGGTTAGTTGGGCCCTAGCCAATCAGGTTGTTTCCTGTAATGAAAAAGAGATTAACTTACAAGGTGCAAGAAATCATTCACAAGATTAAACACAGAGATTATTTGAACCTAACATTAAAGCTCATTTTTTATTGATAAAAGTATCTTCTTAATACATCTCATACAAAAGGATCCAACTCTAAAGAAGATCCTGGTGATACAAGTCCTTGACACAAAAAGAAAGAGTAACCAAAAATATCACAAACCTATGCCTTCCTTGGGACTTGAAAATACTTGGCCACATCGAGCCATATTTTGATAGAAAAAAATGGAGGTTGTTACTAACAAATACCTAACAATATTCCTCACCAACAAATAATACTAGTTTAGTCATACTCTTTTTTATCTTGGACTATCTTCAATAGGAGGAGACCAAAGCTTTAGTTGCTCTACTAGAGACCAAGAGTGAGAAGCGTTCACTTTCTTCCTTGTTTCCCATGAAGACCTTATCTCGATAGCTCACATTGACTTCCAACCAAACTTATCCATCCAATACTCCTCCTAATAGGGTGCAGGAATTGAACTATACTAGTGCAGGAATCCTGAGGTTAACTGTTGCATGCACGAAATACACTTCAAATCATAATAAATGAAAACTATCAACAAAACCTCCTAGGGTAACATAAATACAAGCACATAATTCTAAACAAAATATTAATCTATTTACATTTTCTTTAAACAGAGAAACCTTTACCTAATTTCTCATGGATATATTAAAAGGGGCTAAATATGCATACATAATGGTTTTATTCAAGATGTAAAATAGAGGATAATATGGGGTTCTATAGGTAACAATTATGGAAATTATGGGGCCTAACATCCCCCAAACCTAATCTTGTTGTGTTTCCCCACACAATTGTCTACTAACTTTTGAAAAAAAACAAAAAACGAAGTCTTCCCCTTATCATTTATGAATTTTAATATTGATCCCTGAGCTTTCACCTTGAACCTTTCTCAACTTCCTTTTGAACCTCCTAGCCCGAGTATTCATATAAGCAACATGGATTCTCCAATTTCTCACTTGTTCTTTCAACCCAATGACCCTTACAACCAATTCCTCATTCATGGTTGTCAATGCTGCATTTTGGGACTTCATATACTAATACAGAACTTCAAATTCCTGGATCTATTGTTTCATTCTCTGGATCTTCTTCTCATCCTTATAGTTTTTCATAACAAGAAAAAGAGGAACAAATCTTCTCACTCTACTTCCTTCTGCTTCTGAATTTCCTTTTGTTCCTTAATTTTATTCCCCAGGAATGCAAGAGGAATAAAGTCCTCCTTTTCATCCATCTGCTACTTCTAGCTAGTGGCAGAAGTGCTCATGGTTGCTACATCCACTAAAAGGTAGAGCTTTCCTTTTTAATCTACTTGTTTATTTTTACAAATTGACACCCTATCACTAACCATACCTTCATTTTCTTTCCTTGCAGGCGTATTTGGTGGAGGATCCCTCAACTTTCTTGAGGGAATACAGTCTTCCTTTAGTGCTTCTGATTCCATAATGACCTTTATGTCAGGAAAATATACCTCTAATATCTTCTTGTGAGAAGAATCACATCAAATTTTCAATAACCCTCTGGTTAATCTGCAGGGTGGTCCTAACACCACAAGCTTATATACCATTCCATTCTTTACTTTCTTGAATTTTCCTTCTTTTTTCTCCTCTTCTAGAGACATGGAAGTTCTAGAATCCTTAACTTTCTTTTGTTTTTCTCCCTACTGAGACTGGGCAATCTTAGAGTTAGCCTTAGACCCCTTAACGCTAGGTATAGGTGATTTATTAGACCGTTCCTGAATATAACAATTTGTACAACATTCCAAAATTGATATGACTTAAGAAAATTTTCCCAAGTAGAACCCCTATTCTTTAGCTCCTCGCTAACTAATATCTTGATCAATCCATAGTGACAAAGCTTTTACTCAATTAGCATCTCAGGTCTCTTGTGAACACTTCGAGACATTTTAGCTAAACTGTTTATAAAAAGTATGGAAAATGGACATAATTACCAAACTAAAAATGCATGAGGTGGCGTATGTGGTACAATTAGGTCATGGAATACCTACCCTCATATGTAAGGAGTTTCTGCAAAATAAAATAGCAGGTTTTTCCATTTCTCAACCATTTCACCTCTGGGCACTCCTTTCTTCCAATCGATTCATTAGTCAGCATTTACCAAGAATTTACAACAAACTTCCTTTGTCACTTCACCCTTCTCGAACCACGTCTTTGTGGTAACATGTAGCTCTATAGTGAGACATAAATTTCTTTGTGAGTTCAAATTTTAATGTGCCTATAGTCACTAATTTTTCATCAAAATTTTGCGCAAATTCCTTGGTAACCGTTGAATCAAAACCCTTGAACTTGTATAAGAAAGGGAGCCACCTTGCTTCCTACAAAATGGGGAGGCTTGACTCATATTATTTAGTCCCTTCAGCCTCCTTAACATAATATGACTCTATTCTTACTAGTGCCATTATGCCTACAATACCATTATCAAAATCTCAAAAGCAGAAGAATATTCCTTTCAACTCTTCACAATTCATATCCAATAAGTGTAAGAATCATTTTTTATTAAAAACTCATACGATTATGGTACAATGGATATGATTGAATCAACATATCACTCAAGATTTTGGTTTGTGCACTGTCACATTTCCATAGATAACAATCATAGCCCATGAGATACATAAATTGGTTATGGGTGGTGGATTTTAGGAAAGTTACAAAAATTGGTATGGGGATAATAATTGGCACAAGTGATTAGACATGAATAACAACCATAAGGGTCATAACTTCAGGGCATTGGGATTGGGGTAATTGATGCAATCCATTAAACATAATTACAAATAAATGAATAAAAATTGACCCTTGATGACAACACTTTTAGTCCTCATAATGATTTGCCATGGAAATGGGTGTTTCTCTTTTATTATAAAGGTCATATAGACTATAATATAAATCTATGTGCTAACCCTTCAGATACCTCTAATTTTTTTTATCAATAACAATAATTTTAAAAATATATAGTGAAGTTAAAAGCACCCAGTTTCTAGATCAAATAATTATACATATTGACTTTCCAAATTTATAATTAAACTTTATATTAACCTAAAAGTATCCCCATAAAAATAGAGGCTTGGATTTTATTCTTCGGATGCTTAAAAATGCTTCCCCCACTTGAAGCCTTTCCTATACTTTGTGTTTCTTGCATTGAATTGAGAGACAATCCACCAACTTGATGTTGATTCTAGAACATAGTGGAAAATTAATTGTTTTGAAGGATTTTATGCTGGATCAAATGAAGACAAATTGCAGAGTTAAGGAGAAATCATCGCCAATATCAAGTGTTTCCATGCTTTGGTTCTCGAATAAATGAGGTTTCCAACAAAATTCACCTGAACCTAAAAATAAGATGGAAAATAAGAAGTTGGATATGAATGTTATAAAAATAAAGGGAGAGATTATTGATACGAACATTTAGAAATATGATGGTATAGGCAGTAAAGAGGGAAACAAGAAAAAGGGACAAGGGGGGAATAAATTTCAAGGGAATAAGAGGGAAAACAGAAGCATGATAGGATATAAGTATCTGGACGAGATATTGTGTGCTTGGACCTGGTGGGGACTCTCTCCCATAGAAAATATACATCTCAATACGTGGAAGTTGGGGATCTAGGCTAATTAAACAAGAATCTAGATGCTTTTGGACATGTTGGATGTCATTGAGATGAATAACAATTTCGTTATGGGAAACCTTCTTTTACTTGATGACACGAACCAACATTATTTTTCTCTTCCAATACAAAGTAATAGAGTGGAAATAATGGTTCCTGTGACTCCTTGTATTTCTGGAATCTCGAACCCAATCAACAACATCAGCTTAAATCTCTGAGTCAGAGGGGACATTCCTATCACAAACTGCCCAAGATTTAAGTAAATGGATTTCATCTTGGATTTTGGGGGGAGGGGGGAGTGGCTAAATGGTAAATTTAAATTGAAAACTAGGACTTAGATTGGGCTTAAGGCTTACCTGTTGTGCCTATGTCTCTAGATCCATGAATCAAATGCATGCATTTCCATGGCATGGTACTAGGGAAAGGGTAGTTCCCAATTAGAGGTGACCCAAGAGTCAGGAGAAGGGCAGTGGAATGAAAATGAAGGGGGTGCTAGTGTAGAGCATGTGGGAAAAGAAGCTTCAGTGGTATAGGATCCAAGTGCAACAAGAGCTAGGGGAGCAACAGAGATGTGTAGGGGACAACATTAAAAAATGTATGACCCTCAATGATATGGATAAACACCAGGAATTGTCTCCATAAAATAAAAAAAGGTTGATGTATCTAACCAGAGGGTCGTGACCAAGTTCGTGGACCAAAAATATAAAATCATAATAATATAATCACAATACCATCTAGAGGGGTAGTAGGGAAACAATTTTACCAATGATCCTAGTTTAGATGTATTCTACAATACCTCAATGGAATCTCGGTACCAACCCTCCCACCAGCTAATGCGTAAACCAGTTGCATTCATTTCCATGGATTTTCAAAGTTTATAGAGTTTCTAACCAGCTGTAAAGAATGATTATTAGAAGACTAAAATAGGGGGCATGATCCTTCCTTAACTAGTGTACTACAATTGTGAGTGTGGGGGAAAACAAATCCCACAAGCATAATGAAGATACAAGTTTACATCGAAGGCTCCAGATAACAACATGACAACTCTAACAATATGAGGATGACAAGGTGATTAAGCATGTTTCTAGTTTAATACTTTGCATCATCATAAATCATGAACATGTGTGAGTACATGGGGTCGGTTGGCCATGACATCCCCCTCTTTAATGTATGGGGTGATGGCAAGGTGGAAGGCCTTCTCCCCTCCCTCCTTGGAGATGAATTCCAACACCTGTATAAATATTTTCTTTCCAAATTTTGACTAAAACATTCATATCAAAATTTAAATTATTATATAAATCATCTCTTCCAATTTTCATTTTTGAATTTATTTAATTATATCACAATATATAACCCTTACCTTAAATCCTTAAAAAACAATATTGATCAATATTTTACATATTCTTTCATGTAATCTTTATTATATTTTAAAAAACCACTATTTACATAATATATTTTCCTATAAAAATATTTATTTGTTAATTTTTCTTTTCATTTTATTACTTAGATCATATAAGATATTATCTTTTACTTTATCTTATAATTATCTATAATATTTAATACCTAATCACACATATATTTAAATCTGTTTTTTAATTTTTAAAATATTCAACAATTTCAACTTGTGAGATACTTATCGTTATTTTGAAAAAAAAATATTTATCCACATACTTGCTCATGAAATATTTCATAATTTAATATAGCTTTTTTAATTTAAAGATTTATAGATTTTTTTTTTTGAATTTTCTAAATATAATCATAAATGGTTTATATATACATATAAACAATTTTTCATTTTGTTTAGAAATTGTTTATATACATTTTTACATGATTTTTTCTCCATTTTAATTAATATATTATTTAAATAAACACACCAAATATTTATATTATTAAAAAAATAAAAATGATTCAAATCTTAATTATAATGCAAATCTCTTATAATTGTAATTAAAAAATCCTTAATCAAAATCAAAACCAAAAGATTATATATATATATATATAATATAGTGTGGTTATAAAATTAAATGGCTGGTAAATATAAATAGGTATCTATTTGAAAAAATAATAATAATAATAAATAAATAAATTTTATAATACATCTCATATTGTGAAAATGAAAAAATCCATTAAAATTAATTAAATTTTAACTTTAATTTTTAATTATTATTATTATTAATTATTAAAATAATTAATATTTCAGTTAATTATATATACATTTAAAAATCATGTAACAATATTTTTTCATACAAAAAAATTTATAAGCTTTGTTACATTATCATAAGCCATGATATTAATATTACACATGTCTAAAAAATGATAACTCCTTTTACATGACACTTGTTCATACAATTTTTTTTAATTATCAATTTAATTAAAGAGCATAATTTCTATAAATCACAGCCTTTAATTATGAATACAATTAAAAACATTCTAAAATACTTTATACAAGTTAAATTTCTATCATCTTCCTAATAATTATTAAAAGTATTGATAATTAAATTAAAATGTTGAAAACCTTATTCCGAAATAAACATACTTCTATTTTAACACTAACACAACCACATTAATAAATATTGTTGATATACACCAATAGGCCACAACCACATACACCAATAGTCAGACATCAACCACATTAATAGTTAAAATATATATAATACAAATTTAATATTGGTATTAATACTGATATTAATATTAAATAGTATATAATTATAATAATAATAATATTATTATATTCTATAATATTATTATTTTTATATAATAATAGTAATAATAATTATTATTATTATATTAAATTTAAGATTTAATATATTAAATCCTAAAATTAATAATATGCACCCTTGGATTATAAAATTTAATATATAATTATATATATTAGAGTTTATAATTTTAATATAATAATAATATAAACGTTAAAATATAGTATTATTATTTATAATTATAATAATAATTAATAGTAATATATTATAACGATAATGTATTAATACTATAACATTTAAATTAATTAATATATAATTAATATAAGTATGAGGTTTTAGTATTCGGTATTAGTATTGGGTCTTAATATTGAGTTTTTGAATTGTGTTTTAGTATAGGGTTTTAATATAAATAAGGATAAGTTAGGTATTCAAAAAAGTTTAAATTAACATTGAAACCTTATATTAAACTCAATATTATAAACCCTAATATTGAATAAATAGAAATGCAATGTAACATTGCACCAATGATCGTCAGATTGATTGTCATTTTTCAACAATGTTTTTCACAATGTGACGTTGGATAAATTTTTGTACCATTCCAACATCGCAATATCAAACTGTAATATTAAGCCTAATACTATAAACAATAATATTAAATGCAATATTATACACCCTAATATTGTAAATCCAATATTAAAAACCCCAAATCAAACCCAATATTATAAATCATAATATTAAATATTAATTTTGTAATGTCACAATGCGACATTGGATAAACTGCAATGTAATGTAACATTATGACAATGATTGTGAGATTTATTATCACTTTGTGACAATGTTTGTCACAATGCAATGTTCAATAGATTTATGTACCGTTCTAACATCACAATATTAAGCCCTAACATTAAACCATTATATTATAAAACCTTATACTATAAAATAAATATTAGAAACCTAATATTAACCCAACATTATAAGCTCCAATACCATAAAACGAAATATTAAAAACTCAATATTACAAACACTAATATTAAGCCCAATATTAAAAATCATAATATCAAACCCAATATTAAAATTAATATTAAACCCTAATATTAAACCCCAATTTTGTAATGTCACAATTCAATGTTGAATAACTTGCAATGTAATGTAACATTGTGACAATGATTGTTAGATTGATTGTCAGATTGAGACAATATTTGTCACAATGTGACATTGGATAGACTTTTGTACCATTACAATGTCACAATATTAAACCAAATATTATAAACCATAACATTATGAAACCCAATATTATAAAGCTTAATATTATTATTATAAACTCTAATATTAATATATTAAATGTTGGGACTATAAACCCTAAAATTAATATTAAATCATAAGATTAGTATTATAAACTCTAGGAATACTTTTATATACCATAATATTAATATAAAAATCCAATATTAAACACAATATTAAGCCCTAATATTATAAACCTAATATTTTACACCCTAATATTATAAATCTTAATATTAAACCTCAATTTTTAAATGTCGCAATTCAATATTGAATAAATTGAAATGTAATGTAACATTAGGACAATGATTGTTAGATTAATTCTCCCATTGAGAAAATGTTTGTCACAATAAGGCATTGAATAAATTTCTATATTATTACAACGCCACAATATTAAACCCTAATATTAAACCAAATATTTTAAACGCTAACGTTATAAAACCCAATATTATGAACTCTATGATTAATATTATAAACCCTAAGTTTAATATATTAAACCCTAGGATTATAAACCCGAAGATTAATATTATAAACCGTAATATTATAAGCCATAATATTAAACACAATGTTATAAATCTAATATTAAACCCTAATACTATAAGCCCTAATATTATACTCCAAATTTGTAATGCCACATGTGACATTGAATAAATTGCAAAGTAGTGTAATATTGTTACAATGATTGTGAGATTCATTTTTGCATTCAAACAATGTTGGTCACAATGCAATGTTGGGTAGATTTTTGTACCATTCAAATGTTACAATATTAAACCTTAATACTAAACCAAATATTATAAACCCTCACATTATAAACCCTAAGAATAATATATTAAACCCTAAGATTATAAACCCTAAAATTAATATTATAAACCATAAGATTAATATATTAAACCATAGGATTAATATTATAAACTTTAGGATTAATATTATAAACACTACAATTATTATATTAATATTGTAAAACCCCAACTTTATAAAACTCAATATTATAAACCCTAAGATTTTTATTTTCTATTTTTGGTAAGTTAGGCTAAACTATATTGATTCGAAATAAAACATTACATATGCTACAGGTTGAGTTGGTAAGCTATGTTTATCCAATCCAAAACTTTATTGCTTTCAAAGTAGCATAGGTATGGGGCTCCCTCCTTGGAGGAAACCATGCCTATAATAAAATCAGACAGAAAATTACAAAATGTGTCGTGACACTTGTGAAAGTAAACTTTATGTGATAAGAGTTGAAATAACAAAAAACTAAAAAAGAGCTGAGCGACCGCGCAGTCATGGTATTTCTGCATCGTCCTCGGTGTCTGGGTCCTCCTCCTCAATACGACAGCTCTACTCATGTGTTATGGCCTCCTCCTTAGAGGTAGGTCGGCGCAGAGGCCTAGAAGCAGGTGCGCAGAGAATGGGAGCGACTGGGTACTTGGCATCTGGTATGCGCGTCCAGGGGCTCTCCGAGTCCATGATCCATACGTCGATGTCTTCCCCCATTGCCTCCTGAACCAGAAGAGGCTCTGTTTTACAGGGGATGGGGTGCTCTTGGTGTGCTATGGTGGATTTCCTAGGTACGCTTCTGCCTCTCTGCATTTCCTGAACAGGGGCCTCCTCCTGATCATACGCAGGGCTCTAAGGGGCATCCCTGACGTGACTGCCAGAAGAGGAGCCCTCAAAGGACTCCAAACGGTTATCAAGCCCTCACTGGTAACATACTGGGAATGCGCATCTTTGGTCACCTCCGATTTTCCTTTGTCGTAGTCGCGAAGCCATGGGATAGTGAAGAAAAACGGGAATGGAGGCTAAGAAGTATAGAGAAGCTTCTTATAGCAGAGATAGGGAGTGTGCATTAGAGATTTATTGGGTAGGGTGGCACATAGGTGGGGGTTGCGTAGCTGGGGGAGATTGATGATGAGAGTGCGCAGTCAAGAGAAACTAGCAAGGCAAGGGGAGGCGAAGGGAGGCAGGCATACAACGAGGTGCAAAACCTGGAGGGTCCCTAGTAAACTGGCACTAGGGGGGAGGCTGCGGAGTAGGTGGAGCACGCAGGTGGGCTGAAACTGAAGTAGAAAGGCTAAGGGGGCACTGCGAGCCAGAAGGAGAAAAATTTGAATAAAACTTTATAGAGGGGCTTCCCCTTTTTTTAGACCTGTGGCACAAGCGTAGATGCTGTGAATTATTGTCACACACTCGTAAGTGTATGTTGCGACAGTTCTCATGTGGTAGCATGTGCTTCACATTATGGTAGTGATTCATAAACATTCAGGATCTCATTCAAATAATTACAACGGAGAGGTTCCACACGGGGTGATTGCTGGCTTGCGTGTCATCGTAATCACTTACCTCCATCACCTCATGCGAATTATTGCAAGGAGGTTGTTCCACTTTAGGTGAAGGTATGCGTTGCAGGTCTTCATCAGCTCAAATGTGGGAGGGAACATCTTCATACATGCGCATCATGTCACCCGTGTCCGGGGTATAAAACCTAAGATTATAAAGCCTAAGTTTAATATATTAAATCCAAAGTTTAATACTATAAACCCTAATATTAATATATTAAACCCTAAGTTTCACGTATTAAACCTTAAAATTATAAATTCTAAGATTAATATTATAAACCCTAAGATTAATCTTACAAATCCTAGGATTAATATTATTATAAATTGCAATGTAATATAACATTTCGACAATGATTTTCATATTGATTGTTGCATTGAGAAAATGTGTGTTACAATGGGACATTGGATAGATTTATGTACCATTCCAACATGACAATATTAAACCCTAAAATTAAACCAAATATATACACCATAACATTATAAAACCAAATATTATAACCCCTAAGATTAATATTATAAATCTTAACATTATAACACCTAAGATTAATATATTAAGGGCCTAGGATTATAAGCCCTAAGATTAATATTATAAACCTTAGGTTTAATATTATAAACCCGAGGATTAATATTATGAACCCTTATATTAAATCATAAAATTAATATATTAAATCCTAGGATCATAAATGTTATCATTAATATTAGAAACCCTAAGTTTAATATTATAAGCCCTAATATTATAAACCCTAATATTATTATTATAAACCCTAATGTTAAACCCTAATAGTAAATATTAATTTTGTAATATCACAATGCAACATTGAATAAATTGCAATGTAATGTAACATTGCAACAGTGATTATTAAACTGATTGTTGCATTGAGACAATGTTTTTCAGAATGCGACGTTGGATAGATATATGTACCATTCCAACATCACAATATTAAACCAAATATTATAAACACTAACATTATAAAGCCCAATATTATAAACTCTAAGATAAATATTATAAACCCTACGATCATAAACCCTAAGTTTAATATATTATAAATTTAATATATTAAACCCTAAGCTTAATATTATAAACCCTAGGATTATTTTTAAACCTTAGGATTAATATTATAAACCCTATGATTATTTTCAAACCTTAGGATTAATATTTAAACCCTAATATTAATATTATAAACTCTTATATTAAACCCTAATATTATAAACACAATATTATAAACCCAAAATTAAACCCTAATATTAAACCCAAAAATTGTAATGTCACAATACAATGTTGAATAAACTACAATGTAATGTAACATTGAAATAATGGTTGTCAAATCCATTATCGCATTGAAACAATGTTTGTCAAAATGAAATGTTGCATAGATTTCTATACCATTCCAATGTCACAATATTAAACCCTAATATTAATCCAAATATTACAAACCTAATATAATATACCATAAGTTTAATATATTAAATCCTAAATTTAATATATTAAGCCCTAAGATTATAAACCTTAATATTATAAAGCGTAAGTTTAATATATTAAATCCTAATACTAATATTATAAACCCTAAGGTTAATATATTAAACCCTAGGATTATAAACCATAATATTAATATTATAAACCCTAGGATTAATATTATTACAAATTTCAATGTAATGTAACATTGCGACACTTATTGTAAGAATGTTTGTTACATTGAGACAATGTTCTCTCACAATGTGATGTTCGACAAATTTATGTATGGTTCCAATCTAGCAATATTAAACTCTATTATTAAACCAAATGTTATAAGCCTTAACATTATAAAACCCAATATTATAATCCCTAAGATTAATATATTAAACAATAAGTTTAATATATTAAAACCTAGGACTATAAACCCTCAAATTAATATTATAAAGCTTAGGATTAATATTATAAACCCCAAGATTAATATTGTAAACCCTAATATTAATGTATTAAACCTTTAATTTTAATATATTAAATCCTAATATTAATATTATAAACCCTAAGATTAATATATTTAACGTTAAGTTTAATATATTAAACCCTGGGATTGTGAACCCTAAGATTATAAAAACTAAGTTTAAAATATATTAAATCTTAGGTTTAATATATTAAATACTGATATTAACATTATAGGGCTTAATATTAATATTGTAAAAACTAATATTAAACCTCAAATTTGTACGCAATGTGACGTTCAATAAATTGCAATGTAATGTAACATTATGACAATGCTTCTAAGGTTGATCGTCTCATTGAGACAATGTTTGTCACAATGCAGTGTTGGATAGATTTATGAATCATTCCAATGTTGCAATATTAAATCCTAATATTAAACCCATTATTATAAATCCTAACATCATAAAAAATAATGTTATAAAATCTAACATTGATATTATAAATCCTATGGTTTCCAATGAAGTGTTATCTTGCTCCAAGAGAAATTGCGCGAGTAAGAACCCTAGTCACATGTTTTTTCTTCTGGTCTCGTATTAGGTCCCTATAATACTAGTGTATCCCCTTATTGTTATTGTTAGTATAGACCCCTTATTGTTATTTTTTTGCCAATGTAGTCCCCATATTGTTATTATTGTGTCCCATAGAAGCCCTATATTGTTATTGTTGTGCCCTTACATTGTTATTGTTATGTTGGCTAGGATTATATTGTGACCCATTGGACTCCTATATATAGAAAGAAGGTTTTGTCATTTGTATCATCTAATAATTGTTCATTTATGTAATTTAAAGGAGGTTTCCCCCTCGAAGTGGATTATTTCTAAGGTGGTGATCTCTGTTTTCTTATATTTTGGGAGCTAGTTTCATAACATTTGGTATTAGAGATTTGGATTCTAGGGTTTCGCTGCTTCAAATAGGTCATCGTGGAATTTTCTCTATAAAATATTTTCTACGAAGGTTCAGATGCTAAAAAAAAAAACTATTTGTGAATAGATCTAGAGGAACTTCTTGTAAAATATTCAGATCTTGGTTCGCAATATTTTCAGAGATATGATCTGTGGAAGTTGGGGTTTTTGTAGGCTCCTGAATTTCATCTCAAGGAGGTGACCTTGGGAAAATCGTCATAACTCTCTCTATGAGCATCGGATTGGAATTCTGTAAGAAGTGGCTAAAATAAAATGGATTGCAGTTTAATGTGTATCAATTTCAAAGCCAAAGGAGGAACATTGACACGTGGCACGTCGTACAAGTTCGCTTTACTGAACTAGTCCATAATTAGGTCATTGCGGGAGATTGGGCATAAATTTTCCTTGAAGAATGAAAATTAGGTCTGACTTGTGGCATTGGAAAGAGGAATCAGAGGGCTAATACAAGATAGAAATTCATATTTTGAAGATCCCAAATAATAGAGATAAATCAGGTTCAATATAGACCTCCTAAAAAGCAAGAAAAATGTGTGTATTTTTTAAACAGTTTTTCAAAACATTTATTTGAAAAATCAGTTTGAGGTGATTCCAAGGGCATAATAAAGCATAAATATTAGTATTAAGTTATATAATGCCTCATAGAAATAATTCCACACCCATTAAGGCCTCAGAAAGCTCTACTATGACGCATGAAGAGGAAGAATTGCAGTATGATATATCAAAATTACAATACCAAGTGCAACAAATTTTAATGTTACAAAAAGAAATCAAAGATGACATAGATGGTTTAAAATCATAAATGGAGGTTAAGTTGGATGGTTTGAAGGATAAAATGAAAGCTAATATGGATGATAAAGTAGTGGAAGATCACATCTAGCATCAACAACAAGTTCTCCAACTCTCAAAGGATAACTTAACTTTGGTGCAAAATTGAATGATCCAACAGGAAGATCAACATTGTAGCGAAAGAAGTTCCGAAGAAGTCACAGAAAGAAGAACTCAACAACTACTAAATCGATCAATTTAAGAGTATCTCAATAAGTGGAAGAACTTACCCTTTTAAGATTCCACATGGGAGGATGAGAATTTTATACAAAAGCATCAAGAAATAATCAAGCGTTGAGGACAACACTTGTTTGAAGGACAGGGGCATGTTAGGTCCCTATAATACTAGTATATCCCCTTATTGTTATTGTTATTATATCCCCCTTATTTTTATTGTTTTCCAATTTAGTCCCTGTATTGTTATTATTGTGCCCCATAAAATCCCACTAATGTTATTGCTGTGCCCTTACATTTTTATTGTTATGTTGGTTAGGATTATATTGTGACCCATTGAACTCCTATATATAGAAAGAAGGTTTTTTCATTTGTATCATCTAAGAATTGTTCATTTATGTAATGTAAAGGAGTTTTCCCCCTCGAAGTGGATTATTTCTAAGGCATTGATCTCTGTTTTCTTATATTTTTGGAGCTAGTTTCATAACATTTGGTATCAGAGCATTGGATTCTAGGGTTTCGCTGCTTCAAACAGGTCATCGTGGAATTTTCTCTATAGATTTTTTTCTATGAAGGTTCAAATTCTCAAACAAAAACCAATTTGTGAATATATCCTGAAAAACTTTGTGTAAAAATTTTAGATCTTGGTTCACAATATTTTTGGAGATATGATCTGTGGAAGTTAGGGTTTTTGCAGGCTCCCGAATTTCATCTCAAAGAGGTGACCTTGGGAAAATCGTCATAACTCTCTCTATGAGCATCAAATTGGAATTATGTAAAATGTGGCTGAAAGTAAATGGGTGGTAGTTTACTGTGTATCAATTTCAGAGCCAAAGGAGGAACATTGACATGTGGCACGCCGTATTAGGTGCTCTACTGAACTAGTCCATAATGAGGTCATTACTGGAGATTGAGCATAAATTTGCCTTGAAGAATGAAAATCAGGTCTGACCTGTGGCATTGGAAAAAGGATACAGGATAGAAATTCAGATCTTGAATATCCAAAATAACAGAGATAAATCAAGTTCAATATAGACCTCCTAGAAAGCAAGAAAACGGTGTGTATTTTTTATATAAGTTTGCATAAAATTTGTTTGAAAAATCAGTTTGAAGTTATTCCAAGGGAATATTGAAGCATAGATATTAGTATTTAGTTATATAATGTCTCACAAAAATAATTCCACACCCATTAAGCCCTCAGAAAGCTCTACTATGATGCATGAAGATGAAGAATTTCCGTATGATATATCAAAATTACAGTACCAAGTGCAACAAATTTTGATGTTACAAAGAGAAACTAAAGATGACATAGATGGTTTTAAAGCAGAAATGGAAGCTAAGTTGGATTGTTTGAAGGCTAAGTTGGACGGTTTGAAAGATTAAATGAAAGCTAATATGGATGATAAAGTAGTGGAAGATCACATCGAGCATCAACAAGAAGTTATTCAACTCTCAATGGATAACCTAAATTTGGTGCAAAATTGAATGAAACAAAAGGAAGATCAACATTGCAACAAAAGAAGTTCTAAAGCAGTCACAGAAACAAGAACTCAACAACTACAAAATCGATCAATTTCAGAGTATCTCAGTAAGTGGAAGAACTTACCCGTTGAATATTCCACATGGGAGGATGAGAATTTTATACAAAAGCATCAAGAATAATCAAGCGTTGAGGAAAACACTTGTTTGAAGGAGAGGGGCATGTTAGGTCCCTATAATACTAGTGTATCCCCTTATTGTTATTGGTAGTATAGCCCCCTTATTGTTATTGCTTTAACAATGTAGTCCCTATATTGTTATTATTGTGTCCCATAAAAGCCCACTATTGTTATTGCTGTGCCCTTACATTGTTATTGTTATGTTGGCTAGGATTATATTGTGACCCATTGGAATCCTATATATAGACTAGAGGTTTTTTCATCTGTATCATCCAAGAATTTTTCATTTATGTAATGTAAAGGAGGTCTCCCCCTCAAAGTTTCTGATTTCTAAGATGTTGATCTTTTTTTTATTATATTTTGGGACTTAGTTTCATAACATCTCGTCAATGAGGGGGACTGGTGGTTGGAAGGCTAGCCTATGCAACCCCCTCTTTCTTTATGCTTCTTGTCACTTTGGTTTGATGATGCCTTTCTTATTGTGATTGTTTCATGTTGCCAAATGTTGCCTTCAGAGGGGAGATTATCTACATTTTTCGTTTGTTTCCTCATAGAGTGGTGCTCTAGGGTCATTTTGCAGGGTTGTGTGGCTTCGTTGACCTAATGAATATGTTTTTTTCCTCCAGTGGTTGCGTGTGGGAAGTTGAGGGAGAGGGTTCATGCCTCCTTCAAGCTAAGAAATGTGAGTGCCATATCTCGCTTCTCTTCTAGTGGTGGGCTTGGTTGTTTTTATCTGGCTTGTCAGTGTCGTCAATGTTCCTTTGGTGTCATTTTGTTTAGGGTTTGTCATGGTTTTCATGGAGCCTCTCCCTATTTTTGTTATGAAGGCCTACTTTGTGCATGATTTTTGGGGCTATCTGGATGGCATGTGTACATAATTTCAGTTATTTGTTTGGATATTATCCCATTAGATAGGCTTTCTAGCTTTTTATTTTGCACCCATTGGGGTTTTTTCAGTGGGCCCGCATGCCCTTTTTTACTTTTCACTATATGATATGGGCAAATCCTAGTGAATGCACTCTCCATGTGCATATACATAATGTATTTCTCTTAAAAAAATTTAATGAAAATATGGGTTTTTTTTCAGAGAAAAAAATTAAAAACCCTTAGATCAACATATTAAACTATACGTTTAATATATTAAGCCCTAGGATTATAAACCCTATGATTAATATTATAAACCCTAGGATTACTTTTAAACCCCGGGATTAATATTATAAACCCAATACTAAACTCTAATACTATAAACCCTAATATTAAACCCAAAAATTGTAATGTCATATGCGACATTGATTACATTGCAATGTAATATAGCATTACGACAATGATTGTCAAATTCATTGTCACATTGAGACAATGTTTGTTACAATGTGACATTGGGTAGATTTATGTTCCATTCCGCTGTTACAATATTAAACCAAATATTATAAACCTCACTTAAAAACCCAATATTATAAACCCTAATATTATAAAGTCTAATTTTAATATATTAAACCCTAAGTTTAATACATGATGTCCTAAAATTATTATTATAAACCCTAAGATTAATATATTAAACCCTAGGATTACAAATCCTAATATTAATATTATAAATCATAGGATTAGTATTATTATAAATTGCAATATAATGTAACATTACAATAATGATTGTGAGATTGATTGTTGCATTGAGGCAATGTTTATCACAATGCGACATTGGATAGATTTCTATACCATTCCATTGCCACAATATTAAACCTTAATATTAAATCAAATATTAACAACCCTAACATTGTAAAACCCGATATTATAAACCCTAAAATTAATATTATAAACCCTGAGATTAATATATTAAACCTAAAAATTAATAGATTAAGCCCTAAGTCTAATATATTAAACCCTAACATTATAAGCATGAAGATTAATATTATAAACCCTAGGATTAATATTATAAACCCTAATATTAATATATTAAATCCTAAGATTAATATTATAAACCGTGAATATTAATATATTAAACCCTATTCTTGACACTATAAGAAGATGGCCACCCACTCCATTTCAAAGTAACATCCTTAATGCTCTTTGGACTATCATTCCTGGACTCATCCTCTCGTCTATTTGGAAGGAGCGCAATCACAGAATCTTCAAGGATTTCAAAGCCACTCCTAACATCCTTTGGAATATCATTTGTAGCAATCTGCAAGAAACATTAGCCCTTCAGCGTTGGCAAGACTCCGACCTACCCTCCCATCCAGGGGAGAAATTCGTTTGGATCAATTGGAACCTTAAGCTCCACTCCTTCCCCCTCATTGAGCTCCCTTCAAACCACTCATCTGATTCCCCTTGCCTTTGGTCCCTGCTGCCTCAAGGGTTCTTCAAGCTTAATTTTGACGGGGCATCTAAGGGAAACCCAGGTGAGGCGGGCTTCGGAGGTATCTTCAGGAATTCATCTGGTGAAGTGCTGTTGGTATACTACGGAAATATAGGTTGGGACACCAACAATTCTGCTGAGCTTGAGGGCATGATCCAAGGGCTCCTTCTCGCTCAGGACCACAATTTATACCCCTTAGAAATTGAGGGTGACTCCCAAATCCTCATTGATATGGCTGCTCGTCTGTAGGCTGGTTCATCTATCATGAAACTGGCCAAGAGTTGGAGATTGGCCTCGCGTATCACTCAATTGAAGCATCTCACCCACTCTCTAGAGGCGATCAACTTCAAGCACGTTTAGATAACAACCAACAAAGTGGTGGACCTCCTTGCCAACAAGGGAGTCTTGCACTCAACTCCTCTCTAGTCCAGTCCTCTATCCTTGCTAGATGATGAAATTCTCAAAAATGATTGTTCCCAGTTGGTTCTCAGGGATCTATCATGTAAATGGAAGAAGGGCCATGGGGCCGCCATGACGATGGACACATGGCTGCTCCACATGCTCCGTCCTTGGAAGGGGCACCATCTTAAAGCTTGGTGTGAGGGCGTCATTACTCCACCCTCCGCCACCCTACCGTCGATGTACTAGGTCTGTGTCTTTTTAATGTTTCTCATCATGGGCTTTAAACCCACCACCCTAGATCTCCATTGCGCATTCGGCTCTGCTTGCTCGTTCTTCCTTCGGCTCTCCGTCTCTTCTTCTCCGGCTCTGGAGAAGTGCCCTTTTTCTTCTAGGATGGAGGCTCCCTTTGGTCTTCTCCCCTCTCGGAAACCTGTTCTCACCTCCCTCTGGTCTGAAGACTTGCCCCCCTGGACTGTCATGCCGCGACGACACAGACAGCGATGTCGAAGAGCTGGTGGGCGTGGCTTGCCTTCCCGCCCTCCCTACCCTCCCATCTCGCCCTACCTCTGTCGCGACCTAAAATTATCCATTGATTGGACTGATTTTGATAATCCTCAGCCTTTTGAGCAGCTCCCTGCTTCGGCTCTGCCTTCCTTTCCCCTACACAGAAAAAATCGAGCTCGCGAGTCCACCATCTCCCCTGAGCCTGCCTTCACCCCTCGCCAGCTGAAAGCTATTTCGGTTCGTAGTGCTACCGATGGTAGCAATGGTTCAAGTGATTCTGACGGAAAAAATGAAGGTAGCCCAGAGCTGGATGTGGGCGACATATTGGAGTTGAACATTGGAAACTACCCTCAGCACCATGTAGCTCCTCCGACTACTGATGATACAGTGACCCTGAGCGACCACGCCTCGCCACACCCTCTGCAAGATGAGCACACATTGGACACAAGCATGATGGATGTGGGCTACGTGTGCAGTATCCTCAAAGAGCCTCAAGCCTCCAGTGACAAGCATGCATGTCTCCCTTATTTTTATCTATTTAACTCTTTGTGACATTAGCGTGTGCAATCATGTTTATCCTAGGTTTTTTTCTACATCTCTGCTATCTATTTTTGCTAGTTTCCCACCATTAGCAGCTATATTTTTTGAACTTCTAAGGATTGGTTTCCCCTTTAGGGGCAGTCCAGTACTTGACAGAACTCTTTGGCACTTTCCCTATGGATTGAATCTGTTCTTTCCACATGATGCGACCTGTAACTTCTTATTTCTTATGATCTAATAGAATTAGTGTAAATTAGAAAAAAAAATATACATACATACATACATACATATATATATATATATATATATATATATATATATATATATATATATATATATTAAACCCTAATTTTAATATACTCAATCCTAGGATTAGTACTATAAACCTTGAAGATTAATATATCAAACCCTAAGTTTAATATATTAAACCTTATTTAGATTATAAATCCTAGGATCAATATTATAAACCTTAATATTATAAACCATTGCATAGATCCATTCCACGTGAACTCAACAATGAATTTCACACTAAAGTTAAAATTTAAAGCAAAGACACTATGTTTAAAAATTTCAAAATCCTAAATCACTTTACAAAAATCAAAGATCCATGCACATCTCTTTTGACTGTCTAGACTATGGTTAACCATGTGTGACTATTGCTACAGATCACTAATTATGTTTTGATTGTGAATAACTATATTTAACAAATTTTTAACAATAGTTTACCACAATTGACTATAGTTGTCCATGTTCACCATGTTTAAACACCAATATCAATGTTTTGACTATAAATGACTTTGAATAACAATTGTATGACTATGGCTAACCATGGTTTGACTATGGTTGATCATGATTGACTATCGTTGAACATGGTTTGACTATGCTTTACCAAAATTTAACCATGGTTCGTCTATGTTCAACCCTAATTGAATATGATTAACTATAGCTAACCATGTTTTAATATGGTTTGACAATGGTTAACCATATTTAACTATGGTTTGTCTATAGTTAACCATGATTTGAATATGGTTACCATTGTAAAAATGGTTGTCGATAGTTAACCACGGTTTGACTATGGTCAACCCTGAACATCCAATATAGGCCTCCATGGTCAACCATGGTCATCCACTATGGTTCAATATAGTTCACTATGGTTCACTGTAGGTCACTATAGGTCACCTACAAATAGACCATGATGCTCATGGTAAGTATGGTTTACCATAATATTCATGTTGACTATTATTGAGTATGATGGTCATCTTGACTATAATTGACACTGTCAATAATAATTAACTATAATTAATGTAGAAATTATATAACTTATGTGTTATATGTCCAATATTCTCCTGATCTCACACTATTTTAACTTCATGCAAAATACAGAATCTATTCTACCATTGATCATTTGCGGAAATTAAATCAAGATTGCAATGCACACATGAAACAATAAAAATTCACACACATTAACACAGTTGTTTAACGGGAAAGCCTGAAGCTGAAAACCCCAACTATCTGTATATAATATATGTCATAGAGATCATGTAACAATCCTCATACAAAGCTGATCATGTCAAGCTCTCAGTACAATACAATCACTACACACTAATCAAGCCAGATCTTGCAAATCCATGCACCAATCTTTGCCACCTGCTAGCCTGCCTCTACTGTGCAATCCCTGCTGAAGAATGGATTTGAATGAACTCGAATTACTCCAGCCTTGCTCACGCAATCCTCATTGGCATCTCCACTGTATGTTGGATGCAATCAATGCATCACTATAGTCACAACTGATAGTCACACTTACTCTTTCACCTATCTCTCCACTGGTCTCCACTGAAACTGCCATGCACTGTAGTTAACTGATGTATTCTTCAGTTGATTAATGAGTTATTATTTAGTGAATTAATTAACTAATCAATTCACACCACTCTCACTAGTGTTGTTAGCGCTCAAATCTGCCTCAGGCTGAGGAAGGCAAAACTCGAGGCAACATCAAACCAAGCTCAGCCTCGTAGCTAGCCCTACGAGGACAGGAGAGGGCTCTCTCCGAGTCTATCTCGGCAAAAGGTTTTCAAGGGGTTGAGATGACTTATAATAGGAAACTGATTTTAGGCTAGTAAATAGATATGGAAAGGGGTTTTTAATAAATGATTGGGTTTTCTAGGCTGCATGGGGCAAAGACAGCAAGAGCAAAGATCTAATCAAAGGCACAGATTATTCCATAAGGCGAGATAGGTATGAGGTTTTAGCAATAAATTTTGAAATAATATGGGATGAAAAGACTATTTAAAGAGCTGAAAAGGGCATTAATCAATGAGTCCTTTACAGACAGAAGAAAATTACACAAATACTGAAACGCTCTTTCAAGGCAGAGCAAATAAATTGGGTTCTACCTCCCTTACTGTAAAGCATTCAGCTGGAAATGATAATGAATGAAACTATGAAACATTACAAAGACATATGAAACAGAAGAAAAACATATGCTAAAATTTCACACCACAAGAATCTTACAAATCAGAGCTGCGCCATTTAATTATTTTCTCTGTCATTCAACTGTACAATAAAACTCTGTATTTCTCCTCCACCAGCTTTCAGAACTCTCCAACCTTACAAGTGATTTACAATATATTAAATATAACTCAGAGATGTGATAACTGATCGATGAAAATAGTACACTGTTACATCAATCATCACAAAAATAGGAAAAGTCTGCTCTAAAAGGAGTAGCGTTACATTTGTTTATTAATAACTAATGGAGAGGCGGCAGCTGTAGCTGAAGACCCTTTAAATTTGTAACTGAAGACCAAAATAGACAGTACGCTCTGTTGTGGCAGATGTCTCCATTTAAATTTAAACTTTCCGCCTTTGACTGACACTTGTTTTTCCTTTATTTCTAACTTATTAACAAAATGCTATTTGAATAAAAACTAATCTTAATAAAAATAGTTTTTAAACTAAAATGATGACAACTGTGCCTGGAGAGGGTTGAATTCCTTGTAGTGTTCCAGGTTGCCTATTATCGATCTTTCAACATCCTTTATGAAAAGGACCAAAGGCTCCTTCGATGCTTCACTACTTAAAACATCAGTAAGGGCAACAAGCATTGTCTTATTCCCATCCTCACCAACAGAATGCCCCAAACGAAGCTCCAACACTGTATGAAAGATTCGTTGGCAGCATTACAAAAATACCCATAGCCATCTTCACAAAAATCTACCATGTTTTTTACACCATAAAACGGTTTATCAAACCGGACTCCAACTTTATTGGGATTCTCATCCAGCAAAAGTATCACTCGACCTTTGGTACCAATTGATGGCTCTTTGCTTCTGGTCCCAATTCCTGTATTCGTCTCAAGAGAAAGGGAAACTCTTTTAATGAATTTTACTACTCAGACAGTGAAAACAAAATTCAAACAACTGTTTGTGTATTCTTCAAACTGTTTGCAGGTGGATGGCATATAATAATAGAGATATTGGACAAAGACTAGATTCCCTTCATGCTTTCCCTGTTGCAAGTCGTTTCACCACCAAAATCTGTTGCACTGCTTAATTTCTCAGAAAACCTCATCAGTCTTCACAACGTTTCTAAGACAACAATACTCTTTAGCGGTCAATGGAATCTAACTTGTTCTTTGCATCTTCAAAATGTTTCTCAAGCAAGGTTTTGATGAAATCCCTCAAACGGGAAGCTTTCAACAGGTCTGAACCACTATTTTCCAAAGTGTTGTCTGAACCATTGCTCATTCCAGTCTCTTCAGCTGTCAAATCATCCATAAACTGGCTCACAGTGATTGGCACATAGCTCTGAGGTATAACATGGTCGGCTTGTGCTATTGGAGAACAATTTAATATTGCATTGTTTTGCAGCATAAGCCTAAAAGCCCACGACTTCCTTCCATCCATCCAGCACCTGAAGATAAATCAGGAATTACACGAAATGAAGCAGCATGACGAAGACCAGCAGTGGCATGGCCAAGTGCCCTACCTGTTAACAACAAAATATCCCCAGGACCAAATCCATTATCTGCGAGATACCAACGACCATTTGGATCACAAACCTGAAGACCAGGGCTGTCAGAAGCAATGAGAATTAACAATCTTTTCTCCATCTCGTAAGGCATACTTGATTTTGAGCTTCCAAGCAGAGTTTTAGCATTTTGTGCAGCCGGAGGAGAATATGTTGCAACCAAGACTGATGACGACACCTCATTTTCTGGTAGAGGCAAGTCATCAAGCAATGAATTGAACACATTGCAGGCAAATGAAGTAACTTGGCACGGATCTGAGCGAATAAGAGAAATTTTCTGGCCCTAAGATTATAGGCGTAGCGCGCTTACCCAGTGCGCTGCGCGCAGCATGTGCATAGCGCCCTTGTTATTTTACACAGGCTGGTGAGGCCCAACGCGTAGCGCGCCCCTTGTGCGTAGCGCGCCTTCTCTATGGGTAGCGCGCACCTCCACCTCTGGTCTTCAGTTCTGAAAACAAGCTTTCGCCCTTCTAATCTTCAATTTCGACCTTCAAATGAACGCTTGCATGCAGATGACATTTCAAACAATGAAAATACCTCACATAGTGATGGATTTGGTTTTTGTTTCACTTATATGATGTTTCAAAATTGCCATTTATTCACCTTTAATACAACTTTGTCTTTTTGTGCCTTTTCTAATTTTCTGGGCTTGAATGATGCCTTTTCTTTATCTTCCTTGCAGGGATAGGAGCTGATGAGTCCTGGCAAGGTGACCAGGGCCTGCATTTGACATTTGTCATGAGGGCATACTTTAAAAATATACTTATTACAAACAACTAATCTAACAATTTCTTCTCTAAAACAGGGTTTTGGAGAAGAATCATCCTTTTGATCATTGAAACTCCTGAAATACTAACTCACTGAAACTTCCTTTGGCTTGCACATGTTATTGAAGCACTTCTGAAGAAAAAACCCCGGACTCAAGAATTAAAATGACTCTTTTGATCAAAATGACATTTAATGACTGCCAGTGGCGGGAAATGAACTTTGGAGAATTTGATTATGACCAGGGACTGACAGGACCGTGTCTAACAAGTGTATCAATCAGTTAGACTAGATACAACTAACTCAATTGAGTCTAACTGAGTTAAACTAAATACAACTCCACAAACTACTTCTCCAACTCCACCAAACCCTATCACATGAGTTCTAATTGAAGTCCTCCACGCAATAGCTCTAGTAAACCCTCAAGAATAGCGTAATTCCTTCTGTCAGCTGCTATGCCACATCTATGCACTTAACTGAAGTGCTCCAAGAGAATAAGATAATTTTAGAGTCCAAATATTATTAAGAGCTAATAATATTCGACATATCTATTTTTAGATTCGCAGTCTAAAAATAGACTACGCCCAATATGTCTAAAAATATAAGTCCATCTATTTTTCCAACTTGACCAACCATCCACAAATAGCATCTTGCAACTCATAGAATATGATTGACATGTCTAAAAATAGACATAGTCTAAAAATAGACTTTGTGCCAAAAATAGCCTACGGGCCCACTTAGTGAAGGTGACTCTTTTCACTAAGCTCATCATCTTGTTGAATCTCAACACTTCCTCTCAACAAGATAGGGATTATCTGCCACCCCAATCCTGTCTCTATGGTATTCAAATTTTCTCCTGGTGAGCACCTTCGTCAGAATATCTGCATCCTGATCCTCCGTAGGAATGTAAGAAAGCAACATGATCTTTCGCTGCACACAATCTCTGATATGATGGTACCGGATGTCAATATGTTTAGATCTATCATGAAATACTAGATTAACCGAGAGTTTAATGCAACTCTGATTATCACAATATATCACAGTAGGATCTAAGTGAGAACCGAACAACCCAACCAGGATCTTCCTCATCCATATAGCCTCGCATGCAGCCAAACTTGCTTCCATGTACTCGGCCTCCGTTGAACTGAGTGCCACGGATCTTTGTTTCCTGTTGTGCCAAGAAACTGCTGTAGATCCGATACTGAAAATCCCTCCAGATGTGCTATTTCTGTCTGTTGGGCTTCCTGCCCAATCTGCATCTGTGAAGCCATGCAGCTTCAACTCATCCGACTATATGTACCACAATCCATATCCAGATGTGCCCCTAAGATACCTCAGGACATGCTTGCATGCCTTCCAAAAGAGCTTGGTAGGCTTCACCATCACTTGTGAAAGCTGGTTCACAACATAGCATATGTCTGGTCATGTATTGACTAAATACATGAGCGAACCAACCAACTGTCGATAAACAGTGGCATTCACTACCTCTGCCGATGTAGCATCCTCTTTCCTCCAACCACCAGGAAGAGGAGTGTGATAGGCTTGTAGCCTTGCATGTTAAACTTCTCCAGTATCTCCCGAGCATACTTTCCTTGAGACACTAATATTTCACCTTTCCGCTACCAAATTTCTGATCCCAGGAAATAATTAAGGAGGCCCAAGTCCTTCATCTCGAACTCCTTTGCAAGATCTGCCTTGCATGAGTGTATCAATAGTTCATCACCCGTTAGTATTAAATCATCTAAATAAAGTACAATGATCAAAAGCTTACCCTCCACCACAATTTGGAATAGGTTTGGATCCACCTCACTCTCGGCGAAACCAAGTTCGGTGAAATAACTGTCTATCCGTGTGTACCAAGCATGAGGTGCTTGTTTCAACCCATACAACGCTCTTTTGAGCCTGCACACATGCGACTCGCTGCTGAAGATTTCGAATCCTTCAGGCTGCTCAATGTACACCTCCTCCTCAATGATTCCGTTGAGGAACGCAGTCTTCACATCCATCTAATGAATGTGCCAACCCATCTATTCTGAGAGAGAAAGGATGGTCCGTATGGAATAATACCTTGTGATAGGTGCAAAGGTTTCTTCATATTCGATCCCCTCGATCTGTGAGAAGCCCTGGGCAACAAATATTTCCTTATACTTCTTGACGCTCCCGTCAGCAGCTTGCTTCACTTTGTAGATCCATCTCGAACCTACCACTGATTTCCCTTCCGGCCTTGGGACAATCTCCCATGCACTGTTTCTGACAATCGAATCATACTCTTCCACCATGGCATCTACCTATGTGGGATCCTCCACAGCTTCGTCGAAATAGTATGTCTCCATCACGATACACTTGCTCATCAGAGCCATGTATCCAGTAAATCGGTCAAGTGACTGTCTCTGCTGCGCTGTGATGTAGGAACTCCTACATTTTGCACTGCATCAAGATTAAGTCACTCAACTTCTGTAGTGCACTTCCACCCAATGATGTTTGGCGCTGCATGAGTGGTTTCTTCCACTCCATGAACCTCCTCTTGTGGCTGATCCACATCTTGAGTCTCATCTTTAGGAACAAGTAGCTCCTCCTCTGCATGCAAGTGTAGCTCCCTCTCAAGCGACAACTTCATGGCTTTCTCCTCATGAAATTTGATATCCCGTCACAAAACAGTCATTCGACTGTCTGGAAAATACACACGATAATTGTGGGGTGTTTCTATGTACCCCACAAATATCCCAACCTCTGCGGTCGGCTCCAGCTTCTTCCCGACATCCTTCATCACATGAATGTAAACAGGTGAGCCAAAAATCTTCAAATGAGAAATATCAAGCTTCTTACCAGAAAATGCCTCTTCGGGTGTACTCATGCCAATTACTCTATGAGGACAACGATTTTGCACATAAACCATGGTGTTGCATGCCTCAGCCCACAAGTGTATTGGAAGGCCCTGATCATGCAACATCACCCGTGCAGCACCCAAGATCGTTCTGTTCTTTCTCTCTGCAACCCCATTCTGCTGTGGGTTATGAGGCGCTATGAGTTCTCTTCGAATTCCTTATTTACTATAGAAGTCTTTGAATTTTCCAGAGATGTATTCACCACCATCATCACTCCTTAGAGCTTTCAACTGCTTCCCCGACTCTTTCTCAACCAACGCCTTGAACTCACAGAACTTTGAGTATGTCTCGCTCTTCTTCTGCATGAATAAGATCCAACACTTACGAGAAAAGTCATCAAAAAATATCACATAATACCTGTGCTTTGCTGTTGAAGCAACCGAGAAAGGTCCACACACATCTGTGTGAATTCTCTCAAGGATTGTCGTGGCACGACTATCCTTCTCGTGAAAAGTGGTCTTCACAAATTTTCCCAAAGTACATCCCTTGCACTGATCTGACTGCGCAAGTGTACCCTTGGGAAGCCCGGTAGAAATATGCTGCAAAATTTTCAAAGCACCATGGTGAAGATGGCCCAATCTCTTATGCCACAATTCGCCCTCATCCCGGCTCACCACTCCTTCTGCTTTACCTACCATTGCTACGCAACCATATACCTACAATTGATAAAGATTCTTAACTCGAATCCCTATCCTCCTAGTTTGACCAGTTGTTTTACTGCGCAGGAAGGCTTTTCCCTCGCTAAAAACAACATCATAACCCTTGTCTTCCAACATCGCCACAGAGATCAGATTATTCTTCAATCCTGGAACATGCATGACATCCTTCAAGATGAAAGGTTTACTGGACTCCCTCTCAAAGGAAATGGTCCCAATACCACTCACATTGTATCTACCATCATCGCCCATCTCGATGTGCACTCCAAGATCCTTTTCATCCAGATCACTAAACAAATCTTTGTCTTCGGTCATATGGAAAGACGCACCACTGTCAAGAAACCACAGTGATCCCATCACACTTGAAACCAAGCATGCGATCAAAGAAAAATTTAGCTCATACTGCGAGGCTAAGGCCTCTCCAGCTGCAGATCCAGCAGCCTGCTTATTCTTCTTCTTCTGTGGACAATTAGTGGCGAAATGGCTGTGCTGGTGACAGTGAAAACACTTCACCTTGGACAAATCCTGCTTCTTGACTTTAACTTCGGATTTGGAAGATTTCTTCCCTTTTCCTTTCCAAGCTTTGGCAGCCAAAGTGTAATTTTCTTCATCTTCATTCTTCGATGAAGATCCATCCCTAGTACCCCGCCTTATCTCCTCCTGCACAAGATCCGACCAAAGTCGCTCCCATCCTAGCAGTTTCTCCCGTCCATTGACAAAGTCTTCGTAGCTAGCTATGCCAACTCTTCGGAAGCCCAAGGAGAGCCAAGCTCACCAAGTCTTCTTCATCAAGAGTAACCCCCACACTTCCTAGCTCATCCTTGTAGTGGTCAAACTTCATGAGGTATTTTGGTATACTGTCACCTTTCTCCATTTTTATTTTTCTGAGCTTGTCTTTAAGCGCCAACTTTCTCTGGTCGCTTTTGCTTTGGAACAAGTCTGTCAAAGCCTTCCACATTAAGAATGGAGTGGCTTTACCGTGAAGGCTGGACACAATGTGGTCCTTCACACCTTCCAATAGAATTCTTTGACACTTTGCTACCTTCTTTTACCATGCGTCAAGTGCGGCTGCATCGCTAGAACCATGCTTTGGAATATCAACATCTATGAACTCCTTCGGCCCATTATCATCCAGAGCCGCCTCCATCCTGTCCTTCCATGCAATATAATTTGAGCTGCCATCAAGGGCATACTCCAATCGCAATTAGTTGAAAGACATTTCAATGAATGCTCAACTTCGACACCAAGAAAACACTGCAGCAAATTCGAATTCCACCAACACAAAACTCAACCACTTCAATAATTGCAATTTGCTCCAATGATCAACTGCTCTGATACCATGTAGAAATTATATAACTTATGTGTTATATGTCCAAGATTTTCCTGATCTCACACTATTTTAACTTCATGCAAAATACAGAATCTATTCCACCATTGATCATCTGCGGAAATTAAATCAAGATTGCAATGCGCACATGAAACAATAAAAATTCACACACATTAACATAGTTGTTTAACAGGAAAGCCTGAAGTTGAAAACCCCAACTATCTGTATATAATATATGTCATAGAGATCATGTAACAATTCTCATACAAAGCTGATCACGTCAAGCTCTCAGTACAATACAATCGCTACACACTAATCAAGCCCGATCTTGCAAATCCATGCATCGATCTTTGCCACCTGCTAGCCTACCTCTATTGTGCAATCCTTGTTGAAGAATGGCTCTGAATGAACTCGAATTACTCCAGCCTTGCTCACGCAATCCTCATTGGCATCTCCACTGAATGTTGGATGCAATCAATGCATCACTATAGTCACAACTGATAGTCACACTTGCTCTTTCACCTATCTCTCCACCGTTCCACCGAAATCGCCATGCACTGTAGTTAACTGATGTATTCTTCAGTTGATTAATGAGATATTATTTAGTGAATTAATTAACTAATTAATTCACACCACTCTCACTAGTGTATCAATCAGTTAGACTAGATACAACTAGCTCAACTGAGTCTAACTGAGTTAAACTAAATACAACTCCACCAACTACTTCTCCAACTCCACCAAACTCTGTCACATGAGTTCTAACTGAAGTCCTCCATGAAATAGCTCCAGTAAACCCTCAGGAATAGTGTAATTCCTTTTGTCAGCTGCTGTGCCACATCTGTGCACTTAACTGAAGTGCTCCAAGAGAATAAGATAATGTTTAGATTCCAAATATTATTAAGAGCTAATAATATTCGACATATCTATTTTTAGACTGGCAATCTAAAAATAGACTCCGCCAAATATGTCTAAAAATAGAAGTCCATCTATTTTTCCAACTTGACCAACCATCCACAAATAGCATCCTGCAACTCATAGAATATGATCGACATGTCTAAAAATAGACATAGTCTAAAAATAGACTTTGCGCCAAAAATAGCCTGCGAGCCCACTTAGTGAAGGCGACTCTTTTCACTAAACTCATCATCTTGTTAAATCTCAACAATTAACACATATTAATATATAAATTAATTTATAGCTAAGACATTCTAAATGTATATATTAATATATTATTAATGTGTCATTAATATTATATGAAACTCTTACAATATTATTTAAATATTATATTAATTTTATTAATATTATATTAATCAAAATTACTTAATCTAAACATATTATGATATGAGATTACAGTAACTATGTTATGTTATCAATCACTCCCAAGTATAGAGTTTTCCTTTTACTCATAGTAATTAGTACAAACAATCTTATCTTCAACTTGGCAAATAGTGGTTGTGTATAAGTAAACCCATTGTATAATAGTGTATCTAGTAAATCCATTGTATAGGAGTAGTTATAATGTATTATTAATATTAATTTTAAACTTATTAATATGAATTTTAATATTAAAATTAAAATTGTTAAATTTACTAAAAAATATTAATATTAATTTTATTATTAAAATTTAATTTTATTAATAATAATTTTATTCAACCTATTAAAGTTAGGCTAAGACAAGATTAAACTTTTAAAATACTTTTAAATAAATAAAATCTAAAAAAAATATATATATATATATATATATATATATATATATATATATATATATATATATATATATATATATATATATATATATATAATATTTACACAAAGGTGTTCTTTTATGGAATTGAGGTGTTTTTTTATGGGATTGATTGAGAAACACTGTTTATCTAGCCAATCTCTGTGCTCCACCTCTGTTCCAGATTCGCTCTTCTATCCTGTCAAAATTTAACACTTGCCAAATTCTAAAACATCGCAAATAATCGCTGTACCAATGGTCTACATCAAGTCTACATCAAAACAACACCGGAAAATTAAGTTGCTGGAAAGCGTCGGATAAACACAGCCAAAACAGTTCCAGCAATTCACAGATGTCCGTGCCCGCTGTTGTGAGGGAGGCAAGATGTTTCAGATTTCTGATAGAAGGCGGCAGAGCCGTTATCCTGACTTTCAGTTACAGTCGTGTGATTCTGGTTGTGGTGATCCTAACTTTCAGTTACGGTCGTATGATTCCGAGGGCCACACTCTGATTTCCATCGGTGGGAACCAATATCACATATTGGAGTCCTCTTCTTGGCTAATAGCAGCAATTTTAAAATATTGAGAATTGTTAACAGCGATGTCTGGGGTAGTAATTGCAGCGTTTCAGGAAACTTGTCTCAATTCAGGAGCTCTGGCTCTCTTTACTCATATACCACAGCGCTTGTAATGCTTTCAAAGCAGTACCCCGAGAGCCGAACCAAATTGAAGTGACGGACGCATCCAATGGTGGCCTCTTCGTTCATGAATTGACTCTCGCTGTGCCTTTGCCTGTGCAGAATCTTGACAGCTACTAAAGTTCCGTTTGGAAGCTTTTCTTTATACACCACACCAAAACCTCCTTCTCCCAACTTTTCCACAAACTTGTTTGTGAACTTCTTGTGCTGAGAGTTTGTATATCTCGTTGGCATTTCATAAGCATATTGCTTTCGGAATTTCTCAACCCTTGAAATCGAGCTATCAGGAGGAGATTTTCTGAACTTTGCAAAAAATGATAAGAATATTATCAGTGCTATCACTGTCAGTGCAACTCCGACGGAGCAACCTGCAGTGGAATGAAAAGATTTATATCTATGTCATTAATATTAATGGAATCAAAAAGGAAAAACCAGCTATTACATACTAAAACAGAGATATTAAATATCAAAAATACTAAAACAGAGATATTAAATATCAAAAATACTAAAACAGAGATATTAAATTTAAATATGAAAATATTCATGTAGGTATTTTTCTCTTTCTTTTCTTAACTGAAGAAACCAGATTCGTTCTCAGAAATACATAGTTTTGGGCACCATATTACTGTTCAGACATACATAGTATTGCCCACCACAAAATCTGTCCCACTTAACCATTGGACCACCTTCTCCAGATTTTAGAAAAATAAAATAAAATTATAATTACCTATTATAATCACTGACATGTTTCGACCTCCTGTTTCTTGAGCACCTGCAAGGAACCACAGTTTTCGGCATGAGAATTACAGGAGATAGCTTTATAATCAAATCTGTAGAAGGAGATCGGGAAACCTACCATTGGCAGGGCATTTGTCTGCATGAGATCTGCCATCGCTACAATAAAAAAGAAACATTGTGGGTTTTGATATGTTATAACCACAAATCCCACTACTATCGAAACAAGTTGCTTCTTCTAGAGAAGAATTCCGAATCTGGCCAGATTAGATTTTGACACTCCAGACCAATGTCATCCTCTCGCTGTGGGATTGCGTGGTCCTTTGCTTCAACGTCTTCAAAAATGAAATCAAATTGGACTATGTTCGGGGTTGTTTAAAAATTGTTCAACTACAAAAACCCACAGTTAAATCTCCACAATCTACAATGTTCAAATATCATCAGCCAGTGAGTTCTCACGTTCTATAGCCTCAGGAGATTCACTCCAAAAGGAAACGCCAAACTAACGGCCACAACATAATATAAGAACGTTTTTAATATTAATAAAATAACTTTAAAAATAAGCATGTTTTCAATATAAATTTTAATGAAAACGAAACATATATATACTTTTATTAAATTTTAAACATACAAATATGATAATTCTTTTTTATTAAATTTTACATATATATGTTAATTATTTTTAATTAAATTTTAAACATATATTTAATATTAATAATAAAAAATTTTTTTTTTTCTTTTTTTAATATAAACATGTCTTCTTTATCATTTTTGGGATTCAACTGTTTTAAGTAAGTTATTCATGTATAAACTATTTTCATGAGAGGAAGTGATAAGTGACTAATTTCTCATGATTTTTTAATAGTCCACTTAGTACTCATTGCATCTGGTGATGCTCAGAGGGGTGAGGAAGAATCACAGAGCGTCAATCATCACTCACTTCTGATGTTTCCTGATTTTACCAGTTCTTTAATTCCTTCAGTGTCCCTTTGCACCTTTAAAAGCAATTGCTAATTTAAAAACAGACTCCATTAAGTCATCATTTAATATCATCCGTAAAATTTTAATTAACTATGAACATAAGACGATTACATTGGAAAACAAGGAATTAACTGCTTTTAATACGTCGATATGTCAGTGAGCTCGACTAACCAGAGGGCTCACCGATACGTGATTATTGATACTCCGAGGAAATGGTCAATCAATATTATGATTAATGGAAAACGACGTGGTCGTTTAAGTGGCAGTTCATAATGACAAGTTAGTCTGTGACTGTGGAAAGTGTTGCTTCACATATTTCTGATTTTGAGCTTTTACACTTTCAATTTATTATTTTTGAGCAGTTTATTTATATTAGTATTCCTTTTGGTTGGTATTTAAAGATTTAGCCATTTAAGTTTCTTATTAGAATTTTCATAGATATTTTTAGTCGATTAAATTAAGAGATTATATATATTTTTTAAAACAGATATAGTGTTGAGCATTAAAAACCCGGAAACTACTTGTGAAAATCTAACCAAATTCATCACATTTCTAATCCAAAAGAAAGTATGTTCATGTCATGTGTTATTTAATAACATACTAGAAAAAAATACAAGGTTTAAATCTATTTTGTACCATTCGTCATCAATCTTGTTAATTATGTTCGTGTATGTTATTGTTATATGTTATTTAATAATAGAATGAAAAAAAATATAAGGTTATGTAACACTCTCTTCTCTCATTTACTTAAGTAACTAGCCAATCGAGGTAAACATGTGACGGGAAGCTACTAATATGAGATTCAATCTCCTAGATGACTTTGACAAAGTGGAACTGACGAAAACATGACAAACAGACTTAACATTGCATCATTGACATCCCCAAGAGGTAACCCAACCTTCCAAGGCCCTGTTCCCTGACAGAGAACTGATTTTAACCCATTTGAGGCTTAGTCGCGCACATGTAAGGGCAAGGGAACGGTTATAGACCCTTAACCGTGGGATTGCCTTGTCAATGTAGAAATTATATATAAACTCTATACCAATGGATTCAATCCGATCATGTAATGTACTAAAACAAGATACTAAATCCTTCTACTATATTTGCGAAATATAAAACACGATCGCTCAATCACACGCAAGTAAGAGAAATAAGTAAATCATTCACACAACACAAGATTTTCTTGAGGAAAGCGCATGCCCAAAACCCCTCTATCATCTATTGTACATAGTGAAAGAATCATGAAACAATACAATTCTTTCTCACATAGAGAAAATCATGCACTATACTGATCGTCTCACCCTAATCCTGCTCAAAAGTGACTAGCAATTCTCAGGAAAAATTGACCAACACTTAGCCAATTCTTAGACCCTGCTTAGCCGAACCTTGCTCACGCAGTCCCTATGCAATTAATCTATATTAAATAGGATAATCAACCTTCCATGAAAGTGCAATCCATCATGGCCTTCTCATGACTTTATAATTGCACCCGGACAATTTGCTAATAATACAACTGCTAGTTATATTCCCTTTAACATTTGTCTCAACTGGGCTTCATCAGAATTGAAATGTATGCAGCTAATAATAGTGAATCATCAGTTATTTGATTGATCACTACTTGTGAATTAAATCTAATTTAATTCACTGGACCTCTCACTAGCTTATCACTCATTTAAAACTAGTTAAACTGATTTTAACTCGATTAATTTGAGTTAACTGAGTACGCATGCATCCTACTAGTGCATTAACTACAACTGGACCCCAAAAATAATAGAATCACTCTACATATCTCACCTTTGACCCTCAATTCGAAATTATTGAGCTAACTAAGTCTTTCTGACTTAGTTAACTAATAAAAGTTGTTATGAGATAAAATTACAATTTATTGCCTAATTTATTTAAGGGATAAATAAATTAGACGCCCACATTCAGCACTAATGTGTAACTAAATTTCTCACTCATGTGTCACTCGAGTCCCACACTAGTATGTGGTCAATTTTTGTCCTTTTTGGCTGCCAATTTCATTGTTTCTGGTTGCAAATTTCAACACTCCCTCTCAACAAGAAAGGAATTCAATCTATCCCGATACGGTATTTTTGGAATGCTCTGCATGCAACACTTCTCTAGCGTTGTTTGCACATGAAACTCATGAAACTTAATAGCCTTCGAACAACTGAATCAATATGATGCATCTGTCATCAGAGTCTTCTGACTGCTACTAGTTACTACACCTATCTACTGGACTCTCTCCGCTGTTGCTGAAATCTACATCTGTGCCCTCTGCACTACTGCCAACTCTAATCTGCACTCGAGTATCCGACATATGTCACTCTAATTTTTGTCTTCCTAACATCTGACTACATCAATCCAATCGATCCTTCATGCTACTGCTATACTGTGGGCTCCTCGTAGCCAGGTTCGATCCATGAGACACACCATCTCAATGGACCCTGCCCAAATTTCTTCTTGGGATTATATCTGCACATCGCCCCACCTCACACCTGGAGGTATAGCTACATGTACTCCCTCTGCCCATCTGGCTCAAAATTTCCCCCTTCTATAAGTATCTGCTTCAGTGGAACTTCCACTCACTCCTCTTTGCTTCTCCAATTGTGGCTGCTTCATAACCTTCTAAGACTGCTTCAGAGGCTGCATATTGAGAGATAATTGCTCTTTCTCAACCACCAAGTCATTAACCACAACTTTGCTCCTCAAAGCCTTGCATGCATCCTCAACCTCGAGAGCATACATGTTCTTGAATCTTACACTAATCTGTTGCACCTGTCCCGTGGATATGTGTTAAAGAAAAGTTTTCCTTTTCTAAACATCACCTCATAACCACAGTCTTCCAATACTGCTATAGAGACAAGATTCTTCCTTAGGCCTGGAACATACAAAGCATCTGTCAGTATGAGAGGGGAGCCATACTGCCTCTGAAAGGTAAATGTACCTATGTCAGTCATGCTATACCTCCCGTCATCTCCAAACTCTATGTTATGTTGGAGGTCCTTCTCCTCCAAGTCACTGAAGAGATCTCTATTCCCCATTGTATTGAATGAGGCACCGTTGTCTAGATACCACATGCATCCCATTACAGTGATGGCCATGCATGCAATGAGAGTAAATTAAAGCTTGAACTGTGAAGCCAATGCTTCACCCACTGCAAGTGCAGGATCCTTCTTGCTTGCCTTCTTCTATGGACAATTCGAAGCATAGTGCCCATGCTTGTGACAATGAAAACATCTGATCTTGGACAAGTCTCTCTTGCCCTCTTTTCCTTGGGATTTCTTTCCCTTGGATTTATTTCATTTTCCAACCAATGCACACTCTTCTTCTTTATTGGTACTGGAGGTCTAGTCTCTGGTGCTCCACCTTATCTCTTCTATTACCAAGTCGGACGATAAACACTCTCAGTTTGGTAACTTATCCCTCCCATTCACAGAGTCCTGGTAACTATGCGAACTCTTGGGAAGGCCTAGAAATGATAGGCTCACCAAGTCATCATCGCTACGGTCACACCAACACTTCTAAGCTCATCTCGACATTGTGTCAACTTCACCAAGTATGTTGGTACCGTCTCATCCTAAACTTGTGTGATTGGTACTAGCTCCAAAAATAGAAGAAAAAAGATATGAACGCCTTAGAAATAAGCCACTTCGAGGGGGCAACCTCCAATACATTACATAAATGAACAATTCTTGGATGATACAATTTAAAAAACCTTCTTTCTATATATAGGATTCCATGGGGCCTGTTGAAGCCTAGAAAATCTCTGCTTCAAACATCGGGGAAAACCACCCGGTCGGGACCTTAAGACAGCTCCTTTTCCGTTTGATATGGTGGCTCCGACTGGATTTAAAGGACCAGTTTCCTTATAACTAAATGGATTGGTTTGGATGGGTGGAAATGGGACTAAATTAACTCAAATAAAACTATCTAATTTAAACTAAATACTGGTAAAGAAATTCTAACACTAACCCGAGTAATTATATGTGAATACAACTTAAGATTGTTCCAATTTAACAATAGCCATGAAAATGTATTATTATTTAAATTGAAATATGCAGAAACAAATAAAGATAACTCTGTTTAAGAAATTAAACAGAGTTGTATTAGCATATTTCATTCATCATTGTATACCATCTATATATACTTATGAAAGATAACATTTCAATTATACTCAGAAATGATATATAAAAGGAAGCGTTGTGAAAACAAATATATATAAATGATAGCAATTTTAAAGAAAATATCATAAGACAAAAGAAATCAACAGTGAAAGGATAGAAATACCTCATTCATCTTGAAGACTTTCAAATGCAATATGATACTCTAATCCAGTAACTCTGATGTAAAATCAAATTCCAAGGTACATAAATGCAACACTTCAAAGATAATTCCGCATAAAAATCACCAGATGTGATCCTTTTAAAAATATATAAGACAGTGGAGTACAGAAATGTAATCTCCAAGTCAAAAAATATTAAGATCCAGGACCCTTCTCTAAATGCATGAGAAGGGTTTAAATACTACTTAGCTAAATCTAAAAATAGTCTTATTACAAAATTTAAGGATTCGGTTCAATGACCGTCCTTTTCCTAGGCTAAAATACAGTAAAATTAAAACTAAATCTAACTATCTATGAACTTGATCTTTAAACTTGCAGGCATCTAGCATAGTTTTGAGAAGATGCGGTTGACCGACTTCAGAATTTAACTGTCCTGAAAAGATAGAGTCGGTAAGCGTAGGCGCAATCTTCTCTGTAGCATTGATGATACAATTAAGTGCACTGTGCTAACTGTGTGGCTTCACCAAGTACATCCAGTATGAGTCCCAATTTAATCTTGTCAGCCCTTGGATTGATCTTGCTCTTTCTTCTGCCTTTTGTCTCCATTCTGTTTGCAGTTGATGTGCCTGTGGGAGATATCCTGGAACAGTTTCTGGAATCAAATTAGCTTTGTGTAAATTATCATTTACACAATCAGTAAGAGTGTTTGCCGTTGTAGCCGCCTCTTCTGCTGCCTTCTCTTTGTGCATTTTCCTTTATTGGAGCTTTTTGCTCTGTTATTAATTTTGCAATTTCATCTTGATTTTGCTTCACCATTTTCTCATATCATACTTTAGCCAAAGTAGTTTCTTTTTATCGATTTTATCTTTCGCAGTAATTTTTCTCTGTGCCGAAAACGCTCCACATCTTTTTCCTTACTCAGCATTAAGTACCTTGAATTTGGTCAATGTTTCCTCATTTTGTCTTATAGTTATTTCAAGTCCCTTCGACTCCCGACTTTTCTCAAGAAGAGATTTATGTTTCTCTGAGAACTCTTGACCTCCAACAGCTTCTTTAGTAACTTCTAAAAGCTCTATAGAGGATAATTTTGGCAAACTTACATACCTTATCTTGTGGTAGAAACTGTGTCAATTTGCCCACTTGGATATTTGAACTTGTGAACAGCATTTAAAACATCCTTTTTTGGTACTGTCCACCCGTGTTTGTTTTTCTTCAATGGCTCATCTCTTTTGGTCCATTCCTGTGTGCATTCTGATAAATTTGCATGTTCTCTGGAAAAATCTTCCATGAATTGTTTGTTGTAAGTCGCCTGAGGTTCTGGCAACTTATACATTAATCTCAGATCTTCTGTGGTGAATGACCCGATTAGCTCTTTAGATGGAGTTCTGAATTGTCTGTCTGAAATATCGGTGTTTTCCAGCACCCATTTCACCATGTTCGTATATGGGAGAATCCTTGGCCTTGCTTCTATCCTATGGAGAAATGAACAAGCCAGTTCTTTGAGGGTTGCTTCAGATGTATTACTAGAACCTGCTGTAGCCACAACTTTCATCACCACAGGATTTTCTTCCTCTAACAGATTATACATTCCTTCCCAAATGGATATACCGGCATCCTTATTACAAGCGGTGTCTGCATACAGCGAAGCCATTTCTCTGTTTTCAGAATTCGAGCTCTTCTCCTTCTTACCCATAGTGTTTAGTGAAAGCTTTGTATAGACGTTTGCTCCTTCGTGCCTACGTTTTACGAGTAAATGAGAGTAATGGCATAAGAAAGGTGATGAGACTGTTTTAAATGTGAAGGCGGATGAAATATAATATTTTAATCGTGAAACAACTTTCAATCAAAACAAAATCTCATTTACCATTAATTGTCAATCCAATCATTTAATTTAATCATTAAAGCGCATAACTGATTTGATATATGGGAAGATTCCCTTTGGACAACATGCCTACATGAATCTGTGACATTACAATCTGCGATTTGCTGTGCAATATCGCAATATCGCAATGTTGCAATATCGCAATATCGCAAAATGAAGCCATCAGGTTAGCAAATAAGCGCCAGCGGAAGTGCATGATAAAGCTGTAAAAGCACACATCATACAAATCTATAGCGCCAAAGGTATTCATTAATCACTTGATTTTTTACTGTAGCTGTCACGATCTGCGACCAATATGTTTATTGTATAGGCTTTTTGGGATCGCATTATCGCAAAAGCGCAAAATCGCATTTTCAGTTTTATAAAAGATATATACCATTTTGCGATGGATGCGCTATTTTGTTTAAAGAACAATTTTATTGTAATCTATCATAAACTTAAGTGTTTCTTAAGGTTCTTTCTAAGGGATTTATCTAAGTTTATGATAGAAAGTTTTATTTGAAAAGGAAAACAAATCCTAATTGATTTTTTGGATTTTTTTAACTAAGGGTCCCCATTTATTTAGTATTATTACTAATATTAAATAAAAGGGGGGTTGTTGCTGGTCACAACAATTGGCGATTCACTGAAAGAAACAGTTATCTCTGAAAAAATAAACTGAACATTCTATCTTTAGTAAGTAAAGATTTTTAAAGATAATGAAAACTATCTTAGGATAATTCAAATAAAATGAAACTATGAAAAAGAAATCAAAATCATTTCATAATTTCTTTCTAATTCCTTAAGAATAAAAACATTTTGGGTTATTTCAAGCTTTGATTGGTGTTAATAATGAAGTAAGTGGATATCTCCAAGTTTTGGTTTTATAATATACTCTATTGCCATAGGTATTGCCTCTACTGCCAGCAAACGTTCATAGTCTCGACAGGGTTACCTTTAAACCATTAACCATTCATTGTCCCATCCAACTAAAATTATGACTTTTTAAAAGATAAATTCATAAGACTTATTATCTCATGTTTTTGTCTTTTATTTATTTTTTATTTTAAGAGCCATTGTTCTGGTTTGGTAGCCAGTTAATAACAATGCCATTCACTAGTTATAGTTAAACTGATCAAGCTGGCTCGTGATGAGACCCCTTGTCTTATATTTATAAGACATTACCCTGTTTTGGTATGCATTATTGGTAATGTCAGTTTTATTACTCCTTATGAACATGGTAAGTCGGCTCATAACGAGACCTCTTATCTCTTTAAATTTTCATATAATTTCTTAGAATTTCATTCTAAAAAATCACAACTTAAATGGATGGGGTGAAATAGTTTTATCCTTAAGAATCAATGGATGACAATTTTCAGAGTTTTTTGAGTTCCAAAACTTTTGAAAAATCTTTACTTTTACAGATAACCTTTCTCTGCTCAATAAACCTACGATGATTTACATTCTTCTCAAGTTTTCAAAAGATCATGCAAATTATTAGAATAATCTTTCAAGGTTTAACATCTTATTTTAAACTATTCAAAAACTGTGATCATTACTTTTAAAAATTCTTATTTACACAAAATAAATATTTATAATATTCTTCCGAAGAAATTTTCTTAAATAGTAAACAGTCAATCAGAGACTCATTAACAACCTTTATTTGCAAAAAAACAATCAAAAACTCTGCAGAAAGGAATATGTACAGTTTAAGAAGGGGTTACCTCCTTATGAAAAGAATTTCTTCAAGATAAGCCCATTTACAGGAAGAGATTCTCTCTTACCTGTTAGATCTTGGAGTATGAATGTATTTGAGCCTATCTTCTCAACGATCTGAAATGGTCCAAGCCACATTTTATGAAATTTGGTATGTTTACCTTTTTCTTCGTGTGCTTTATCCCATTTCAAAACGAGATCACCAATTGATAAAAATTTTGAGCCGGTAGAACTTGCATCAAAAGAAGATTTTACAAGCTGTTGATGTTTTTCATGAGTAATTTTTGCTTTATCCCTATCTTCTTCTAATTTAAGGATTTGATCATATCTCAGTTGAATGGATGAAGAAGGATTTTCTTCAATAAATTGCACTAGGGCTAATGATGGAAGAGTTAAATTTGATGGTATCACAGCTTCTTTTCCATAAACCAAATTGAAAGGTGAGGTCCCTATTGAAGCTTTTTCAGTGATACGATCAGCCCATAATGCAAAGATTAAAGACTTGTGCCAATTTTTTTGATTTTGATCAATGGTCCTTTTAATGATTTTGATAAGGTTTTTTTTAGTGGATTCATCCAAACCATTACCTTGTGGATAATAATTTGCTGAATATTTTAATTTAAAACCTCTTTTGACTGCAAATTCTATTAAACTATTTCCATAGAAGTAAGATGCGTTATCAAAGACTAGAGTGTTAGGTACACCAAACCTGGTTATGATGAATTGATCTATGAAATCAATGATTGCATCAGAATTGGCTACCTTCAACGGGATTGCCTCTACCCATTTTGTAAAGTAATCAGTTGCAGTAAGGATGTACTTGTGCTATTTGGAAGAATGAGGTACTATCTCACCAATAATGTCAAGCCCCCATTGTTCAAATGGTTGTTCAATAGTCACTGGTTGCAAAGGAAAAGCTGGTTTCCTTTGTCTTCCACTTGCAGTTTGACAAATTCGGCACTTCCTTACGTAATCTGCGTATCTTTAAAAAGGGTAGGCCAGTAATAACCAGCACGAATTATTTTGTGAGTTGTGGTATCACCTCCAAAATGACCTCCTACTGGTCCATCATGCAACTCCTGCAAAACCTTTTCAGCTTCAGTCTTTTCAAGACATCTTAATAAAATTGAATCATAATTTTTCCTAAATAACACATTTTTTTTTTCTGAAGTTGGACTAATTCTATTAAGTAAAAATATGATACAAGATGGTGTTACAATCAAGAGAGACAAAAAACCGGCAACCGGAAATGATAGGACTATCAACCTCGGTTCCGGAGGAGAAAAACAAGCTAAGTACTACAACCAAAGACTGGAAAGCTTAAATACTGATCTCTACCCAGAATGGGTAGAGGTCTCAACACGAAGCTTTTTCCCTTTCCTGTTTTTAACTTTGACCCATCCATCCAGGGGCGAATGAGCAACAATAACTTGAAGACTGGGGTTAACCGAGGGGGGCCCCTCCTTTTCTGAGTCAGAGGAGGAGGTCAAATGAGCACGTTTTTGGGCGATGGCTATGTCGGTGAACTGAGTCGGTCCATCGTTCGAAGGTGCCCCAGCTGGAGGGGCATGATCCAAATCTACATCGCTGGCTTCATCTTCAGAGCAAGAGGATTCAGAATCCACGGCAACAGGTGGAGAGCAAGGAGCCCACCGTTTGGATTTGTGCTTGGAGAGGTTCTCCTTTTTCTTTTTTACCGGAAGAGAAGGGCAGGTGGACTGCAGATGCCATGTTTGGTGGCAGTGGCGACAGCGGAAGGCTGTATTTTCGTAGTCCAAAGTTTGGGTCCAGACAAAGTCGTTCATTTTGAGAATGATTTGGTCTGGAAGACCCTTGCTTAAGTCCACCTCCACACATATTCTGGAATATGTGTATAGACCTACTCTTTCCCTCCTGTAATCTCCCGTTATGAAATTTCCCAAGGTGTTGCCTATAGTTTTGTAGACTGCAACATGCCATAAGTGGATAGGTAAGTTTGGAAGTCTGATCCATACCGGTGTCCTGGTGACGACTGCGTTTGCCGGATCAAAATCTGGAAACCAAGGCGTTAAGAAGAGCCCTGCAGTTCCCATGAACCAAGGGCCTTCTTCTAAAGCCTTTTCATAATGCTTACTATCATCAAAAAGAACAATTAAATATCCTCTTGAACAGAAACTGACCTTACAGTGATGTGTCCAGTTTGCATGAACCCATTCATAAAGATCCTGGGATCGCGGCCACAGTCCGTTGAATCTGAAAATGAAAGCTCTTTCTGCATATTCCTGAAGATGATTTACAGGATCTGCATGGGAAATTTCGACAGAGGGAACTTCCTCTGTTTTGTTAACCAAAAAAGGCTTGGATTTAAGGGCTTCCGAGGGTTTAGGGATCTCGGAATGAACTGCATCCCTGTAAGAAAAGGGAGGAGCGGAGGACGTCTGTCCCGCTGCACCCCCTCTCAAACGTAGAGTTAAAACCAAAGAGTTGTTCCTGTTAATGCTGTAATAAGAGATGGGTAGAAGATCATCCAGTTGTTTCCCTTGAAAGATAAGTCTCAGAAGGACAGAAGGGATTCCAAACCGCCGTTCAAGAGCCAGCTTAAGATCCAGCACCAAATCTTCGGAACAGACCCATTGCAGGATGGTTTTTCCTGTTGGGTGAGAGATTTGGATCTGAAAAGAATCGAAGAGGTTCCTTGACACAGCGTCAGTATTGCTTGTGCTACTGAGAGCATGTCTGCCATGGCTTTGGTGGGGAGGAATTTTCCCCGTCAAGAAGAAACTGTCATTGCTGGGCAGAACCGAGACAGAGCACTGGGGAGCAGGGCGAAGGAAAAGCCAGTTGGTTATCTCCTGCCTGAAAACACAATCTCTGCAAGTTTTAAGATGCTGTAGCTGCCGTCTTTTTAATCCTACAAGATGCATCTGCCAAGTCAGATCTGCAGAGCAGGACCTGAGCGGAACCGATGATGCAGGACTGAGGACCTTCGAGGTCCAAAGCGGCATGAGAGCCTTCGAAATAGGGTGAGCTATGGCTGGCATCTTAGCTGGGCGAGGAACCGTTAATTCCCAACTTCCAGCCCAGGTACCACTCGTATTTCTACCATCAAGACAGCTCTCAGCGCCAGAGCCCCAATAGTAAGCGTGAAGAAGAGGGAGACGCAAGCAGAGAGGTAGGGTGCTCGGCCCCTCGTCGCCCACAGACCCACAACTGATATTCAATGTATGAAGACTCGTAATGACAGCCAATAAGGCCCCAAGCCCGCAGGGACATTCGGCCTTCTCAATAAACCTGCCGTCCTGGGGCACCAAACAATCGTTTGGTGCTGAAAAAGCGAAAAGAAAAACAAAAATTACCAGATGTGGGTGCGCTAGAACAAGAACGGGCCAAGATTCATGCCCAAAGCAGGCGGGGGAAGGATGGGGGTCTCTGTTGGAGGGCGCCGACAAAACCAGATCCCAAGCTCCGCAAAAAACCAGAGCATGTCCTAAGTTTGGAGGCAGCCCACTCATGGAATCCAGAGCCATGAAAACAGGAGAACCAAACCCTTCCAAAGCGCAACCAGGAGTATCCGCCGCCGTGCGGCCAAAAGGCCCAAACATGCAAAACCTGCAAAACCTAGCTCTTCCGCTCTCCATAAGCGCTTGTCACACCAAAATGTTAGTCCTAAATAACACATTATCAATGATCTCATATTTAATAGCCTTTAACCTTAAAGCGCGTTTACTCTTATAGCTGAGATTAGAAGGAGCATACCCATTTTTCAAGTAATAGATAAGGTCAGCATACTGGGATTCAGAATCTGTAACACTTATCTGACTTACTTGAATATCTTGATTTGAATCTTGATTTTCTGGTATGTTATGAGCTCCTGCCAATAATATGCAAAAACCTTGTCCTCTAACAATCTTAGCTGGTTTAATATCAATATCATATTCTTGCAAGGCTGTTACCCAATTAGCTCTCTTTTCTCCTACTTCTTTTTGAATTAATAATTGCCTCACTGCAGAGAATGGGACAATGATTTTTGTATGTGTTTTCAATAGAAAAGGTCTAAAATGTTTGATTGATTTAAACACAGCAAAGGCTTGTTTTTCAACATCGGAATAATTAAGCTCAGCTCCTTGCAGATTTGAACTAAAGAAAGAAATTGGTGCTTCGATTTCTTGATCATTGAGTTGTGTTAAAACGGCTGCATAGGATGTTTCAGTGGCCAGAGTATACAAAGTAAAATCTTTAGAAAAATCCTGGGTATACAATGCTGGTGCATTAATGATCGCTTGTTTGATTGCCTCAAAATCTTCTTTCTCTTTATGCGCCCATTTGAATATTGAATTCTTCTTGATCATATTTTGCATAGGTAAAACAATAAAAGAAAAATCATGAATAAATCTTTTAACAAAATTGATCTGTCCAAGAAATGATTGCATGGATTTTTTGTTATGAGGTAAAGAAATATCAGAAATTTCTTTCACTCTATCTGGATCAATATATATACCATATTTTGACACAACAAATCCTAAAAGTTTTCCTTCATCTAAAGCAAAGAAAGATTTCTTCGGATTTAAGGAAATACCAAACCTTCTACATCTTTCAAATATTTGTTTTAAATCATGTAGATGATTGGCTCTCTTTTTTGAAAATACTGTTATGTCATCAAGATAAACAACAACCGATTTATTGATCAGACCTTTGAATGCTATATCCATGGCTCTTTGAAAAGTTGCTCCTGCATTTATTAGACCAAAAGGCATTTTCTGATAAGCATAAGTTCCCCATTTTATTCTGAAAGTTGTTTTCAATCTGTCATCTGGATGAACTAAAACTTGATTATAGCCCGAAAATCCATCGAGAAAAGACATAAGTTCAGAACCAGCTACCTTTTGAAGTATTTGTTCCATGGTTGGCAATGGGAAATTGTCTTTTAAACATGCCTTGTTTAAATTTCTGAAATCAATACAGATTCTTATATCACCATTCTTCTTCCTTACATGTACCATATTGGAAACCCAATTAGAGTGCCTGACTGGAAAAATGATTTTGGCTTTCAAAAGTTTATTGAGTTCTAATTTGACTTGACTCTCGAGATCTGGATGGATCTTCCTCAGCTTCTGTTGAATAGGTTTAACATCCGGAAGCATTGGAATCGTGTGTTGAATAACTGAAGTATCATACGTTTTTAGATCATCATAATTCCAAGCAAAAACGTTTTTATACTTGTTCAGCAGTTTAATGAATGCATTCCTTTCCTCTGGTGTTAAATTGAGTCCTAAGTTAATGTTTTGAGATTTAGAATCAGAACCAAGATTTACTAATTCAAACTTCAAAGTGGAACTTTGAAGTTTAGTATTAACAACTTTCTTGAATCTATCTCTTATGTCATATAAATCCTCTAATTTAACAACAGATTTTGGAATGGGGTTTTCATTACCTTTTGAAGCAATTTGTAAATCATGATCATCTTCGTCAATAATTTGCTCATCATATGATTTCTCTGAAGTCATGAAATTTAAAATATCTTGATCATGATAGAATACTCTCTAATTTGTAACATTATCTGGGACAGATGGACGAAAAATCAATTCTACAGAAAACCTATCAGGACTGCAATCTTCAGCAGGTAGGAGTTTAGATGCAACATTAGCTAACAAGTCAGCTGATGTATTCTGATTCCTAGGAATAGGAGAAATATTGAATGCTAAAAAATGAGTGGTGAGATCTTGTACTAAGGTTTGATAGTGTTTAAGATGTCCTGAAAGGCAATGAATAGTATTCCTAACTTATTTTATGACAATTTCGGAATCACCAAAGACTTTCAAGTATTTAACATCTAACCCTATAGCTTTATAAAGTCCTTGAACCAAGGCTTCATATTCTGCGGTGTTATTAGTACACTCAAATTCTAATCTACATGACAGCATGGTTTTCTCCGCATTTGGCTCAATTAAAATGCATCCAGCTCCAGCTCCATCACTAGATTTTGATCCATCAAAATATAACGACCAAAATAAAGACTTATCTATTGGCTTAATTAGATCAGAAATATTTACAATTCTAGAAGAATCGGATTGTGAAAAATTTTCTATCTGAGAAACAAAAGTATTTACAGAAAAAGGTGATTGAGGAGCTTTGAAATTTCCAAGAAATGATTCAGCAGAATAACCTCCAAGAATATTGTTGTTGAATGCCACAGGTTCATTAGGTTGTTCAAATTCAGTGACAGTGTGTGTCATATGTTTTTCTCGTTCAATTTTAATTTGATTTGGTTTCCCTTTGTAGGGAAGCCACATATGCGAATAATCAGTTGAGATATAACCATTAAGTTTCGTAGACCAGTCCCTGCTCAAGATTAATCCATAGAATTCAGGAATATCAGCAATCAAAATATCAATTCTTTGGACAATCCTAGGATCAGAAGCTAATCTGATAGTAACTGAATTGATTTCTCCCACAACTTAAACTTTAGAGCGATCCAATTGAACGATATGAACTGCTGATTTCTGTGGTTCGATATTCAATTTAGAACAGACAGAAGTAGGCATTATATTGGAGGAAGCTCTAGAATCAATCAAACAATTATGCAGATTTTTATTGTACATTTCATAAGTCAGAAGAAAAGGAGGAGTTTGAGAATTTGACTTTTCCCCAATGAGCACAATATTAGTAGCATCTACCTTATCTGGTGGCTTACCAGCTCCCCTAGCTGCTTTTGCAACTACACCGCTTGGTAAAGGAGCAATTGGTGTAGCGTTTAATTATTTCAATAACAACTTTTGCTGGTGTTTTAGTTTGCTGAGTTCATGTAAGGAAATGTTAGCTTTGATCTTTTTCATGTCCTCGACAATGTTGTATTCCATAGAATCTGACACTACTAAAGTCTTTGTTGTTGATGTAGGAGGATTAGAAGAGGATGGCTGATTTTGAGTAGGTAATGGAGAAGTTTTCTTTACAGGGGATTTGTCTTTGGTACTTGGAGTTGTAATTTTATTTTTAGGAACTGTTTGCACTGGTTCCGATATAGATTTACTCCTAGTACTTACAGGCATAGATTCTTCACTATTAGAATTAGGTAGAATAAAATCCCACATTCCATTCAATTCAGCTATTTCTTCATTCTCATTTTCCTCATCTGATACTAGAGATGTATCTTCTTCTTCTTCCTCTTCCTCTGATTCTGCATTAGTGATTGCATTAGGAGGTTTAGATTCAACTTGGTTTCTTCTGAAATTTCGGAGTGGTTTCTTGGTAGAAGTTTCAGCTACTTGTTTTTTAATTTCAACCATTTCATTTGACATGGTTTTAAGAACTTTCTGTAAACCTTCCATGTCGTATGGATCTTTGGCCTTTTTCTTTGAATCATCTTTGAAGCTGACTTTCTTTGATTTCCTTTCCTCGATAGCATTTTTCTTTTCCAAAGAAGTAATTCGTTTTTCCACTGCAATAGCTTCTTTCATATTCTCAGCTAATGTAGGCTTTGCAGCTCTGTCTACGAAAATTGCTATGTTTGAGGGTAAGGCAGTTATGTACCATTCAATTCTGACTTGTTCACTGGGCTGTGAATCTGTGTGAATTTTTTTCAAGAGTTTGTTGAATCTAGCGTTGAATTCTTTAATGGGTTCCTTGGGTTCTATCTTCAAATTTGAGAGGTCATTGAGTAAAGTTGCTATTGATCGGTCGTCTCCAAATTTGGTTAAAAAATGATCTGCAAAAATGTCCCAACTTGTTATGGATCCTGATGGGAATGAAAAGTACCATGATCCTGCTATTCCTTGAAGAGTATAAGGGAATAGTATAACTACAACATCTTCATGTGTGACTCCATTCAAATTAATAGCCAGCATAAAGTTATTGATATGTTCTTCAACTTGAATGTTAAGATCTGGGCTAAACTTTGGAAGCCATTTTCCAGGATTGTCTGGTAAATCATGTAAAGGTGCAGCCATGTTGACTGCCCCTGGAGTAGCCCATGGTCTAGCCATTATTGGAACAACTATTGGAGGGGTAGTAGAAATTGGTGGTGTTTGAATAGAAGTTGTTGGAATAGATGATGTTGAGATTGATGAGGATTGAGCAGATGCTGATTGAGGAGATGATGTGGAAACAACTGTACTTTGTTGAGATGGGATTTCGGAAACAGGTATTTGAATATTAGATGTTGAACTTATATCACTTACTGATTCCGATTGAGTTTTTCTTGTCTTGACTCTACTAGGTAAAGGGAATTTTTTTGGAGAAATACCAAGTTTTTCACTTTGAAGCCTAGTAAGAGGTTTCGAAGAAACAAATTTTGAAGTTACACTACCTTCAGATATTTCAGACTCTTCTAGAGATAATGAGAATCCTTTCAATTTATGAATTAAATCTTGAACTTCGGGAGACTTAGAATGTTGATTGTCTGAATGTTTTGAGATTTTGGTAGTGGGTGTCTGAATATTTTCTGCAATTTCTTCTCTAGGATTTTGAATTTCAGAAGAAATTGAAGAAGTTAATGAGGGTGTTTTGCTCTCAGAATGGCTTGTGGATAAAGATTTACTTGCCATTCATAGCTCAGGGCCTCCTTCTAGCGCAAAAAATGTTGAAGCCTAGCAAAATCTCTGCTTCAAACATTGGGGAAAACCACCCGGTCGGGACCTTAAGACAGCTCCTTTTCCATTTGGTATGGTGGCTCCGACTGGATTTAAAGGACCAGTTTCCTTATAACTAAATGGATTGGTTTGGATGGGTGGAAATGAGACTAAATTAACTGAAATAAAACTATCTAATTTAAACTAAATACTGATAAAGAAATTCTAACACTAACTCGGGTAATTATATGTGAATACAACTTAAGATTGTTCCAATTTAACAATAACCATGAAAATGTATTATTATTTAAATTGAAATATGCAGAAACAAATAAAGATAACTCTGTTTAAGAAATTAAACAGAGTTGTATTAGAATATTGCATTCATCATTGTATACCATCTATATATACTTATGAAAGATAACGTTTCAATTATACTCAGAAATGATATATAAAAGGAAGCGTTGTGAAAACAAATATATATATAAATGATAGAAATTTTAAAGCGAATATCATAAGACAAAAGAAATCAACAGTGAAAGGATAGAAATACCTCATTCATCTTGAAGACTTTCAAATGCAATGTGATACTCTAACCCAGTAACTCTGATGCAAAATCAAATTCCAAGGTACAGAAATGCAACACTTCAAAGATAATTCCGCATGAAAATCACCAGATGTGATCCTTTTTAAAAATATATAAGACAATGGAGTACAGAAATGCAATCTCCAAGTCAAAAAATATTAAGATCCGGGACCCTTCTCTAAATGCATGAGAAGGGTTTAAATACTACTTATCTAAATCTAAAAATAGTCTTATTACAAAAATTAAGGATTCGGTTCAATGACCGTCCTTTTCCTAGGCTAAAATACAGTAAAATTAAAACTAAATCTAACTATCTATGAACTCGATCTTTAAACTTGCAGGCATCTAGCATAGTTTTGAGAAGATGCGGTTGGCCGACTTCAGAATTCAACTGTCCTGAAAAGATAGAGTCGGCAAGCGTAGGCGCAATCTTCTCTGTAGCATTGATGATACAATTAAGCGCATTGTGCTGACTGTGTCGCTTCACCAAGTACATCCAGTATGAATCCCAATTTAATCTTGTCAGCCCTTGGATTGATTTTGCTCTTTCTTCTGCCTTTTGCCTCCATTCTGTTTGCAGTTGATGTGCCTGTGGGAGATATCCTGGAACAGTTTCTGAAATTAAATTAGCTTTGTGTAAATTTTCATTTACACAATCAGTAAGAGTGTTTGCCGCTGTAGCCGCCTCCTCTGCTGCCTTCTCTTTGTGCATTTTCCTTTATTGGAGCTTTTTGCTCTGTTATTAATTTTGCAATTTCATCTTGATTTTGCTTCACCATTTTCTCATATCATACTTTAGCCAAAGTAGTTTCTTTTTATCGATTTGATCTTTCGCAGTAATTTTTCTCTGTGCCAAAAACGCTCCACATCTTTTTCCTTACTCAGCATTAAGTGCCTTGAATTTGGTCAATGTTTCCTCATTTTGTCTTACAGTTATTTCAAGTCCCTTCGACTCCCGACTTTTCTCAAGAAGAGCTTTATGTTTCTCTGAGAAATCTTGACCTCCAACAGCTTCTTTAGTAACTTCTAAAAGCTCTATAGAGGATAATTTTGGAAAACTTACATACCTTATCTTGTGGTAGAAACTGTGTCAATTTGCCCACTTGGATATTTGAACTTGTGAACAGCGTCTAAACCATCCTTTTTTGGTACTGTCCACCCGTGTTTGTTTTTATTCAATGGCTCATCTCTTTTGGTCCATTCCTGTGTGCATTCTGATAAATTCGCATGTTCTATGGCAAAATCTTCCATGAATTGTTTGTTGTAAGTCGCCTGAGGTTCTGGCAACTTATACATTAATCTCAGATCTTCTGTGGTGAATGACCCGATTAGCTCTTCAGATGGAGTTCTGAATTGTCTGTCTGAAATATCGGTGTTGTCCATCACCCATTTCACCATGTCCGTATATGGGAGAATCCTTGGCCTTGCTGCTATCCTATGGAGAAATGAACAAGCCAGTTCTTTGAGGGTTGCTTCAGATGTATTACTAGAACCTGCTGTAGCCACAACTTTCATCACCACAGGATTTTCTTCTTCTAATAGATTATACATTCCTTCCCAAGTGGATATACCGGCATCCTTATTACAAGCGGTGTCTGCATACAGCGAAGCCATTTCTCTGTTTTCAGAATTCGAGCTCTTCTCCTTCTTACCCATAGAGTTTAGTGAAAGCTTTGTATAGACGTTTTCTCCTTCGTGCCTGCGTTTTACGAGTAAATGAGAGTAATGGCATAAGAAAGGTGATGAGACTATTTTAAATGTGAAGGCGGATGAAATATAATATTTTAATCGTGAAACGACTTTCAATCAAAATAAAATCTCATTTACCATTAATTGCCAATCCAATCATTTAATTTTAATCATTAAAGCGCATAACAGATTTGATATATGGGAAGATTGCCTTTGGACAACGCGCCTACATGAATCTGCGACATTGCGATCTGCGATTTGCTGCGCAATATCGCAATATCGCAATGTCGCAATATCGCAATATCGCAAAATGAAGCCATCGCAGTTATGTAAAATAGCGCAAAAGTGGAAATTGCGCAATAGCGCAAAAGCGCACATCGCAAATCTCGCAAAAGCGCAAAATTGAAAATAGCGCAAAAGGTATTCATTAATCACTTCTGTTTTCTGCGCTATGCGATCTGCGACCAATACATTTATTGTATAGGCTTTTGGGATCACATTATCGCAAAAGCGCAAAATCGCATTTTCAGTTTTATAAAAGATATATACCATTTTGCTATGGATGCGCTATTTTGTTTAAAGAGCAATTTTATTGTAATTTATCATAAACTTAAGTGTTTCTTAATGTTCTTTCTAAGGGATTTCTATAAGTTTATGATAGAAAGTTTTATTTGAAAAGGAAAACAAATCCTAATTGATTTTTTGGATTTTTTAACTAAGGGTCCCCATTTATTTAGTATTATTACTAATATTAAATAAAAGGGGGGTTGTTGCTGGTCACAATAGGGCCATAATGTAATCCTAGTGGGGCCACAATGTAATCCTAGTCGACCTAACAATAATAATTTAAGGGCACAATAATAACAATATGGGGGTTACAAGGGTACAATAATAACAATAAGGGGGTTACACTAACAATAATAAGGGACTATACTAGTAATATAGGGACCTAACATGCCCCTCTCCATCAAAAAAGTGTTGTCCTCAACGCTTGAGTAGCTCTGGGTGCTTCTGTATAAAATTCTCATCCTCCCATGTAGAATATTCAGTGGGTAAGTTCTTCCACTTGATGAGATACTCTGAAATTGATCGATTCCGTAGCTGTCGAGTTCTTGTTTCCATGACCGCTTCAGGTTCCAATATGATTTTTCTTTCCTCATCAAGTTCTGGCAATATTGTTTGAACTGGAAGATTTTCACCTATAACCTTCTTTAATCATGAAACATGGAAAACTAGATGGACTCGTGAAGACGCAGGAAGCTCCAATTTGTATGCCATAGTACCAATCTTTTGCAACACCTTGTAAGGACCATAGTACTTTGGCGATAATATCTCTTTTCTTAATTGTCTCAACTTTATTCTGCTGGCAAACCAAACATTCCGCCACAAACTTTTGAATATCAGATTTAAGGCCATCCCAAAAAATTCTTTCTTCACCCTGTGGTAAGTTTTTAAAAATCCTGAGTGTCCTCCAAAAGAAGAAGTGTGCAGTTCCAAAAGAATCTTTTGTTTTAGTTGGGAGTTCCTACAAAGATATAAGTGATCTTTGTACCATAAGGAATCATTTTTCCAACTAAATGTATCAGACGTACTAGGATCTTGCTGCAACTTTTGAATGAGTGTCCATACATCTTTTTCCTTCTTCCATTCATCTCTTGCTTCAGTTATCCAATCTGGTTGGATAATAGAAATGGCACAAAGAAATGCTTCCACCTCTTCATTCTTTCTTGAGAGTGAATCTGCAACAACATTAAGCTTTCCTTTTTTGTAGATTATTTCAAAGTCATAACCCAACATCTTTGTGACCCATTTTTGCTACTCTTCTAAAGATAATCTTTGTTCCAAAAAGTGTTTAAGACTATCATGATCAGTTTTTACCTTGAAGTGTCTTCCCATTAGGTAAGTTCTCCATTTCTTTAGTGCATGCAGTATTGCTAACATTTCCTTCTCATAAATAGGTCTTTGTAAATACTTTCCTTTGATTGGACGACTTTCAAAAGCAATGGGTCTTCCTTCCTGCATTAAAACTGCACCAATTCCATTTCCTGAGGCATCACATTCCACAATAAAGGTTTTTGTGAAGTCTGTTGTAGCTAAGACCGGTGCTAGGCACATTGCCTCTTTAAGACGTTCAAAGGCCTTAGTTACTTCAGGAGTCCATGAAAATGCATCTTTCTTCAATAATGTTGTTAGAGGTGCTGCTATTCTCCCATAATTCTTAACAAACTTGCGATAATACCCTATTAACCCAAGAAATCCTCGCAACTGCTTTATGGTTGTGGGGACTTTCCATTCCTTAATGGCTTTAATTTTGTTAGGGTCTACTTTAACACCCTCGTGAGATACAATATGACCCAGATATTCCACCTCTTGTACTCCAAAGAAACATTTGGATGTTTTTGCATATAATTATTTCTTCTGCAATAGTTTGAGCACCCTGTCAACATGTTCAACATGATCCTTCCAAGACCTACTGTAGATTAGTATATCATCAAAAAATACTAGCACAAATTTTCTAAGGAAGGGTTTGAAAATGGAATTCATCAACCCTTGAAATGTAGAAGGTGCATTGGTAAGGCTAAAAGGCATGACCAAAAATTCATAATGACCCTCATGAGTTCGAAATGTTGTTTTGGAATATCTTCAGTCTTCATTCTAATTTGATGATATCCTGAACGAAGATCCAACTTGGTAAAATAAATTGCTCCATGTAATTCATCCAATAATTCATCAATCACAGGAATGGGAAATTTGTCTTTAATGGTGAGCTTATTGAACTCCCTATAATCGGACACATTCGCCATGATCCATCCTTCTTGTGTACCAATACTACAGGAGCAGAGAAAGAACTTTGACTAGGTTGAATTATACCCGCCTCTAACATTTCTGCAATCATACGTTCAATTTCGCTCTTTTGGACATAAGGATATCTATAAGGCCTGATGTTTGGAGGAACACTTCCTGGAATCAAATGAATAGCATGATTATGATCACGAATAGGTGGGAGTCCTTTGGGAGTTTCAAACACCTTGGAATGATTGTCCAAGACTTGTTGGAGATCTGCAGAAATAGATGATTTTGATGTTGGAACTTCCAATGAGCATAATTGTGCAATTATGCCTCGTTGTTCTTTCTTTAGAAGCGTTTTCATGACATTAGAGCTTATTATATTTCCCGGCTTCCCCGCAATACCCCGTAATTCGACTTCCTTTCCTTCTGAAAAAAATTTCAAGAAAAATTCTTGAAAATTAAAAGCTACCGTCCCCAAAGATTGTAACCATTGTACTCCTAGTACAACATCAGCACCTCCCATAGGAATGGAAAGCATTGGACTAGTCAATACATATTCCCCCATGGTTAGCTTGATATTGTGGCATTTTCCAGAGCAGTTTATAGTTCCTCCATTTGCAACCATCACTTGACATTCTGGTGCTGGGTATAGGAAACAATTTAATTCCTTGGCTACCTTACAATGAATAAAATTATGGGTGCTACTGAATCAATCAACACTATTACCTTTTTCTTCTTGATATGTCCTTCTATCTTGAGAGTTTGAGGAGTGGTAATTCCTGCCAATGCATTACACGATATGGTCGGACTCATTTCTTCCTCTTCTAGGGCTGGTTCCTGGTGTATATCCTCTTCTTGTTCATTTTCTTCTTCCTCTTCACAATCTGTGTAAAATAATTTCTTCTCAGCACACTTATGACCTTTAGTGTATTTGCTATCACAACTGTAGCAAAGCCCTTTTGCTCTTTTTTCTTCCAATTTTTGTAGTGTCAACCTTGTAGGTTGTGGAAATCTAGGAGTAGCAACACTTCCCTCTTTATAGAAGTGAGTGGTAGGCTTCCTTGTCGCCATAATTTTACATTCAATTTTCTTGCCAACCTGAATGCCTTCTCCAATGAATCAGGTTCCAAAACGCGAACTTCATGTTGGATGTTATCCTTTAAAGTGCTTATGAAGAGATCAATCCTGTGTTCCTCTGGAATATCAGTTACCCTTATATTCAATTTTTGGAAGTCCTCAATGTGCTCCCCCACTAAACCCTTTTGTTTGAGATTTATCAATTGGCTAAAGAGGTGTTGCTCTTTGTATCCTCATAATGTGCTATCATTTCCTCCGTAAAAATTGACCAAGTGACAATTTTTTACGGGAGCAAAGCCATCGATACCATACAAATGTATTTTGTTCTAAATGTAAAGTTGCAATGCGTACCTTTTTTGTGTTTTGCACGTTATGGAGATCAAAATATTGCTCCATATGTAGTATCCATGTTACAGGATCCTTTCCATCAAAATTCCTCATATCCATTTTTGGAATATGGTGGTTCTTCCCACCAACATTAGAGTTTATGAAATCAAGATTAACATTTATTTTGTTCTCATCATGAGGTTCTTCTACTATATTTCCGCCATTAGGAATAATTTCTTGTATCAAATTTGTCAAACCTTCCATGTATGCTTTTAGATCATTCTTCATGTTTTCCATCTTAGCTTCCATGCCAGCTTCCATGCCATCCATCTTAGCTTCCATGCCTTTCTTCAAAACTTCCATTTCATTTTTTGTTGCTCTTTGCGAGAGCAAAATTTGGTGCAGTTGCTCTTGTAATTTAGATAGATCATGTTGCAATTCTTCATCTTCATGAGTCATAGTAGAGCCTTCTGAAGGCTTAATGGGTGTTGAATTATTTTTACGGGGCATATTTTAGAACCTAATACTAATATTTATTCTACAATATGTCTTTGGAATCAATTCAAATTGATTCTTCAAACAAGACTTATGGAATTCAGAAAAAAAATACACACCTTTTTCTTGCTTTTGAGGAGCTCGATATTGAGATTGGATTATCTCTATGATTGCAGCTTTTCAATATCTGAAATTCAACACTGAAGTATCCCTCTGAATTCTCTTTTGAATGCCACAGGTCTGACCTGATTTGGATTCTCCAAGACAAAGTTATGTCCAATCTCTCACAATGACCTAATTATGGACTGGTTCAGTAGAGCGAACTTGTACGACTTTCCATGTGTTACTGTTTCATCCTTCGCCTCTGAAATTGATATCCAAGAAACTACAGTCCATGTACTTGTGACCACTTTTTACGGAACTCCAATTCGATGCTCAGAGAGAGAATTATTGAACTTTTACCACGATCACCTCTTTGAGATGAAATTCGGGATCCTGAAAAAGCATTACCTTCCACAGATCATATCTCCAAAAATATTGCGAACCAAGCTCTGAAATTTTGTGACGAGTTTCCTTAGGATTTCAACTTCGCACCCTAAAAATTTCAGATTCTGAACCTTCGTAGAAAAAACGTTATAGTGCAAATGCCACGATGACCTGTTTAGGAGCTTGAAAAAAGACCTAACTTCCACAGATCATATCTCCGAAAATATTGCGAACTAAGCTCTGAAATTTTTATGTGATCTTCCTCAGGATTTCGGCTTCGCACCCTAAACATTTCAGCTTCTGAAAATTTGTAGAAAAAAAGTTATAGCGAAAATTCCACGATGACCTGTTTGGACGAGTGACCTAGAATCAAGCTTTGATACCAAATGTTGTGTAACTTGACTCAAAAATAGAAGAAAAAGAGATATGAACGCCTTAGAAATAAGCCACTTCGATGGGGAAACCTCCAATACATTACATAAATGAACAATTCTTGGATGATACAATTTACAAAACCTCCTTTCTATATATAGGAGTCCATGGGGCCATAATGTAATCCTAGTGGGGCACAATAATAATTTAAGGGCACAATAATAACAATATGGGGGTTACAAGGGTACAATAATAAAAATAAGGGGGTTACACTAACAACAATAAGGGACTATACTAGTAATATAGGGACCTAACATTGACATTGTGTGAACTTCACCAAGTATGTTGGTACCGTCTCATCTTGAGCTTGTCCTTCAGCGCCAACTTCCTTTGGTCACTGTTGTTCTGAAACATATCTGTTAAGGTGTTCCACATAGCATATGGAGTCCCCTTCCCATGGAGACTCGAGACAATATGAACTCGAACTCCCTCTAACAAAATCCTTCTCACCTTTGCTACCTTCTTCTGCTATGCATCAATAAGTTGGGTATCTGTTGCTACGGGCTTGGGAAAATCAAAATATATGAATTCCTTCAACCCATTGTCCTCCAACACCGCCTCCATCCTGTCCTTCGATTCAAGATAATTTGAATTTCCCTTGAGTGAAAATTCAAGTCTCAAGCCATTGATAGACATATGTGCCAGAAAGGGAGAAAAGAAATTTGTGCCAGATGTTTATTATGTACCTTGCCTAAAATGTAACCTTCTAAGCATTGGACAGCTCATGAACAAGGGCTGCAATGTATTTTTTAAGAATGATGTGTGCACAATCATGGAAATACCTCCAAGTAAAAGGGTCATTGCAGAAGTGCATATGATAAAGAATATGATGTTTCCTCTCAAACTCAAAACATACATGAAGGAAGGAGGTGTGGTAGCAACAATCACACAAGAGGTCTTTCAAGAAGAAGCGAAAGACGAAAACTGGTTATGGCATTTGAGATTTGGACATCTCAATTTTGGAGGTTTGAACCTCTTGCATATAAAAGGAATGGTAAGAGGATTACCACTTATAGAGAAACCAGACATCCTATGTGAAGGCTGCATCTTGGGCAACCAACACATAGAAGCATTCCCAACAGGGAAGAGTATAAGGGAAAAAGCACCCTTAGAGATTTTCCACTCAGATTTGTGTGGATTAATGCAAACGCCAACTTTAGCTGGAAGTCACTATGTATTGAAATTTATAGATGATTATACAATAAAGACATGGGCTTATTTCTTGAAACATAAGAGTGAAGTGTTTGAAAATTTCTACCACTTAAAATCTCTTGTTGAGAAGCAGAGTGGGCACTACATCAAAGTACTAAGAACTGACAAAGGTGGAGAATATATCTCCAAATATTTCCTACGTTTCTGCAGGGAAAATGGCATACACAAGCAGTTTACCACAAGGTACACACCACAGCAAAATGGTGTTGCAAAAAGGAAGAATAGTACCATCCTGGACATGGTCAGAAGTATGTTGAAGGCAAAACATTTTCCAAATGAGTATTGGGTTGAAGCTGTCAATTGTGCAGCATATATTTTGAATAGATGCCCAACCAAAGCTGTTATGAATAGAGTCCCATAAGAAGCATGGAGTGGAACAAAGTATTTTGTCACTTACATGAAAGTATTTGGATGTGTGGCATAGGCACATGTCCCGAATCAACTAAGGAAGAAGTTGGACAGCAAGGGGGAGAAGTGTACCTTTGTTGGATACAGTGATGAGTCCAAGGCCTACAAACTCTATAATCCATCCACCAAGAAAGTTATAATCATCAGAGATGTGCAGTTTATTAAAGAAGAATCAAGATTAGAGAAAACAATGAACGTGAAGACATGTGTGTCTCACGAAGAGCAAGAGGAATTGATTGTTGAAAATAATTCCTCCATGGTGGTTCCTCGTCCACCCACACAAGCACAGAAGACCACACCACAAGCAGGAAACAAAATAGCCTTGAGAAATCAAGGAAGTGCTTCTCCAAGTACACCATAGGGATCATAAACTCCCTTGAGTTCAAGTGGAACTCCAATCACACCAAGAAGACCAAGATTCAGAAATTTGAATGAAATTTATGAGAAAGAAGCTAATAATAATAATGGTTTGAATTCTTTATTTTCTTTGTTTTGTCATGTTGATGACCCAATTCATTTTGAAGATGCAATAAAAGAAGAGAAGTGAATTGAAGCAATGAATGAAGAGATTGGTGAAATAGAAAAGAATGATACATGGGAGTTAGTGGACCTCCCACAAGGTAAAGAAGTTATTGGAGTAAAATGGGTCTATAAGACCAAGAGAAATGCTGAAGGCAAAATAGAAAGGCATAAAGCAAGACTTGTTGTCAAAGGCTGCAAGCAGCAACAAGGAAGAGATTATGAAGAAACCTTTGCACCAGTTGCAAGGATGGAAACAGTGTGGACAATGTTGTCCATTGTAGCACAAAAAAAGTGGAAAGTATACCAAATGGATGTGAAATAACCATTTCTGAATGGAGTGTTGAAAGAGGAGGTATATGTTGAACAACCTCTAGGCTATGGAATTTAAGGGCAAGAGCACAAAGTGTGCAAGTTGAAGAAAGCTCTTTATAGGCTGAAGCAAGCACCAAGAGCATGGTACAACAGAATTGATTCTTACCTAAAAAAAAATGGGTTTGAAAAATGTGATGGTGAACCCACACTCTACATTAAAGAAAATTATGGTAAGATTCTTATTGTTGTTTTATATGTAGATGATTTAATCTTTACTAGAAATGAAGTTTCTCTCATTGCTAATTAAAGCAGTCATGAAGAGTGAATTTGAAATGATTGATTTGGGTTTATTGAGATACTTCTTGGGCATAGAAGTATAGAAAAATGAAAAAGGAATTTTTATTTCCCAAGCAAGATATATTGTAGAAGTTTTAAAGAGATTTAACATGCAGCACAACAAAGAAGCAGTAACTCCAACTGTCATTGGGTTAAAATTAAACAAAGAATATTGCAGTAAGAATGTCGATCTAAAATTGTACAAGAGCATAGTTGGCAGTCTAATGTATTTGACTACAACTAGGCTTTATATTATGTATGTTGTAAGTTTGATTTCTAGATTCATGGAGACACCAAAGGAGACACATTAGCAAGCAACCAAGAAGATTTTAAGGTATGTGAATGGAACAATAAGCACAAATAGAAAGAGCACATCTGGGTATGTATTTCATTTGGGATTGGGAGTCATATCATGGCATTCCAAGAAGCAACCAATAGTTTCTTTATCAATAGAAGAAGCAGAATATGTAGCAGCAACAATAACAACATGCCAAACAGTTTGGATGAGAAGGATGCTAAGAGATTTGTGTCATAAGCAAGACAAAAGAACCACAATTTATTGTGATAATAACGCAGCAATAGCATTGACAAATAATTATGTTTTCCACAAGAGAACAAAACATATTGATGCAAAATATCATTTTATACGAGAATTGGTTAAGAATGGTGAGATTGTTTTGCATCACTGGAGGACAGAGGAACAGTTTGCTAATATCCTCACAAAGCCATTAGCACAAAAGAGTTTTGAGTATCTCAGAAAATATCTGGGAATGGCCGATGGCGGCAGTTGTGATTAAGGGGGAGTGTTTGAATTTTACTTCCAACCACCGCCATGAATAAACAGTGGCGCAACCCACACTTCATCACTTTTGACTGCAGAGAAGGACGAGCACAGATCCATAGAGCCGGAGGAATTTTCATGCAACCACAACAAACATAGTACAAAGCCATGCTCTGCATTTATTTCTTTAACCACCGCATTGACTTACCTTTTTTTCTCGCATAGCGCATTTCGCAACATTTATGATTTAACCTCAAGCCTTTTCGCCACAATGTTAAGTTTCCGTCGATGCGATATCGGTGGGACCCACCTTATCCTTACCGCATGGACCAAACCTTATTTTGCATTCATTTCCTTTGTATTTTGTTCACCGCACTTACCAACCTTTACTGCCCGTATACCGCACATTGCAACTTTTATTGTTTAACTCTTAAGCCTGCATGTTATGTTATTTTACCGTCGATGCGATATCGGTGGGATCCACTGTTTAAGCCGCTCGCAGAGCACACTTTGCAAGTTTTAAGTTTTACCTTTATGTCGTCCGCAAGTTATATTATTTTGTTTGTGATGTGATCGCAAGAGGCACACGTGTCAAGCTCAGGAGGATAGCACATTTTGCACATCGCAAGTTTTTGTGTTTACCTGAAAAGTTTCGCAAGTTATGTTATTTACATTGCGATGCGATATTACTATCGCATATCGCAGTCGCCAAGATTTAAGTTTACCACCGAACTTCCCACAGGCTAAGTTATTTTGGTTGAGATGCGATAAGTGCCATGTCACTATCGCACGTCGCAACCCGCAATGTTTAATGGATAGCGCCATAAGTTAAAAGTTAAATTCACTGATCTACGCGGATGCGATGTGGACCGGAACCGCATTGCATAAAATCTAAGATCCATCAGTTCGTGTTTTTTAATGTGTTTTCACGTGTTTTTTGTGTATAAGCAAGAATACTGCCTGTGTGAGGATTAAATGTAGAAATGGGTCTTTTGGTGGCCAAGGACGATTAGCTGTTAAACGTCCATCTAGCATTGAAGCAACATTGATTGGAATTATGTTTTTACAGGCTTTGGCCATTTTGATATAAGCAATGTAATTTCCATATGTTTTAGAAAGAGAGAGTGTGAGTGTGATGGAATAAAAAAAACTGAAATTTTGTTCCGCTCCTGTGTTTTTACGCTGTCTGTGTATTAATTTTTAATTTTCGCATTTTTATTTGCAGCCTCTGTGTTGTCGGGGAAAACGCAATTCCTCTGTCTAATTGCATTAAAAAATTCCAACAAATGTCCCTCTATGGCCATAAATAGGAAGGAAAAACATATTAGTAACGCGGACACCTAGAAGGCGAGAGAAAGATATGTTGAAATGAAAAACTATGATGTTTGAATTCCCAAACTTTCAATTTAATTCATCTGATTGTGAGAAGAATAATATTCTAGGATTAAGAAATCACTACAGTTGAATTTTTTTTTCATTTATTAAAGAATTGGAATTCACAAAATGATATAGACCACTATTGACGTAACTAATACAACTATAGAATTAGAATACACGAACTCCGATATAGACTACTATTGACGTAACTAATACAACTACATTAATAAATATAGTTAATATAAACAATAGATTTACTAAATATATAATAACAATAGTTAATATAAGCAATGGATTTATTGAATATATAATAACAAGATCGGGTTTAAATTGTTAAAAGATATTATCAAAAAAAAATCATACAAACTAACTCAATATATATAATATATTTATTTAAGCTAATTTTTTATAAATCTTAAAATAATCATAACCTAAAACTATTATAATAATAATAAAACCAAAACTTAATTAATCATTCCTATGCAATATTATCAAAAAAAGTCATACAAATTAACTCAATATATATAATATATTTATTTAATCTAAACTTTTATAAATCTTAAAATAATAATAATAATCTAAAAAAATTAATAATAATAATAATTATTATTATTTACCTAATTCATCATTAATGATACTCGAAAGCCCTGTCATACAGTAACATTCATAAATCGTTTATGTGTAAAAAATAATAAACCTCAGCCATACATACCTCCAATAAAAGCCTGGAACCATACCAAGCTAGAGCCTGAAACCATCCACGAGATTTGTCCCATAAGATTTCAAATTGAATTTCAGAAAAATAGATTTGGAAAAATAGATAGGAGTGTGTTTCTTTTCGCCATCCAATCAAATTATTTAAGATGGCCTCCCTCTAGTTTTTTTGAATTTAGGTTTCACATCCCTCTCAAAGCTGCGGTGGCGTCAGTGTTTTTTCTTCATGCACAAAGATTTTATTGAATGAAGTCTGGATATTGTTTCTATTTGTGTTTTAAACTGATGAATGATATTGTCAGGAAAAGTATATGAATGAATAAATAATATTTTAATGTCTATTATATTAAAAATAGTTTACAGAATTATTAATTTCTTTGTTTTTTGTAATTTAATTTTTTATTTATTCAAATTATTGACTTAATTTTTTAATACTACTCTCATTAAGAAACAATGCCAAAAAAAATTTCAAAAATATCACATTCAATAACACATGAGAGCAAAATTTCTCAGTAAGAGAGATGGCACGTGAGTTGGGTCGATTCTGAACATAGTATATCAAAGTGTTGACCTCTCCCTTCCCAAAGATGGTGAAGAGATTTGGAACCAGTTTGACCTGGCACCCAATTTACAAATTCATAGTATCATTTGCTCAAGGAAGATAATTGCAGGAAATGACCTTAAAACGTTCTCTTTACGGAATGCATTTTGTTGCTGTGGATGATGCCAATTCAACACCATGAAAAATCGTCCCATGATCTCTAATTTTTACACAACAGTCAAATATCGATGTGGGAATAATGAATGGTCTGTTACGTAGCCGAGTCCGCTAAGAAACACCGCTTGTAGAAGCCGTCATTTGACCCAATAAACATATCATTCACTATCATCTTTATCTATTTATTTCCTTAGCCGCCATTGAAATTTTATTTCTGGACAACATATAACTGTGGGCATGGTCTAATGGCACTGTCTGGTTTTGGAGGTAATTTTTTTATAGTTTAAATTGGATTGGGTTTTTAATTGTATATATAAATTTAACATCCTGAAAAACTCTACTCTAACGCTTAAATGGTACAGAATTCACAATCCTTACTTAATTATTAAAAACAAAGAGTTCAAATAAACTACAGATTACTAATCAATCTTTAGTAATCTTTTCCAACTGTACGTACATTTGAATCACATCACTGGATGATTAAAAGAACATTCAATTATTGCAGATATCACTGTCTTCGAAACCCGCTCCCTTGATTTTATTTTAAAAATAAGAACACTGATAAATAAGAAAGAAAATTTTAGTAAATAAATTAAGCTTTTTAAAAATTGTTATATATAATTGTAAAATGATATATCACTAAGAAATGAGATAGAATTGTAAAAGGATTTATCATTAAAAAATTAGAGATATAAAAAGAGATGTGATAAATTATAAAAATAAAAAGATTTAAAAATTTATGATACATGTTGTTGATGTAATTTTAAAATAAGAACATTGGTAAATAAGAAAGTCTATTAATATAATTAATTTTTAACATAAATTTTAGCAAATTATTAAATTTCTAAAAAATTGTTATATATAATTGTAAAAGGATTTTACAATTAAGAAATTAGACATATAAAAAAGGGATCTCATAAATTTTAAAAATAAGAAAAGGTTAAAATTCTATCAATCATATGTGATAAAAGAGGTAAGTGTGGATTATTAATTGAAAGAGAGTATGTATGATAATTATGGGTTATTTTTAATAAAATTATATGTTATTTTTTACATTATAAAATGTTTTATTTATTATAGAATATTTATTTATCATTTTGTAATATATGTAATTGTGACCAAACTAATTCTCTTATTCTAAAAATCTTAATTTATCTTTTTATCTTTAATAAATTTCTATATAAAATAGTATTTTAAGCAATTTTGGAATTGTAAAATATAAATTGAAAACTATTGTAACTTCTTGATACTTCCTAACATTATAAACTATGTACTTATGTAACCTTGTATATACATTTACTATAATTTTTTGAATAAGTAAATATTACAATTTTATAAATAAATATAATAATATGATTTAAATATTTTTATAAAATACATCTCGTAGAACCCAAAAAAAACACATCTCAATTAAATATTAAAAAAGATTCTTCCTCATACCCCTGCAAAGGTACCATGCTGCCTGAAAATTGTTGTTTGAATACAAAATTAAGCGATTCTCTACCTAGAAAGCTGAATGGTCCAAGGACATCGATGTTTTTTTTAAGAGTGATGAAAACGACACATTGAATTCTACGATTTGTGTAGGGCACAGAAACCCCTTATACATCAACATTAACACAATATCTAGAGATACATCCAAAACTTATAATGAAATCGCAACCAGAGTCACCATGTACACATAATCTCCAGCAGAGCTCCAAGTAACATTAAAAGCAGTGGATGATTTTATTGGCCGCTTATCCCCTTTTATTAATGTCCCACTCGAAATTATGCTACCTCCAACCTGCCCATTGCGAAATATGAGTAGAAAAGTTTCAAAATATTCGATCTATCTCTCTCTATAATATATAAAACAAGTGGATGAAATTTGAAGTGAATGCTATATTACAATAGAAAAGTATTTTTAATTGGAGTAGTTTGGTGAACCATTGATAATTTATTGTTGAATTTTTAATGTTAATCATGTTTTATAATAATTATGTTGTTAATCTTGTTTTATAATAATTATGTTAATTTGAATTAATAATTATGTTAATTTGAATTATTTAAATTAGTTAAATGAAATAATGGTTATTTTATTTATTTAGATTCAAATTTTTGTTAGTGATATATTAAATATTAGAACTTTGAAAAATATTGTTATAATAGCTTCAAATATTAAAAAAAATATTTTTAAATGAGTTTGATTATTAATTTTCGTAATACCAACAATTTTACTTTTACTTTTAAATCCAGAAATAAACAAATTTTATATATATATTTTTATATTTTGAATTTAAACCTATATATAGGCCTGACTCTGATCATAGGCCTTTACTCATAACTCTCAATTTTGTGATGCATAGAGATCCCATAGAAGATAATCCTTATAGTCAAAAGAACTTAATCTTTGATAGAAATAAAAATGATCTCTTTCTAAATGAATTAAAAACTAATTTGCTTCCTTTATCTAGTATAGACAACATAGATGACCTCTATCATAATTTTACTACAACCCTCTCATATTCTATTAACAAGTTCTCAATTGAAGTCTCAAGTAATAAAAGAAATAGCATAACCAACCCATGGTATGAAAAAGATTGTAAAAGTGCGAGGAGAGCAATTAAGGAAGTTTTTGATGAATCTCTCAAAATTGACAAGATAAAAATCTACAAAGCCCTAACTAAAAGGAAAAAAGGAAATATATTCGTAAAAGACAAGAGAATTTCTTACACCTCTCTAAGGTGGCTCCTAAGAAATTCTGGAGGTAGATTCTGACTAGGAAAACTAAAGATAATAATAAAATTGCTTTACATGACTGGAATTCCTATCTTAAAAAGCTTTATGAATCTCCAAATGCCAGGGATTTTGAAACCCCGCTCACAACGAAAGAAGTTTTCTCATTAGAAGACATTGATTTTGGGGTTAAACGCCTGGAAAATGGGAAAGCTAAAGACATTGAAGGTTACCAGGTGGAAATCTTAAAAATTGGAGGTCCTGTCCTCATCCCCCATATCCACAAGCTTTTCAACTAAGCGGTCAAGCAAGGGTTCCCTAAACCTTGGACTTAGAGGCTCATTATCCCTATTTTTAAAAGTGGGGATACAAATAACCCCTCTAATTATTGGACAATTATGATCAGCCCTCTCTTAGCTAAGTTATATGGTATTATTTTGGAAAATAAGTTGAGCATTTGGCTTGAAAGTGAAGGTAAGTGGGCTAAAGGCCAAGTGGGTTTTAGAAGGCAGCACTCAACAACGGACCACCTCATTACACTTAGTATCATTGTGGAGGAATTCCGCAATGATAAATCCAATCTCTTTTGTTTCTTTGTGGACTTTAGAAAGGCTTTCGATACAGTTCCTAGAAACAACCTATGGAATAGATTAGAAGAGCTAAATGTTCCTTTCGAACTAAGAGCGGCCGCTATAAGGTTATACGAGAATGTAATTGCCAAGTTAAAGAGAAATGAGGGGTGGTCAAAAGATATTAAGTGTAATATCGGAGTTAAACGAGGTTGCCCCCTCTCCCCTACCCTATTTGGAATTTACATCGGCAAGCTAGAAGGTTGTTTAGAGGAAGCAGGATGTGCTGGCACGATCTTAGCTAGGATAGTCATCATCCTTCTTCTCTATGCTGATGGTATTGTTCTTCTCACAAGGTGCCCATCTGATCTTGATAAGCAACTTAGACTTCTTAAGGATTTCTGCTCTACCATGGGTATGTCTGTTAACACTCACAAAACAAAAGTTATGATTATCAAATCCAAGAAGGACACTTACGCTAATTTTATGTATGACAATAGTAACTTGATGGAAGTGTCTTCTTGCAAGTACCTAGGAATTGATATTCATCACAAGCTCAACTGGAACTATAACATTCAGAAAAGGATTAATGAGGGGTGGAAAGCTTATTTTGGTCTTGAAAATAATTGTAAAACGGAAAACCTTGTAATGTGGGATAGAAAGAAGTTCCTCTTTGAAACTTTAGTCACTTCTGTTATCTTATATGGATGTAAGGTTTAGGGTTGGAGCATCTCTAGAGAATCCTGGAGAAAGATTGAGCAAATCCAGAAGCATTTTATAACTTATAACCTTAAAATTAAAAACAATACACCCTATCCTATTCTCCTTATAGAAGTGGGTCTTTCCCCTATCAAGAGCCTAGCTATGACTAGGCTTCTGTTGTACAAGCATAAGCTCAATAGCATAGGAGACCATAGACTTCCTAAGCTAGCTTTAAATTCCAACCAAAACCATCTAAGGCTTAAACGAGGTCGGTATAAAGACACCAGGGCCTGGTTAAACCATTGCGGGATCGACGAGAATGTTGCATTGCAAAACATTAATAACATTAAAAAAAAAATTACTTCTAAGTTCAAAGAAAAATTGTGGTGTGAGAAAGATCTAGCAGCTAAAAGAAAATTAAGATATTATAAGGAGGTCATCAACCCCACCCTAGAATATCAAAATTATCTATCTGTTTTAACTAGCTCAAAGAAGAAAATTAATATAGCCAAGATTAGAACGAAATCTCATGAGCTCCATAGTGAAACAGGTCGTTGGACAGTTCCTAAAACACCATGGATGGAAAGGATCTGCCATCTTTGTGAGAATATGAACATCGAGGATGAAAATCACTTCCTCTTAGAGTGTCCCACGTACAACCACATTAGAGCTCAATTTCATAATCTTTGTTGCAATACTGACCTTCCTATCCTTTTAAGATGTTAAAATTATAGTGAGCTCGGGAGGCTTCTCTCCAAGCTTTTTGAGCATAGGAATGAATTCTTAAATCAAACTAAATAACTCTTTTCTTGACCTTCCTAGCCTTTTAAGATGTCAAAATTATAGTGAGCTGGGGAGGCTTCTCTCCAAGATTTTTGAGCATAGGAATAAAATCTTAAATCAAACTAAATAACTCTTTTCTTTAGGTCCGATAACCACCATCATATATATATATATATATATATATATATAATTTTAATAGATGATATTTTATTATAGGACCATAGCTATCAATATCATATATATATAGATGATATTGATAACTATGATCTCATAAAAAAAATCCTCAATAATTAAACATTAATAAATATGTGTTACTCATACATTAATTTCGTATAATCAACATAGATCCATTCTAATCATGATTCAATTTTTTTTAGACAGAAATTTATTATAGAGTACAAAAAAAAAGTGTAATTTTTTATTATTTAAATTGTATTTTTGAAAGTAATACAATATAGATCCATCTTAATCATGAATTCAAATTTCTTTAGGTGGAAAATTATTATAGAGTACAAAAAACAATGTGTAATTTTTTATTATTTAAATTGTATTTTTGAATGTTATACCACATAGATCCATCTTAATCACACATTCAAATTTTTTTGAGCTGAAACTTTTTATAGAGTACAGAAAACAATGTGTAATTTTTTATTATTTAAATTGTATTTTTGAATGTTATAAAGATTACATAAAATGTGTATTGAGATACATAAAATTTCTCTAGGCCTAAACTTATTTACAGTACAAAAAAACAATGTGCAATTTTTTATCATTTAAATTATATTTTTGAATGTTATAAAGATTACATAAAATGTGTATTGAGCACATATTAAACAAGTTTTTTATTATTAATATATTTTTAAACATATGTCAATATTAATTTATATTAAAATATTTTACTCATCATTCATATTAAATATTTTATTCTATATAACATTAAAAAAAATTATTTTAACATTTTTTTCTATATATCTATATAAAATTGATATTACATATTAAAATATTTTTGAAAAATATAATGTTTAAATATCTTATTCACATATTTTTTTAAATTTCTAATTATTTTAGATTAAATTATATTAAATCATTATTATATATATAATGATTAAATTAATATTTTTTAATGTAAAGAAATACTTACCTACTTAATTATTCACATACTTAATTGAGAAATGAAGTAGATATAGAGTAATATAGTCCCACCCAAAAGGATCCTTCTCATTTTTCCCGAGCCTATTCAACCTTCACTTGGTTAATTTACATTTGAAAAAATAACGAGGACAACTGTGCTTCCCGATACTATTCAACTTTCCTGGTTGATGCGGGTTTATGTTTTTATATCATCACAGTTGAAATGGTCATTTAACAATTTATTAATCGCATGTTTATTCCCCTCCCTTCCTCCCAGCCGCAGCCGCAGAATTAATGGCGTAATTGGGAACCAGTTTTAATTACGCAGCGACTTTAAACGAAGACCATATCAACACGAACTGATGAGGATGGTGCCAAGTCAACGCTCTGAATATGACTGAATGGGCGTTTGTATTATTTACGCAACCGAGTACATCGCGTAGAAGCTCTCATTCGACCCACTGAACAATCTCTGTCTATTTTATAGCTTTCGTAGCCATTAAGATTTCATTCCTATCTCTATCTATTTATAACGTTCGTCGCCATTCAGATTTCATTCCTCGACGCAAATATAACTGTGCACAACTCTCCCTGCAATAAATTTTTCGTCAGCCCCACCAAAAAAATTTCGTCAGAGTTAGCATTCATCTGCCTGCAATAAAATTTTCGTCAGCACCACCATCGTTTGACGTTATCTGTCTCTTCTGCATAAAAATTTGCCAATTGAAAGCAATTCCATCCCTCAAAGTTGTCCTCGATGTGGTTTTCTTCTTCAGTAAAACCAGAACTAATTACAGTTGGTCGATCAGCAGTACAGAGAATAGATGAAACAAGAGATGTAAATAAGGAGACCACTGCTGGCGTTCGTAATCACACCGGTCAAATTAGCAACGCAGATAATGTGACAAAAAAGACTGATCAATTTGAGGTTCGGGATGTTGACAAATTAGCGGAAGAATTCATTGCCAAGTTCCATCAGAAATGGGAAATGGAGCGACTACGATCGCTAGAGCGCTACCAGGAAATGCTTAGGAGAGGAGTCTGATTATTTCTGTATAATAATTGCGATATATCATATCCAATATATTTTTTTGGGAAAAACACATACACAACATATTTATATCATTCTTCAGGGACCATTTCAGCCCTATCTGTGTTGTGGAACATTGAAATAGCATAAGTCATGGCTTTCTACCACTAAATGTAAATCTATATTGTCGTTAGCATTAGGTTTATAGAATTAATGAAGGGTTTAGTCTTCGTTTAAACGTTGGTTCAACCCCTGTAAATTTCTTAAACTCTATCTTTGTGAACGTCAACATCTTGGCTGATTGTTGATTATTTGTGTAAAGTTTGCAAACTGAGTGTTTGGATCTCTCTACAATTAGACTTCCCTCCAATACAATCTTTTGCTATCAAATTTGTACAAAGGTGAGATAGATAATTCTTTTACTATGTCTCGGTATTATTCTCTTCGCACAAGGCTATATTTTAGTCTCTTTGACATTACCAGTTTTTGCATTTTGAGATATAGACAATTTTGAATTCTTACTAGTCATAAACCATTTTCTCATGTATCCCAATTTAGATCTAAACTCTTTTCCTCTTCAATGCGTGTAGAATTATGAAATATTAGACTTCATGTGTTATAGAGAGGAATAAGACAACGTGGGAATCCCATGGTTAGCCCTTGGCGAGTTCCTTTTTATTCATGGATAAACCTTTGATTCCTTTTTATTTGACTATTAATTGATATTTTTAATAAAATTTGAATTGTAATATATAACATTTCCATTATCAAAAGTGTTTTTTTTTTTTAATAAATATATTAATTTTATTTATTTTGACTATAAATTAAATTGTAATGCATAAAGTTGAAATATTTAATTTTATTTATTTAAGTTTTGATTGATTGATTTAGTTTTGTTTTTATTTTGCAATGATAACTGTAGTACAGTCCTAATGAGTTCATAAAATTTCATACAGCATCAATCGATCCACGTGTACCGCATAAAAAATACAGTCTTGTTTCACTTAATTATTCGTACAGCTTCTGATCTAATACGCGTGGACCCTAATTTACTGAATTATTAATATTGTCAAGTGAATAAAAAACTAAAAAACTAAAACCATCACTGCCCATCATACCCGCACCATATGGGTTCAAAACTTCAAATGTGAAGAATCAGTAATGAAGTTAATGGTTGTAATTTTTTTTAATTAAAAATTGTATAGTAAGAATATAAAGAAGATAAAAATTTATGAAAATGAAATTTATATATGATAATTAAAAAAAAATTATAATCATTAATTTATATAAATTTTAATATTTTTAATTTTTATAAAATTTGATATACAAATATAATTTTTATAAAATTTGATATATAAATTTAAATAAAATCTCTAATGATAAATCTGAAAATAAATTATAATTTTCAAATTTTTATTTAATATAGAGAAAATATAAAATTTCAAAAACAATATTTATAATTTTTTAAATTTAAAATTTTTATGTGATATTTATAACAAATATGGTATATTTACATATTTATTAATTAAATTTGAAAATAAAGATTTTAAATAATATAATTAAGATTATAATTATTTTAATTTATTTTAATGTAATATGTAGATTATGATTGTGTTTGAGGCATTATTGTATCTTTCTCTTAATTTTATTTACAATATCATTCAACACCAATAGTCTAGTATGATTGTTCAAAAAGTTCCTCTACATCTATGCATAATCTTCACATGCATGGATATAGTTTGTCTAAATAATTATAAATTTTCCATACAAATTTATACACATAGTAAATTAAAATAAACAAATATGTATTAAAGTTTATTAAAAAAATCATCCACAAATAGAGTTATTATTATTTTTGGATTCAAGCATAAATTTTTTATTAATATAAAATTGTATCTTTATTGATTTTTATTCTAATTTAACTATATTTAAATTAAGTAAGAATAGTTACAGTGTTGCTTTTGTTCAAATATGAGAATTAGTTCATATCTTTCAAAATTCAATAATTAAACTAAGTAATACTAACTCTAACTATACAACTTTATTTATTCCATACATATTTCACACTAATAATTTGATTCAATTCTATATATATAACCAAATCTATGGGTTCGTAGTACGTTGTTTCAAAGTAAAATTATCACCATGTACGATCTCATATAAATCTTGGGTGAAGATATCATTACCGTGATTGTCTCCACAGTTGGACCAAGACGTAAGCTGTTTATGGAGTTAAACACATTTTTGAAAAACATTATCATTAGTTGGTTCCATTATTATTGGTCGGTTAGTTAGAAATTTGGATTAGTTGGTTAGAAAAGTGGACCAATATTAATATAAAAGATATTATCAAAATCTATATGGATCAGGTTGAGTTAGTTGGTTTATAAAGTCAAATATATTTATGATTATTTGTTAGTTCAAAACTAAAAAAAATCATAATTTGAAATGTAATTAATGGGAAAAACATTATTGAAATCAGTATGAACTACAAAAATTTAAAATCAAATATTTTTAATTATTTATAAATTGAAACCAAAAAAAATATAGTTTAAAATATAATTAATCTAAAAAAACATTATTTAAATCAATATATATCACAGTAATCTAAAATCAAACATTTTGGAGTTAAACACATTGTTTAAATCAATATATATCACAGTAATCTAAAATCAAACATTTTGGAGTTAAACACATTTCTTATTATTTATAAGTTTGAAACCAAAATAAATCATCGCTGAAGAGTTAAGGAGGCATTGAATGCAGTTGTCTGATTTTATTTTTTTTCATTGTAGGGAATTACCATCACGTGACTTCAAAGGAGTTCGCTGCCTTTTCACAAAACATTTTCTTCTCGATCTTTGGTTTATTAACTTTACGATACAGAGTGCAGACAGGAGGCTTTGAATGCAGATGTCTGAGTGTTTTTTTCATTGTATTCAATTCCCATAATGTGACTTCGAAGAAGTTCTCTGCCTTTTCACAATACATTTTCTTCTCGATCTTTGCTTTATTAACTTTACGATACTGAGTGTAGGCATGTTATTTTTGTTTGTGTGTGTTTTCCACGTCGGAGTCATCACAACATCCACATATATATCGATTATCTAATGAGTTGTGCGGGGTTCTGTTTGAATGCAAGGAATGTTGGCCAATAGTGGATTTAGAAATAAAATTTTAGTTAGTTTTATTTATTTATTTATGGTTCTGAGAATGGTAAGTAATAATAGATTATTCAACAATTTCAATTTTTTTATTCATTTATTTATAGATTGCATTTATATTTAGTGTTTTATGAATGAATGTAGCATTTTCCACTAAATTATCCTAATTGAATTTGTATAAAATTTTGTTTTAGAAATTTTGTTAAACATTTTGCATGAAAAAATAATTTTCAAATGCTTTTCATATAATCAAATAAGCACAATGATCACATAGCAAATGTACCACAATAAATATCTCAACAAATATATCTTGATATGTTTTATTAATCTAGTTTTTTATGACAAGTTGGGGCATCCTTTTTAGAACAAGAATCAACTCTCAAAATCATATGAACATTCATGATTGTGGCTCGATTTGATAGGAGAGAGAATGACAACAATGCTAGAATATCCCCTCTCTTAACTGATAAAAGAGATCATGTTGGATGCATTTGTTATAATATATTGATCCTCCCTTTTATGCCATGAACTAGCAAGAAGTGCCTCGCTTTGATGAGAGAAGTAGTGTTGGGAATGAGAAACAAGATATGAGCCGAAGCGGGCCCTCTAAATGTTGATAATGCAATCTATAAATGACAATGCAATCTCCACACTCCACGAAATCAAGTTGTACCTATGGCTTGGCCAAAACAAGTGAATAAACCCTTGAATGGATAAGTATAACTCAAATGATTCCACAATCTAGCAGTGATCTAGTATGCCTTTGATACTAGCATTATCCAAGATCTTTTCTTCACTTTATGCTAGCAAAATTACATGTAAAAAGCATATATCCAAACACTTGAAGAAGAAACAACATAAAGGAGACGATAAAGAGAATGCACACAAAAGTTTGATAACAAATTTCGACTAGTGTGGACTACATCTTTGGGCCTTTCTTCAATAGTGGGGATGCCTCTTCATTCATATCATAAAAAAGAAAGGCAAGTACACATACCTTCAATCATGGAAATGACTTCAAATTTGACTGCTCAAATCACAACAATCACAGCACTAGCAGATCTGCCTCGTACTCTTGAGACTTTTGACTGTAAACATGACCTACTTCTGAAAGGCGCATTTTTGTCTCAAATTTCGCGCCCTACAATTAATCAAAAAGGAGAGTTTCTGCCATGAACCCTGAAATCTGCTACTCATATGTAAAAATTGACTACACCATTGTGATCCTTGTGAAATTCTAGTTAAAAATAAATATAAAGTTGATCCCATTCTGACACTGTCAATTTTGGCCCATTAGGGAATCTTCAAGATTTCTCACATCATCAAAAGAATATTCTCTAGATATACTACAAAATATTTCACAGAATATTCCCTCACCATATGTGTCTAATGCGAGGTTTTTCTCTTCGTTCCACACCCTCAAAGTTTTAGCACAGTCAAGGTTTTGTGCATTGTTCCGAAACTGAGTTCTGATCCACAACCTTCGTCCTCCTTCTAGTCAAATGAGTAAATAACACTAAAGTATTCTTGTGTTGGTGGACATTTCAATGTCCCTGCCCACTGGAAGGTTGGCTGCCACATTACAATTAAAGCATATGGTTGGTAGGGTGTTTGGGGGTTCGAACCCTGCCAATCTCCCAATTTTAAATAAAAAGCTTTATAACATACATGTTGGACTATCTGTCATTTGACCTTTTTTAAATTGTCGAATGGCTTACAGTTGGTTGTAACCGAGAATTTTAATATTGGTTAATATAAAACAACTATATATATAACCCAACTAACCATACATTTAATAATTGGTTGGTCACTTAATATAGTTCAACTAGCCATTAATAACCCCACAATATATGGTATATAGTTTTAAACCTATTTACCTCCAATTTGTTTTAGTTGGTAAACCTTTGACATAACAATTTTTAATATTATAACCATATGTGTTTTGAATGAAATATGGATTCATTGGCCATATTTTTTTCCTTTACGGATATTTTTTTTAATATTTTATAGGGCTTTGTTTTATATGGTTACATTTTAATATATTTTTATTTTTTTTGTAAGGCTCAAGGATCTAATGATTTGGTGACAAATTTCAATGACTAGTAGGTCATTAAGTTGGTTTCCATTTAAGCCTATGGGTCCCACCTAGCCTGCTCACTAGGATGTCACATGGCACATTGTGGGTCCCCCTTTTTTTATTGTCCTAGCAAACTTCAAACTGCGATAAGTTGGTCATACGGATTTGGATTGAGGCATCATTTATGTCGTTAGATTCCTTGTAACAATATCTTCGACTTAGACTTGGTTTCGCTAAGTATTGTATAATTTAATTTTAAGCCATTAAGGATCTTCCTGGATCATTCCTCCGCACTCAAGGACTTTTGTTCCTCCAAAAGTATAAACAATGGTACAATATTGATCTACATAACGAATATCTCTGACAGGCCACATGTTTTTCTCCTTCAACTTTGTACTTTAGATCCATAAGTTATTAAATCAAAAAATGTATCCATATGCTAATCTATAGCTACCAATACATGTGCAACTTGCAATATCATAACAAGACTATACTTTCCAAGAGTTTATAACATACTTATGGTCAAGTTTTACAAAAAAAACCATACACACATACTTTTCCCATCTATGGGTATTTAAAAAGCAACATGTGATTTAAAATGGTGTTCAAACTCAACTACTTAAAAATGCTACCTATCTCTTACCTAACCAAGCTAATGGGCTTTCTTCATTTTTGAACTGCTTCATCGGTTGGTTCGTTCACAAGTTCTTTCATATGCTCTCAGTCATTCTTTGAGAATATCTCTAGATCAAGCTTCCAACATGTGGATTTATGATTTCCACCCCTGTTGCATTAATGGTTGCAATGGTTCTTCTTCCTCCAGACTTTCTTGACCTTCTTTCTCCCCCGATGGTAGAAGGATCCTTATATCGTGACTCCTTCCTAGTCGACATAACCTTCCTCGAACGACTATCTCTGGTGTAAGTCTGGCGAGGAGATCTTTCCTTAAATCTTGCTCTAAAATGCTCACCTCCCTTTGGAGATTCTTTACAATCATGATCACTAGAATGGTGTGATGTAGCTTCAGCCTGCATTGATTGACACTCCCTTGATTATGCAGCTTTGGAGTGTCTTTCAAATGCACCAAAATTATAGTCATAATGAGAACATGAAACTAATGAATCACTGACATTGTTTACTGCAATTTCTAATTCTAAAGCCGGTGATGATGGATTTTCTAAGCCTTCGTTGCACTTCAACTTTTCCAAGGCCTATTTTGTGCCTTGTAGTTGAAGTTGTAATTCATGTTTCTCGACTTCTGCTTCTTCTAGAAGTATTCTCAATTTAGCATTCTCTGCTTGAATTCTCTAGTTGATCTCCTCAAGTTCTTGGAGCCATGTAGTCTTTGGTTCTCTTCTCATATTTGGTATAACGCATACTACAATATTTGTCTCACCTAAGTCAATTGGTCCATCACCTACAATCCCAACAACTACAATATTCATCTCATCGCCTGAATCAGAACCCAACTCAATTTATCCAACACCTACAATCCCAACAACTGTGACCTTCATCTCATCGTATGAATTAGAAATCTAAGTATAAAGCTCTCCTGGGTAGCCCCTCCCATCACCCACCAATAATTTGTTGATGACAATATGTTGTTCGGTAAGCCAACCCTAAAAGAAGTTAGAACATTTAGGTCCACTATGGAGGATTTATAATAGGCATCTGGAACACTGATAAATGGTGATAAATCTGATATCTTCATTTTCAACACTCACCCTCATGTGGAAAGTCACCTGGCCCAATCTCTTGGTTTTAGAATTGACTCTCTTCCAAGCACGTAGCGGGATTTGAACCTGCGCCGGCTGGAGGGTCAGCTCGCCCGATGCGATGGCACAACAAAAACTCAACCCAAACATTACAAACACCAAACGAATGTGAAACCAACGTAACCGCATACCATACGGTCCAAACCATGTTTGACCATCAATGGTTTAAATTTATGCACTCCAATTGGGGGTCGATGGGGTTAGAACCCCCAACCACCCACAAAAAACTTAGCACTTGAACCGTTACACCACCAACCAACTCAAAGTAAATTTTTCCCAAGCTTGTTTACTTAAACTCGAATTTCTCATTCAAGGGGGAGGCGAGCAGAATGAAGGAGGAGGAGGACCAACATGGATTTCCAAGATTTATTATTTTTTTATTGCCGAGAGCAGACCAATGCGAAGTTCGAGAAATAAAAATATTTTATTTGCAGGTGTGGAACCATGAGCCATGGAGATAGTGGAACCATGCCCCAGGGAATCTTGAGGGCATTGAAAAGATTCCTTTAGTCCCAAAACTTGCCAGAGTCCATTTTCAACAAAAGTTATGTCGATTTTACACCTCTCGACAACAGGAATCCAATGGCGATTTTCGTTTCAGTAACAAAGCTTCACATTTTTTGGCCATTTTCTAGATTGGAGTGACGGTGTCAGATTCTCAAGTGTGGAAAATCAATTCTATGCCCCTCGACACCACAAGTTCGATGGTGTAGCCAGATTCAGAAGCTCAGCATCCGCTTCTGCAGCCAATTTCAGGGGTTGAGGTATATGCAGTTTGATCATGTGCCTCTTTCAATATGAGATGTATTATAATTTCTAAATCCTTGCTTGATGCATGTTCCAAGATCTTTGTTTTGCTTCATGTGAGATTATGTCATGATGATAGGAGGTCCATTGTGAGTGAGAGTTCTTGTAGTGGAACGTATCATGGAGAGACAAGCCACCATGTTGAGGGCACATCCTTGTATGACAGATAACAACATCCATGTACATCTTCTCATTTCCAGCACTATATGAAGTGGCCTCCCCCATTTTGACTCCGGGCCCGGAGACGTAGCCCACACTGGTTGAACTCCGTTATCAACCTCTCGTGTTCTTATGTTGCTAATGGTTGTCTTGTTTCCCTTCTTTAAAACATGCACATGTGTTCTTTTATGCTCTTTTAAAATGAAATTATAACAACATCATGGAAGTAAAATATCATGTGTAAATCTGGTAGCTGACAGACCCAGATCAAGTGGTATTAGAGTGGTCTTCTTGCTGATGCAAATTGCAAGTGTGAACAATGATTGAACGTGTAGCAATGGAGGATGGAAATGAGATGTATGAGGTCATGCTCAGGATTTAAAAAATGGTGGACATGATGTATGAAGCTCATGAAAGACGGGAAAAAGAAGAAGCAGAAAGCGATGCTTCATCCACATATTCTAGTGAATATTCATCGCCCTCACTGTATTCTCATCATTCGAATGAGGAGATCAATCATAACCTTCAAGAAGATAACGTCGAATTGAAAGTGATTCTAAGAGAGGAGAAAGAGGAAAAGAAGAGAGTGCAGCTTCAGTTGCAAGCCCCAGAGGCAGCCTTGGAAGAACTGAAGCACAAAGACAAAAGCCTTCAAGCAAAGGATGTTGAATTACGGAGACTTCTACAAGAAGAGAAGGAGGATAAGTAGAGACTACAGCTTCAGCTACGAGCCATGGAAGAGGCCTTGGAGGAGTTGAAGCGCAAAAAAGGCTTGAAGAAGTGATCATCAACTGTTTCTGAATCAACATCTGAGGTAAACAATATTGATTTCTCTTCAATTTCGTCTTCAGATGCTATTATTTCTGTTGGAAATGTGGAGATACCCATTACAGGAACTGGCATGAGACTCCTCACCAAGAAGGGATATAAAGGAGGAGGACTTGGCGTTAATCGCCAAGGCATGATTCATCCATTGGAGGTCATCCAAACACCTTGATTAGCAGGTTTGGGATACACTGAAGGAAAATGCTCGAAGGTGTCAGAAACTTCCAATACATGGTTGAAACCATTGGGGAAAGAGATTGATGGGAACACTTCACCATCATCCTATGACAACACACATTGCAAATAAAGAGTTGAGGCAGACTATTGTCACCATGATTGCACCAGATACCAACAAGAAAGGTATAACAAGTCTCAGTATTCTATTGTTCATTTTGATTAAAAGCATGCCACTAACCATGAACATAGATCATGGAATTGAAAAACATGTAGTTTTGTGGATTAGATAACCATGTATTTGTTGAGTGTTGGAAGAGAATGGCAGCACGAAAGAGGATGAGGTGTGAAAGGCCTTCTCCATCGCAGGAAAAGAAGAAGGTAAAGCAGGTCTCGAGGAAGAAGACTCATTGTAGTCATTGCGACATAAGTGGCCATCAAAGAGCCATGTGTTGGAGGCTACATCCAGAGAAGCACCTCAAGGACAAAGTGCCAATGCAGGAACCAGTTGAAATAGTTGTTCGACAAGTAAAAGCGCCATAGAGAGATGACCCATTCACTTTGATAAGTGAGAGATGGTTTTTCTAGGTTTGGTACTATGTTTGGCCTTAATTTGTAAATCATGTGTTGCAATTTAAAATTTAAAAGTGATGATGTGTTTTCCATCACTTACGTAGCAACAATGATATTTTGGCCTTGTATTGATAGTTGGCGTATTGTTTCCATTTTAATGTAAATTTGACTACTGAGTATGTTATAAACTCATGAAAAGTATGGGATGCTTGGGTTATAGTTTTCATGTAATTAAGCATGTAATTTGTAATAATATTGTACTACAGTTTTGCAGGGGATGCAGGTATCAGCTCATCACTTATGGCTCCAAAGGACAAAGGTGAAGGAGAATGAAGGGTGACCTTTCAGGACACTTGTGGTGCAGACAAGGTACAAAGAAATTGCAGATTATGTTCATGCTTTTGGTGGACCAAAAGCTCCTCAGTGGGGAGGATTGATCTAGGTGGCTCTAGACACCTTCAGGAGACCAAGAGGGCTTAGAAATAGTCAAAATTAAAAGTGGTTATGTTGCTCTTGAACCAGGTTGAGATTGAAGGGCTTGTCGCCCTGATTCCAATGGTGTGAACAGGTCTCCAATCTGAGCCTGTATGGAGATGTTAGATAAAGTCAAATTTTGGTCGAGGTTGGGTAGTGGGCCAGGTTTAAGTGTCCCACAAATTCACCATCAGCTGGCAGGGGAACTTAGCTCCTGAAAATGGGAGAAATTGTGGCCTCTTTAATTTTCTCAATAACCCATATTTTCGTTAAATTTAAAAATGAATATGTTGTTTTAAATAACAAAAAAATATTAAAATGGGGTGGCGGGCCACCAACGCCTCCACCCCCCAACAACCATATTATAAATATATATAAATTATATGATGGCAGTCCATGACCCTTCCCGCACCCTCCGCCCATAGCACCACATGTATGTTGAGATTTAAGTGGGTTGGGTCAGGGCTGCATGGAGCAGACCCCGCTTTTAAAAAAAAAAAGTAAGGGTTTAAACTTATGAGCTCCAATTGGGGGTTGGTGGGGTTGGAACCCCCGACCACCATCAAGAAACTTAGCATTTGAACCATTACACCACCAACCAACTCTTTGTAAATTATGCCCAAGCTTGTTTACTTAAAGTTGAATTTATCATTCAAGGGAGAGGCAAGCAGAATGAAGGAGCAGGAGGACCAGCATGAATTTCCAAGGTTTATTATTATTTTATTGCAGAGAGCAGACCAGCATTGAGTTTAAGAAATAAAAATATTTTATTTGCAGGTGTGGAACCACGAGCCATGGAGATAGTGGAACCATGCCCCAGGGAATCTTGAGGGCATCGAAAAGATTCCTTGAGGCCCAAAACTTGTCGGAGTCCATTTTAGACAAAATTTATGTCAATTATACACCTCTCGGCAACAAGAATCCGATGACGATGTTAATTTCCGCAACATAGCTTCCCATTTTTCTTCCATTTTCTATATTGGAGTGATGGTGTCAGATTCTCAAGTGTGGATAGTCGATTCTATGCCCCTCGATGCTACAAGTGCGATGGTGCAGCTAGATTTAGCAGTTGAGCACCCACTTCTTCAGCCAACTTTAGGGGTTGAGGTATATGCAGTTTGATCATGTGCCTCTTTTTGTTGTGAGATGTATTATGATTTCTAGATCCTTGCTTGATGCATGTTGCAGGATATTTGTTTTGCTTCATGTGAGATTATGTCATGCTGATAGGAGGTCCATTGTCAGTGAGAGTTCCTGTAGCAGAACGTCCCATGGAGAGACAAGCCACTTATGTTGAGGGCACATCATTGTATGACAAAGAACATCATCCATGTACATCTTCCCATTTCCAGCACTATATTAAGTGGCCTCCCCCATTTTGACACCCGGCCCGGAGATGTAGCCCAAACTGGATGAACTCTATTATCAATGTCTCATGTTCTTATGTTGTTGATGGTTGTCTTGTTTCCCTTCTTTATAGTATGCACATGTGTTCTTTTATGCTCTTTTAAAATGAAATTCTAACAACATCACTGAAGTAAAATATCATGGGTAAATCCAGTAACTGACAGACCCGGATCACCCATCATGGTGCTTCTGGGCATCAGGTTCTAGCACGTCATGGTGTTCATGGAAAGCGACAGGGATGTTACATGGAGAAATGTCGATATTTTTTTGATTCATTTCTTGAATTCCCAAAGACCTCGGAGCGGGTTCGATGGGAGGAGCATGTTGAATTGATTTCCACTTTGAATAAAATGCATTACTTCTAGTGCCATGTCTGGGATCGTGTAGTGGTGGCCTGGCGAGGCCAGAATTTGTTATCTGAGAAAGTTTAGAATTTGGAGGCATGGATAGCCCATTTCAAGGAGCATGTCCAATGCTCCTTCCATCCTCTGCTCCCTCTTGGAAAAACTCTGGACAACCCAGACTCCATCACTATTGACGATTAGCATGGATACATGTGTTTAATTTGTTATGTTTGTTTAATGGTGCCTATGGCCTCTAAAGTTGTCGATTGTGTCTCTTATTGTCTTTTTGTTTCACTGTCATATGTTGATAACGGTAATCAACAAACCTGGTCGGGGTGGCACTACCTGTGTTTTTCTACTGATATACCTATTTTTGGAAGCATGAATATTATTTTGACTTACAAAATAAAATATATAAATATTAAATCCTAAGTTTAATATATTCAATACTAAGATTAATATTATAAACACTAATATTAAACCTCAATTTGTAATGTCACAATGTGACGTCAAATAAATTGTAATGTAATGTAACATTGTAATAATGACTCTAAGATTGATTGTCACATTCATACAATGTTTGTCACGATATGGTGTTGGATATATTTTTGTACCATTCGAATCTCATAATATTAAATGCTCATATTAAACCAAACATTATAAATCCTAGCATTATAAAACTGAAAATTTTAAACTCTAACATTAATATTATAAACCCTATGGATTTCCAATGAAGTTTTATCTCACTCCAAGATAAATTGCGAGAGCAAGAACCCTACTAGCCACCTATTTTTTCTTCTGGTCTTGTCAATGAGGGGCCTCAAGGGATGGAACCCTAACCACTACAACCCCCTCTTCCTTTTATCTTAATTTCGCTCTGCTTCGACGGTGCCTCTCTTTCTATCATTGTTTCATGTTTCCTTATGATGCCTTCAAAGGGGATATGATCTGTGTTTTCCATTTGTTTCCTCTTTGAGTAGTGCTCAGGGTCTATTTTCTGGGTTTCATGGCTTCGTTAGCCTGATGCATGTGTTTTTTTTCTCCTTTTGTGGCTGCATGTGGGAAGTTGAGGGAAAGGGTTTGATGTTGGCTTACAAGCCGCAATGAACCCTATTTCATGCCTCCTTCAAGCTGAGGAATACTGATGTAATTTCTCTTTTCCCTTCTAGTGGTGGGCTCATCATTTTTTCTGACTACTCACTGTCATCGATGTTCCTTTGGTTTCTTTAATTCTAGGGTTTTTCAGGATTTTTGTGGAGCCTATCCCCATTTTTTTTAAGATGGCCTGCTTTGTCGATGTTTTTTGGGGCTATCTGTGATCTTAAAGTGGAACTATTTGTAATGCTATGAAAAGTATCCATTCTCAAATAATTTAGTGTGCAAAGTGTTCTCCATGACTTGCAAGTTAAACAAAGTAATTTTGGTTTGTTTCTGAGTTTTATGTGTGAGGATTTGTTAATTAAATTTACTATTTAACATATCACAGCAGAAATACACAGCAAGTAAAATTCACGATAACATAACACAACAAATTGTTGAGGCAGTTCACCCCTCCTGGGCAACATTTGCCGGTCCAAGGCTCCCCAATGGCATGTCCTTACTCTATCAATTTGCTCAAAATGGTTATAGAGTGAAAAATATGCCTAAACAGGAAAAACCAACTGTAAATTCGACTTCAGAAGACAGAAAATAACTAGAAATGGGTTTTGTTTCACCTTAAACAGTGAAATACAACCCAATACAGTGCCTTCTCCATGATGGCCCTAATGGCTCCTTCCTCTTCCCTGAAGCAAAAGCTACTGTAGATCACCTCTGTTCGCTGTGAAACCTATCCCAAACTCTTCAGAATGTTGAATAAACCAAAATTGACTAAAATTTCATCTTGTTTGGTCGAAAATTTGAGAAAGTTATGACCAAAACAAATTTTTGTCCACTGTCCCCCAAAATCCTCCTTCAAAACTGGAAGAACTCCAGTTAAACTTCCAAAAATGGCAGTCAAGCCGAAAATGGTGGACTCCACTCCAGTTCGATAGAACGTTTAATGGCAAAATTGAATGTGTGTGGTTAGCAGTTAGCACTTAACCGTTTCCGCCGTGCTTGAAAGCGCTTGGTTCCATCTGCTGGTCACGTGAAGTGAGGGCGTTGGCCCTTAGGGGCTGTCCCCCTTTGCCGCCAACCCAAACTTCAACAAAATTCAAATAAATTTCATTCCCCATACAATTTTAGAACTATCATGTAGCGGAGATGGTCGGGCTTGTGTACGCGGGTGGTCAGATCATCGGTTCAATTCCTGTGTAGTTAAAAAAAAATTAATAAACCATACCTTTCCAGCTTGGGGACACGTGGCAGCCTCCGGGCCTGCTACGTGGCAGCTTGTGGTAGGCGAAAAATCTGATAAGTCAAACCAACCACCAATCATCAAATGCCACTTGTCCGCATCTAATTCACCCTTAAAGGAATATTCCAGGGAATATTTTGAGGAATATTCCTGGAATATTCTTTTTAAAATTTTTCACAAACGTATAAAGTCAAACTTGGTCAACTAAATTTTAGAGTTTACTAGACGATTCAAACCTCAATAACCTTTTCATACGACCTCAGTTTTGAGAACAATTCACTGTGCCAGAATTGCAGCAACGAGACCTTTCTGGTCGTTTAGATTGAAACCATTTCTGAGCTCTTCAATTTTTGAGCAAATTTCTTAACTTGGACATGATCTCCTGATCACACCTCCCCAATGGGAATATTTTGGACCCCAAAAGCTCTCTAGACTACAGAAACTGAAGATAAGGAGACTGATTCTCCACTCTTCAAACCTTGTTCCACTGAAATCTCCCTAATTTCATTAAAGTGAGCTTCTCATAAAAAGACAAATTCTTCCTTGAATTTGTTGACCGACTGTTGCTAACCTTGACTGTGTCATGATGCAAATTTTTGAAACTTGCAGAATAGAAACTAAAATTTGTAGAAAACATACTGCTCCTACAATGGTCTGCCTTCAAAGGAAATTGAAAATAAGATTCACCTTGCCAATTGTCCTTATGGCGAATTTTTGCTGAATGAGATATGCACTTGTGTCGATTCCCGACCAAGTTTCCTCGCCATAGTACTCTACCATTCTGAAACCAACAATGATCATTTCTGAACTTTGTGTCCTCTTTGCTTGCATGCTTCACCCTCTCTTGGATTTTTTCACCACCTTGCACTGACACTTTGTTTTCTACACTGATCAACACCAAAGACACTTGCTGCAACTTCTTGTCATCTTCTTCCAAAGACGTCCTACTTTCAGACTGAAACAACTGATTATTTACATCAGCAAAAACATGAAAAGGATTATGTACAAATATTTTTTCCTAATCATCAACAAATTCAAATTTTGACTTACATTGACAAGCCTTTTCAACTGCCCTGCATTCCCTAAAGAAGATTCTAGCTTCTTCCGATGTGCTCTCACAATAAACTCCTTGCCATCCTTTAATAAATGGTACTTGTTCTCATGGTGATGGAAGATCGCTTTCCTATCATATAAGTAAGGACTGCCCAATACCACACCTGTAATTTCAAGAGGTACCACATCTAATTCAACCATGTCAATATAATGAGTTGTTATGGCGAAGCGCAACATGCACTTCCTTGAAACTTGTAAATTTGCATCCTTGCAAATCCAACCAAGAGGATAAGGTTTAGGATGTGGAATGGTTTCAAGATTCAGCTTCTTGACTAAGTCTTCTGATATGAGGTTCGCTTGTGACCCACTGTCAAATAGTGTGTCTATATTTGTGTGTTTTGAAATGATCCTCACATGAAACAACTCTATTCTCTTCTCTTCACTTGGAGCTTCTATGTGATAGTTTGAGAAACTAGAAATGGGTTTAGTTTCATTTACAATATCTTTCCCCTTTATGTTCTTTAGTGCCATAGCTATGCTTTTACTTTCATCTCCTGATTCAGACCCTAAGTATTGTTCAGCTGTTAAAACCGTCTTGCCTTTTTCTTTGGCCTTATCTTTGGTTTTGAATTTTTCTGGTTTCAACTCCAGATGAAGTTTCGAGCAATGGTCTTCATCATGTCTTGTTTTGGAATAGTTTTTACAAAATAATTTTCCCTTCTCTTTCCTAGATTTTGCATTTCTCTTTCTCCCTTTGCCTTTAAATTCACTATCCTCATTCCCATCAAAATATTGCTTACCTCTAGCCTATAAATGCATGGCTTGGACACAAACATTGTCTAGACTAGTAGGATTGAACATAAGGATAGTATGTATAACATAGTTGTGTAAACCACCTATATATTTCAGCAAAGTCTCTTGTCTATGCAAATCAATTCCTTGTAAAAGAGCCCTTTGTCTAAACTCTTGGGAGTAATCTTATACATTTTGTCCCTTAAGTTGTCTAAAACTTTTCCAATTCATGATAGCCTTTTGTACATGAGCTAATAGAGAAAATTACTTTTTAATTGCAGAAACAAAATCAGCCCATGATAAAGTGATCTTACCATGTTTTCTAATCTCATCCTTGGTTTGGGCTTCCCACCATACCAATGCTACACCTTCCATTCTCAAAGAGGCTAACTGAATCTTGGTGTCGTCTTCATGAAGGTTTTGTATCCTCAAATAAACTTCCAACTGCCTTATCCAATTGTCAAGTTTCTCTGCATTGACCTCACCGTTAAACATAGGCAACTCAAACTTAACATCAAGCTTTAAAAATGAACTTTTACCAGTGTTTTTTGACTTGTGAGATTGATTCACCGAAGTAGAGGATGACGATGTAGAGGACGAGGATGAAGATGGGGATGGTGGATCGCCATTTCCTCCATGTCCTTTATTTGACTTGTCATCACTTTTCTTTCCTCCCGAAGAATCCTCTCCTTCCTTGTGGTGTTTCGACCCTTCCCCTTCAAGCCTTTCATTCATTTCTTGGTAGAGTATCCTCACCATATCAGTCATGTCCAGGAACGCCTTTCGGAACAATCATTCTTCTTCTTTGGGATCAATGTCTTCAGGAACTTCTCCTTCTCTTGAAGACATGCTTAAGACTTCTTCTGTGGCTCTTGGAGGTGAATTATAAGGTTGAGTTAATGACACTTTGGCGCTCCTTGATTGAGGATTATTTTGAGCTCTAACCAATTGTCCTTCCCCTCTCTTGAGCTTAAGCCTAGTAAGCATCAAAACTTGCAAACAATCAAATATATCTTTGCACAAGAACAAATGCAGAGTAAAACTCTAACTTTGATACCAACTGATCTAAAAATTGAACTATTTGTAATGCTATTGAAAGTATCTGTTCTCAAATAATTTAATGTGCAAAGTGTTCTCCATGACTTGCAGGTTAAACAAAGTAATTTTGGTTTGTTTCTAATTTTTATGTGTGAGGATTTGTTAATTAAATTTACTATTTAACATATCAAAGCAAAAATACACATCAAGTAAAATTCACCATAACATAACACAATAAATTGTTGAGGTAGTTCACCCCTCCTTGGCTACATCTATCGGTCCAAGGCTCCCCAATGGCATGTCCTTGCTCTATTAATTTGCTCAAAATGGTTACACAGTGAAAAATATGTCTAAACATGAAAAAATGACTGTAAATTCAACTTCAAAATATAGAAAATAGCTAGAAATGGCTTTTGTTTCACCTTAAACAGTGAAATACAACCCAATGCAGTGCCTTCTCCATGATGGCCCTGATGGATCCTTCCTTTTCCCTGAAGCAAAAGCTATTGTAGATCACCTCTTTTCACTCTGAAACTATCCCAAACTCTTCAGAATGCCGAAGAAACCCAAAATTGACTAAAATTTCATCTTGTTTGGTCGAAAAATTGAGAAAGTTATGACCAAAACAAATTTTTTTGGAGTGTCCTCCAAAATCCTCCTCAAAAACTGGAGGAACTCAAGTTAAACTTCCAAAAATGGCGGTCAGGTCAACAATGGTGGACTCCGGTCCAAGTTCAGTAGAATGTTTAGCGGTCAAATTAAATGTTCGGGCTGGGTGGTCACATGAGCCCCCACCAAAATTGTTGGCATAATTTTTTAAAAATCCGTTTTAAAAAAACCACCACATTTACTTTAAATGAGTGGTCACATTAAAGTTTGTGGCTAGCATTTACCACTTAACCATTTCCGCCATGCTTGAAAGTGCTTGGTTCCATCTGCTGGTCACGTGAAGTGAGGGGGCTGGCCCCCTTTGCCGCCAACCCAAACTTCAACAAACTTCAAATAAATTATATTCCCCATACAAGTTAAGAACTACCATGTAGCGGAGATGGTCGGGCTTGTGTATGCGGGCGGTCAGGTGATAGGTGAAAAATATGATAAGTCAAACCAACCACCAATCATCAAATGCCACTTGTCCGCATCTAATTCGCCCTTCAAGGAATATTTAGGGAATATTCTAAGGAATATTCCCAAAATATTCTTTTTAAAATTTTTCAAAATGTATAAAGTCAAACTTGGTCAACTTAATTTTGGAGTTTACTAGACGATTCAAACCTTAAGAAATTTTGCATATGACCTCAGTTTTGAGAACCGTTCACAGTGCCAGAATCACAGCAACGAGACCTTTCCGGTCGTTCAGATTGCAACCATTTCTGAGCACTTCCATTTTTGAGTAAATTTCTTAACTTGGACATGATTTCCTCATTAATATGGGTGGTTGTCCCCAAAACTTTGGCTAGTTTTTTGGCCATTATCCTGTTTTTTAGGTTTCCTAGATTTTTATTTTGCACCCTTTTTGGGTTTTTTTACAATCCTGTGTGCTCCTTTTCACTTTACATTATATGGTCTGGGTAGATCCTAGTGAATTCAGTCTCCATGTGCATATAAATAATGTGTTTCTCTTTCAAAATTTCAATGAAAATACATGTTTTTTTTCAAGGAAAACTTATTATAAACCCTACGATTATAAACATTAATATTAACATGTTAAACACTAAGTTTAATATATTAAACCCTACGATTAATATTATAAACCCTAGGATTAGTTTTCAACCCTAGGATTAATATTTTAAACCCTAGGATTAGTGTTAAACCCTAAGATTAATATTATAAACCCTTATACTAAACCTCAATATTATAAACCTAATATTATAGATCATATTATTAAACCCAAAATTTGTAATGTCACATGTGATGTTGAATACATTGCAATGTAATGTAACATTGCGACAATGATTATAAGATTCATTATCACATTGAGATAATGTTTTTAATAATGTGAGGTTGGGTATATTTATGTTCCATTCCACCATCACAATATTAAAAAAAATATTATAAACCTCACATATAAACCCAATATTATAAATCCTTTAAGATAAATATTATAAAACTTAAGATAAATATTATAAACCTTAAGATTAATATATTAAACTCTAGGTTTAGTATATTAAACCCCAAGATTATAAACCCTAAGTTTAATATATTAAATCCTAAGATTAATGTTATAAACGCTATGATTAATATATTAATATTATAAAACTCTAACATTATAAAACCTAATATAATTAACCCTAAGACTATAAAGCCTATTTTTAGTATATTATACCCTAAGTTTAATATATTAAACCTTAGGATTATAAGTTATCCTGAGATTAATATTGTAAATACTAAGATTAATATTATTATAAATTTCAATATAATGTAACATTACAATAATATTATACCAAATATTATAAACTCTAACATTGTAAAACCCAATATTATAAACCATAAAATTAATATTATAAACCCTAAGATTAATCTATTAAACCCTAAGATTATAAACCTCAAGATTAATATTATAAATCTTAGGATTAATATTATAAACCGTAATATTAATATATTTAACCCTAGGTTTAATATATCATATCCTAATATTAATATTATAAACACTAAGATTAATATATTAAAGATATTGAACCTTAAGTTTAATATATTAAACCCTAGGATTATAAAATTCAAATTAATATTATAAATTCTAAGATTATAAACCCTAATTTTAATGTACTAAATCCTAAGATTAATATTATCAATCATAAGATTAATATTATAGACCTTAGGGTTAATATATCAAACCCTAAGTTTAATATATTAAACCCTAAGGATTAAAAACCCTATGATTAATATTATAAATCCTAGCGTTAATATTAAAAACCTTAATATTATAAACTATTGCACAAATTCCATGTGAACTCACCAAATATTTTCACACTAAAGTTAAAAGTTAAATCAAAGACGCTATGTTTAAAAATTTCAAAAACCTAATTCACTTGACGAAATTCAAAGATACGTGCACATCTCTTTTAAATCTCTAGACGATAGTTAACCATGTGTGACTATTGCTAAACATCATTGAATATGTTTTGATTATGAAAACTATGTTTAACAATTGTTTGACAATGATTTACCACAATTGACTATAGTTGTCCATGTTCACCATGTTTAAATACCAATATCTATGTTTTGGCAATAAATGACTTTGTCTAACAATTGTATGACTATGGTTGATCGTGGCTTGACTATGGTTGACCATGATTGACTACGGTTGATCATTGTTTGAGTATGATTTTTCAACGTTTGACCATGGTTCGTCTATGTTCAACCACAATTGAATATGATTGACTATAGCTAACCATGCTTTTAATATGGTTTGACAATGATTAATGGTATTTGACTATGGTTTTTCTATAGTTAACCATGATTTGACTATGGCTACCATTACAATGGTGGTTGTTGATGGTTAACCATGGTTTGACTATGGTTAAACCTGACCATCCAATATACGCCTTGAGTCATGGACATCCATTATGGTTCAATATAGTTCAATATGGTTTATTATAGGTCATGGTAAGTATGGTTTAGCATGAATGTTGACTATTATTGAAAATGATGTTCATGTTGACTATAATTGACAATGTCAAGAATATTCAATTATAGTTAAAATGTGTTAATGTATAGATTTTAATTTATAACTAAAACATTCTAGATGTTTAAATTAATATATTATTAATGTGTGTGGGCCAACTGGGAGAGGGCACACTACCTAATTTATTACAGGCCTGCTATCACTTAATTACGCTACCATAGGTGCAGGCCGACATACCTAACGCCTAGGTCAAAGGCGCAGACATGCATACCTACCTCTACGCATTATATTTCTGCAATGTTTTATTAGTATCCTATGTAATAAGGTATCCCTTTGCTGATAAAAGGGACATAAATATAATAAATATGTTTGGTCATTTTACCGAAGACACGCTCTACCTCTCATTTTTTTGTTATTGTGTGAAAAAATTAAATTGATTGTTTTCATTGGTTCCTCTTCATTCCACACATATCTGAGGAGAGTGAGTGCGCCTTCCTCATGGATGGAAATAGCTTATCACTTTGTGAACAAATCGACCTCTGAGAGATAACCTCTCTCGTATCTGCAGACTTTATTCCCACAATTTCACTGCTGCACACAGACCTATTGTGCATTTTGCAGACTGATGACACATATCGATTTGTAGATCCTCGTCAATGTTATGGATTAATTGGTATTAGAGCTTGAGATCCAAAGGAAAATTGCATCTTAATATGAGCCAAATTTTTTTTTTTTTTTTTACTATTTTTCTATGAGATGAGCCAATTCTTAATGACAGTGGATACACAAGTCTCCTAGCCCCAGCAGTGCACAGACGTCCACCAAACAAAGAGGAGGTGCACATATCTACTTTCCACAGATCTCTCCCTCGTGATCATCTCACAAATCGTGTAATCCCCCCTTCCACATATATTTCGCTCCAAGATGCCTCCTCGAAGAGATCCCTTTTCATTGGAATATGACTCCAATGCTTCAAATCCCGTGGGACGTGGTCATAAGTCTATGCTAGAGAAAGCTTATAATTGCGGACTTCCCCGACCCATTCATGAGCTTCTATGATGATGGTTGGAGTCGAAGGAGTAAGTCTCTTGGGTTTTGGCTAGTGTGGCTTGCGAGAGGTCATCTCAGGGAATGGAAAAGGGTTTGGCTTGTAGCAAGTGTTAGCTCTGTATTTTTCATGGTCATTGTGCACTGGTGGGTAGTCATTAAGCCAGTTCAGGTGGTGATTTTTTCTGTGTGGGCAACTTGGGAGGTTTCAGTCAGGGGGTCCTCTTCTCATTCTAGTGGTATCGGGAAGCAAGCCATGCATCTGGTTCCTCGCTCGTGGAAGCCACACCCCTCTAGTTCAGCATGGGGGTTTGACCCGTTGATACAGGTGGCTCAATACACCCTCAGGAGACCAAGAGGGATAAAAAATGGTCAAAATTCAAAGTGGTGGGATTTCTCTCGAAATAGGTTTAGATTTAAGTCCTCGTCACCCTGATTCCAACGGTATGAACAGATCTCCAATTCGAGCCCGTATGGAGAAGTTACAGAAAGTCAAAGTTTTGGTCAAATTTTGGGAGTGGGCCAGGTTTAAGTGTCCCACAAATTCACCGTCAACCGGTAGGGGAACTTAGTTCCCGAAATGGGTGAAATTGTGGCCTCTTTAATTTTCCCAATAACCCTTATTTTCGTTAAATTTAAAATCGAGTAAGTTGTTTTAAGTAACAAAACATATATATTAAAATGGGGTGGCGAGCCACCAACCCCGCCACCCCCCAATGACCATATCATATATATATATATATATATATATATATATATATATATATATATATATATATATATATATATATATTATGGGGCGGCTAGCCATGACCCCTGCCACACCCTCCGCCCATGGCACCACATATATGTTGAGATTAAAGTGGGTCGGGTCGAGGTCGTGTGGAGTGGACCCCGCCCACCCGCAATATATATATGTGCCACAGTCTATGCCAGCGGGATTTGAACCTGCGCCGACTGGAGGGTCGGCTCGCCCGATGCGATGGCACAACAAAAACTCAACCCAAATATTACAAACACCAAACGAATGTGAAACCAACGTAACCGCATACCATACGGTCCAAACCATGTTTGACCATCAATGGTTTAAAATTATGCACTCCAATTGGGGGTCGATGGGGTTAGAACCCCCAACCACCCACAACAAACTTAGCACTTGAACTGTTACACCACCAACCAACTCAAAGTAAATTTTGCCCAAGCTTGTTTACTTAAACTCGAATTTCTCATTCAAGGGGGAGGCGAGCAGAATGAAGGAGGAGGAGGACCAACATGGATTTCCAAGATTTATTATTTTTTTATTGTCGAGAGCAGACCAATGCGGAGTTCGAGAAATAAAAATATTTTATTTGCAAGTGTGGAACCATGAGCCATGGAGATAGTGGAACCATGCCCCAGGGAATCTTGAGGGCATTGAAAAGATTCCTTTAGTCCCAAAACTTGCTACAGTCCATTTTGAACAAAAGTTATGTCGATTTTACACCTCTCGACAACAGGAATCCAATGGCGATGTTCGTTTCAGTAACAAAGCTTCCCAGTTTTTGGCCATTTTCCAGATTGGAGTGACGGTGTTAGATTCTCAAGTGTGGAAAATTGATTCTATGCCCCTCGACACCACAAGTTCGATGGTGCAGCCATATTCAGAAGCTCAACATCCGCTTCTGCAGCCAATTTCAGGGGTTGAGGTATATGCAGTTTGATCATGTGCCTCTTTTGCTATGAGATGTATTATAATTTCTAAATCCTTGCTTGATGCATGTTGCAAGATCTTTGTTTTGATTCATGTGAGATTATGTCATGATGATAGGAGGTCCATTGTGAGTGAGAGTTCTTGTAGTGGAACGTATCATGGAGAGACAAGCCACCATGTTGAGGGCACATCCTTGTATGACAGATAACAAAATCCATGTACATCTTCTCATTTCCAGCACTATATGAAATGGCCTCCCCCATTTTGACACCGAGCTCGGAGACGTAGCCCACACTGGGTGAACTCCATTATCAACCTCTCCTGTTCTTATGTTGCTAATGGTTGCCTTGTTTCCCTTCTTTACAACATGCACATGTGTTCTTTTATGCTCTTTTAAAATGAAATTATAACAACATCATAGAAGTAAAATATCATGTGTATCTGGTAGCTGACGGACCCAGATCAAGTGGTATTAGAGTGGTCTTCTTGCTGATGCAAATTGCAATTGTGAACAATGATTGAACATGTAGCAATGGAGGATGGAAATGAGATGTATGAGGTCATGCTCAGGATTTAAAAAATGGTGGACATGATGTATGAAGCTCATGAAAGACGGGAAAAAGAAGAAGCAGAAAGTGATGCTTCATCCACATATTCTAGTGAATATTCATCGCCCTCACTGTATTCTCATCATTCGAATAAGGAGATCAATCATAACCTTCAAGAAGATAACATCGAATTGAAAGTAATTCTAAGAGAGGAGAAAGAGGAAAAGAAGAGAGTGCAGCTTCAGTTGCAAGCCCCAGAGGCAGCCTTGGAAGAACTGAAGCACAAAGACAAAAGCCTTCAAGCAAAGGATGTTGAATTACAGAGACTTCTACAAGAAGAGAAGGAGGATAAGTAGAGACTACAGCTTCAGCTACGAGCCATGGAAGAGGCCTTGGAGGAGTTGAAGCGCAAAAAAGGCTTGAAGAAGCGATCATAAACTGTTTCTGAATCGACATCTGAGGTAAACAATATTGATTTCTCTTCAGTTTCGTCTTCAGATGCTATTATTTTTGTTGGAAATGTGGAGATACCCATTACAGGAACTGGCATGAGACTCCTCACCAAGAAGGGATATAAAAGAGGAGGACTTGGCGTTAATCACCAAGGCATGATTCATCCATTGGAGGTCATCCAAACACCTTGATTAGAAGGTTTGGGATACACTAAAGGAAAATGCTCGAAGGTGTCAGAAACTTCCAATACATGGTTGAAACCATTGGGGAAAGAGATTGATGGGAACACTTCACCATCATCCTATGACAACACACATTGCAGATAAAGAGTTGAGGCAGACTATTGTCACCATGATTGCACCAGATACCAACAAGAAAGGTATAACAAATCTCAGTATTCTATTGTTCATTTTGATTAAAAGCATGCCACTAACCATGAACATAGATCATGGAATTGAAAAACATGTAGTTTTGTGGATTAGATAACCATGTATTTGTTGAGTGTTGGAAGAGAATGGCAGCACGAAAGAGGATGAGGTGTGAAAGGCCTTCTCCATCGCAGGAAAAGAAGAAGGTAAAGCAGGTCTCGAGGAAGAAGACTCATTGTAGTCATTGCGACATAAGTGGCCATCAAAGAGCCATGTGTTGGAGGCTACATCCAGAGAAGCACCTCAAGGACAAAGTGCCAATGCAGGAACCAGTTGAAATAGTTGTTCGACAAGTAAAAGCGCCATAGAGAGATGACCCATTCACTTTGATAAGTGAGAGATGGTTTTTCTAGGTTTGGTACTATGTTTGGCCTTAATTTGTAAATCATGTGTTGCAATTTAAAATCTAAAAGTGATGATGTGTTTTCCATCACTTACGTAGCAACAATGATATTTTGGCCTTGTATTGATAGTTGGCGTATTGTTTCCATTTTAATGTAAATTTGACTACTGAGTATGTTATAAACTCATGGAAAGTATGGGATGCTTGGGTTATAGTTTTCATGTAATTAAGCATGTAATTTGTAATAATATTGTACTACAGTTTTGCAGGGGATGCAGGTATCAGCTCATCACTTATGGCTCCAAAGGAAAAAGGTGAAGGAGAATGAAGGGTGACCTTTCAGGACACTTGTGGTGCAGACAAGGTACAAAGAAATTGCAGATTATGTTCATGCTTTTGGTGGACCAAAAGCTCCTCAGTGGGGAGGATTGATCCAGGTGGCTCTAGACACCTTCAGGAGACCAAGAGGGCTTAGAAATAGTCAAAATTAAAAGTGGTTGGGTTGCTCTTGAACCAGGTTGAGATTGAAGGGCTTGTCGCCCTGATTCCAATGGTGTGAACAGATCTCCAATCCGAGCCCGTATGGAGATGTTAGATAAAGTCAAAGTTTGGTCAAGGTTGGGTAGTGGGCCAGGTTTAAGTGTCCCACAAATTCACCATCAGCTGGCAGGGGAACTTAGCTCCTGAAAATGGGAGAAATTGTGGCCTCTTTAATTTTCTCAATAACCCTTATTTTCGTTAAATTTAAAAACGAATATGTTGTTTTAAATAACAAAAATAAAATAAAATGGGGTGGCGGGCCACCAACGCCTCCACCCCCCAAAAAACATATTATAAATATATATAAATTATATGATGGCAGGCCATGACCCTTCTCGCACCCTCCGCCCATAGCACCACATGTATGTTGAGATTTAAGTGGGTTGGGCCAGGGCTGCATGGAGCAGACCCCGCTTTTAAAAAAAAAAAGTAAGGGTTTAAACTTATGAGCTCTAATTGGGGGTTGGTGGGGTTGGAACCCCCGACCACCATCAAGAAACTTAGCATTTGAACCATTACACCACCAACCAACTCTTTGTAAATTATGCCCAAGCGTGTTTACTTAAAGTTGAATTTCTCATTCAAGGGAGAGGCAAGCAGAATGAAGGAGGAGGAGGACCAGCATGAATTTCCAAGGTTTATTATTATTTTATTGCAGAGAGCAGACCAGCACAGAGTTCAAGAAATAAAAATATTTTATTTGCAGGTGTGGAACCACGAGCCATGGAGATAGTGGAACCATGCCCTAGGGAATCTTGAGGGCATCGAAAAGATTCCTTGAGGCCCAAAACTTGTCGAAGTCCATTTTAGACAAACTTTATGTCAATTCTACACCTCTCGGCGACAAGAATCCGATGACGATGTTAATTTCCGCAACATAGCTTCCCATTTTTCTTCCATTTTCTATATTGGAGTGATGGTGTCAGATTCTCAAGTGTGGACAATCGATTCTATGCCCCTCGATGCTACAAGTGCGATGGTGCAGCTAGATTTAGCAGTTAAGCACCCACTTCTTCAGCCAACTTCAGGGGTTGAGGTATATGTAGTTTGATCATGTGCCTCTTTTTGTTGTGAGATGTATTATGATTTCTAGATCCTTGCTTGATTCATGTTGCAGGATATTTGTTTTGCTTCATGTGAGATTATTTCATGCTGATAGGAGGTCCATTGTCAGTGAGAGTTCCTGTAGCAGAACGTCTCATGGAGAGACAAGCCACTTATGTTGAGGGCACATCATTGTATGACAAAGAACATCATCCATGTACATCTTCCCATTTCCAGCACTATATTAAGTGGCCTCCCCCATTTTGACACCCGGCCTGGAGACGTAGCCCAAACTGGATGAACTCTATTATCAATGTCTCGTGTTCTTATGTTGTTGATGGTTGTCTTGTTTCCCTTCTTTATAGTATGCACATGTGTTCTTTTATGCTCTTTTAAAATGAAATTCTAACAACATCACTGAAGTAAAAGATCATGGGTAAATCCGGTAACTGACAGACCCGGATCACCCATCATGGTGCTTCTGGGCATCAGGTTCTAGCACGTCATGGTGTTCATGGAAAGCGATAGGGATGTTACATGGAGAAATGTCGATATTTTTTTGATTCAGTTCTTGAATTCCCAAAGACCTCGGAGCGGGTTCGATGGGAGGAGCATGTTGAATTGATTTCCACTTTGAATAAAATGCATTACTTCTAGTGCCATGTCTGGGATCGTGTAGTGGTGGCCTGGCGAGGCCAGAATTTGTTATCTGAGAAAGTTTAGAATTTGGAGGCATGGATAGCCCATTTCAAGGAGCATGTCCAATGCTCCTTCCGTCCTCTGCTCCCTCTTGGAAAAACTCTAGACAACCCAGACTCCATCACTATTGACGATTAGCATTGATAAATGTGTTTAATTTGTTATGTTTGTTTAATGGTGCCTATGGCCTCTAAAGTTGTCGATTGTGTCTCTTATTGTCTTTTTGTTTCACTGTCATATGTTGATAACGGTAATCAAAAAACCTGGTCAGGGTGGCACTACCAGTGTTTTTCTACTGATATACCTATTTTTGGAAGCATGAATATTATTTTGACTTACAAAATAAAATATATAAATATTAAATCCTAAGTTTAATATATTCAATACTAAGATTAATATTATAAACACTAATATTAAACCTCAATTTTGTAATGTCACAATGTGACGTCAAATAAATTGTAATGTAATGTAACATTGTAATAATGACTCTAAGATTGATTGTCACATTCATACAATGTTTGTCACGATATGGTGTTGGATATATTTTTGTACCATTCGAATCTCATAATATTAAATCCTCATATTAAACCAAATATTATAAATCCTAGCATTATAAAACTGAAAATTTTAAACTCTAACATTAATATTATAAACCCTATGGATTTCCAATGAAGTTTTATCTCACTCCAAGATAAATTGCGAGAGAAAGAACCCTACTAGCCACCTAGTTTTTCTTCTGGTCTTATCAATGAGGGGCCTCAAGGGATGGAACCCTAATCACTACAACCCCCTCTTCCTTTTATCTTAATTTCGCTCTGCTTCGACGGTGCCTCTCTTTCTATCATTGTTTCATGTTTCCTTATGATGCCTTCAAAGGGGATATGATCTGTGTTTTCCATTTGTTTCCTCTTTGAGTAGTGCTCAAGGTCTATTTTCTAGGTTTCATGGCTTCGTTAGCCTGATGCATGTGTTTTTTTTCTCCTTTTGTGGCTGCATGTGGGAAGTTGAGGGAAAGGGTTTGGTGTTGGCTTACAAGCCGCAATGACCCCTATTTCATGCCTCCTTCAAGCCGAGGAATACTGATGTAATTTCTCTTTTCCCTTCTAGTGGTGGGCTCATCATTTTTTCTGACTACTCATTGTCATCGATGTTCCTTTGGTTTCTTTAATTCTAGGGTTTTTCGGGATTTTTGTGGAGCCTATCCCCATTTTTTTTAAGATGGTCTGCTTTGTCGATGTTTTTTGGGGCTATCTGTGATATTAAAGTGGAACTATTTGTAATGCTATGAAAAGTATCCATTCTCAAATAATTTAGTGTGCAAAGTGTTCTCCATGACTTGCAAGTTAAACAAAGTAATTTTGGTTTGTTTCTGAGTTTTATGTGTGAGGATTTGTTAATTAAATTTACTATCTAACATATCACAGCAGAAATACACAGCAAGTAAAATTCACGATAACATAACACAACAAATTGTTGAGGTAGTTCACCCCTCCTGGGCTACATTTGCCGGTCCAAGGCTCCCCAATGGCATGTCCTTACTCTATTAATTTGCTCAAAATGGTTATAGAGTGAAAAATATGCCTAAACAGGCAAAACAAACTGTAAATTCGACTTCAGAAGACAGAAAATAACTATAAATGGCTTTTGTTGCACCTTAAACAGTGAAATACAACCCAATACAGTGCCTTCTCCATGATGGCCCTAATGGCTCCTTCCTCTTCCCTGAAGCAAAAGCTACTGTAGATCACCTCTGTTCACTATGAAACCTATCCCAAACTCTTCAGAATGCTGAATAAACCCAAAATTGACTAAAATTTCATCTTGTTTGGTCGAAAAATTGAGAAAGTTATGACCAAAACAAATTTTTGTCCACTGTCCCCCAAAATCCTCCTCCAAAACTGGAAGAACTCCAGTTAAACTTCCAAAAATGGCAGTCAAGCCGACAATGGCGGACTCCATTCCAGTTCGACAGAACGTTTAATGGCCAAATTGAATGTGTGTGGTTAGCAGTTAGCACTTAACCGCTTCCGCCGTGCTTGAAAGCGCTTGGTTCCATCTGCTGGTCACGTGAAGTGAGGGCGTTGGCCCTTAGGGGCTGTCCCCCTTTGCCGCCAACCCAAACTTCAACAAACTTCAAATAAATTTCGTTCCCCATACAAGTTTACAACTATCATGTAGCGGAGATGGTCGGGCTTGTGTACGCGGGCGGTCAGATCATCGGTTCAATTCCTGTGTAGTTAAAAAAAATTTAATAAACCATACCTTTTTAGCCTGGGGACACGTGGAAGCCTCCGGGCCTGCTACGTGGTAGCTTCTGGTAGGCGAAAAATCTGATAAGTCAAACCAACCACCAATCATCAAATGCCACTTGTCCGCATCTAATTCACCCTCAAAGAAATATTCCAGGGAATATTTTGAGGAATATTCCTGGAATATTCTTTTCAAAAATTTTCACAAATGTATAAAGTCAAACTTGGTCAACTGAATTTTAGAGTTTACTAGATGATTCAAACCTCAATAACCTTTTCATACAACCTCAGTTTTGAGAACAGTTCACTGTGCCAGAATTGCAGCAACGAGACCTTTCTGGTCATTTAGATTGAAACCATTTCTAAGCTCTTCAATTTTTGAGCAAATTTCTTAACTTGGACATGATCTCCTGATCACACCTCCCCAATGGGAATATTTTGGACCCCAAAAGCTCTCTAGAATACAGAAACTGAAGATGAGGAGACTGATTCTCCACTCTTCAAACCTTGTTCCACTGAAATCTCCCTGATTTCATTAAAGTGAGCTTCTCATAAAAAGACAAATTCTTCCTTGAATTTGTTGACCGACTGTTGCTAACCTTGACTGTGTCATGATGCAAATTTTTGAAACTTGCATAATAGAAACTAAAATTTGTAGAAAACATACTGCTCCTACAATGGTCTGCCTTCAAAGGAAATTGAAAATAAGATTCACCTTGCCAATTGTCCTTATGGAGAATTTTTGCTGAATGAGCCATGCACTTGTGTCGATTCCCGACCAAGTTTCCTCGCCATAGTACTCTACCATTCTGAAACCAACAATGATCATTTCTGAAATTTGTGTCCTCTTTGCTTGCATGCTTCACCCTCTCTTGTATTTTTTCACCACCTTGCACTGACACTTTGTTTTCTACACTGATCAACACCAAAGACACTTGCTGCAACTTCTTGTCATCTTCTTCCAAAGACGTCCTACTTTTAGACTGAAACAACTGATTATTTACATCAGCAACAACATGAAAAGGATTATGTACAAATATTTTTTCTTAATCATCAACAAATTCAAATTTTGACTTACATTGACAAGCCTTTTCAACTGCCCTGCATTCCCTAAAGAAGATTCTAGCTTCTTCCGATGTGCTCTCACAATAAACTCCTTGCCGTCCTTGAATAAATGGTAATTGTTCTCATGGTGATGGAAGATCGCTTTCCTATCATATAAGTAAGGACTGCCCAATACCACACCTGTAATTTCAAGAGGTACTACATCTAATTCAACCATGTCAATATAATGAGCTGTTATGGCAAAGCGCAACATGCACTTCCTTGAAACTTGTAAATTTGCATCCTTGCAAATCCAACCAAGAGGATAAGGTTTAGGATGTGGAATGGTTTCAAGATTCAGCTTCTTGACTAAGTCTTCTGATATGAGGTTCGCTTGTGACCCACTGTCAAATAGTGTGTCTATATTTGTGTGTTTTGAAATGATCCTCACATGAAACAGCTCTATTCTCTTCTCTTCACTTGGAGCTTCTATGTGATAGTTTGAGAAACTAGAAATGGGTTTAGTTTCATTTACAATCTCTTTCCCCTTTATGTTCTTTAGTGCCATAGCTATGCTTTTAGTTTCATCTCCTGATTCAGACCCTAAGTCTTGTTCAGCTGTTAAAACCGTCTTGCCTTTTTCTTTGGCCTTATCTTTGGTTTTGAATTTTTCTGGTTTCAACTCCAGATGAAGTTTCGAGCAATGGTCTTCATCATGGCTTGTTTTGGAACAGTTTTTACAAAATAATTTTCCCTTCTCTTTCCTAGAGTTTGCATTTCTCTTTCTCCTTTTGCCTTTAAATTCACTATCCTCATTCCCATCAAAATATTGCTTACCTCTAGCCTATAAATGCGTGGCTTGGACACAAACCTCGTCTAGACTAGTAGGACTGAACATAAGGATAGTATGTATAACATAGTTGTGTAAACCACCTATATATTTCAGCAAAGTCTCTTGGCTATGCAAATCAATTCCTTGTAAAAGAGCCCTTTGTCTAAACTCTTGGGAGTAATCTTATACATTTTGTCCCTTAAGTTGTCTAAAACTTTTCCAATTCATGATAGCCTTTTGTACATGAGCTAATAGATAAAATTACTTTTTAATTGCAGACACAAAATCAGCCCATGATAAAGTGATCTTACCATGTTTTCTAATCTCATCCTTGGTTTGGGCTTCCCACCATACCAATGCTACACCTTCCATTCTCAAAGAGGCTAACTGAATCTTGGTGTCGTCTTCATGAAGGTTTTGTATCCTCAAATAAACTTCCAATTGCCTTATCCAATTGTCAAGTTTCTCTGCATTGACCTCACCGTTAAACATAGGCAACTCAAACTTAACATCAAGCTTTAAAAATGAACTTTTACCAGTGTTTTTTGACTTTTGAGATTGATTCACTGAAGTAGAGGATGACGATGTAGAGGACGAGGATGAAGATGGGGATGGTGGATCGCCATTTCCTCCGTGTCCTTTATTTGACTTGTCATCACTTTTCTTTCCTCCCGAAGAATCCTCTCCTTCCTTTTGGTGTTTCGACCCTTCCCCTTCAAGCCTTTCATTCATTTCTTGGTAGAGTATCCTCACCATATCAGTCATGTCCAGGAACGCCTTTCGGAACAGTCATTCTTCTTCTTTGGGATCAATGTCTTCAGGAACTTCTCCTTCTCTTGAAGACATGCTTAAGACTTCTTCTATGGCTCTTGGAGGTGAATTATAAGGTGGAGTTAATGGAACTTTGGCGCTCTTTGATTGAGGATTATTTTGAGCTCTAACCAATTGTCCTTCCCCTCTCTTGAGCTTAAGCCTAGTAAGCATCAAAACTTGCAAACAGTCAAATATATCTTTGCACAAGAACAAATGCAGAGTAAAACTCTAACTCTGATACCAACTGATCTAAAAATGGAACTATTTGTAATGCTATTGAAAGTATCTGTTCTCAAAGAATTTAATGTGCAAAGTGTTCTCCATGACTTGCAGGTTAAACAAAGTAATTTTGGTTTGTTTCTAAGTTTTATGTGTGAGGATTTGTTAATTAAATTTACTATTTAACATATCAAAGCAAAAATACACATCAAGTAAAATTCACCATAACATAACACAATAAATTGTTGAGGTAGTTCACCCCTCCTTAGCTACATCTATCGGTCCAAGGCTCCCCAATGGCATGTCCTTGCTCTATTAATTTGCTCAAAATGGTTACACAGTGAAAAATATGCCTAAACATGAAAAAATGACTGTAAATTCAACTTCAAAATATAGAAAATAGCTAGAAATGGCTTTTGTTTCACCTTAAACAGTGAAATACAACCCAATGCAGTGCCTTCTCCATGATGGCCCTGATGGATCCTTCCTCTTCCCTGAAGCAAAATCTGTTGTAGATCACCTCTGTTCGCTCTGAAACCTATCCCAAACTCTTCAGAATGCCGAAGAAACCCAAAATTGACTAAAATTTCATCTTGTTTGGTCAAAAAATTGAGAAAGTTATGACCAAAACAAATTTTTGTGGAGTGTCCCCCAAAATCCTCCTCCAAAACTAGAGGAACTCCAGTTAAACTTCCAAAAATGGCGGTCAGGTCAACAATGGCGGACTCCGGTCCAAGTTTAGTAGAATGTTTAACGGTCAAATTAAATGTTCGGGCTGGGTGGTCACATGACCCCCCACCAAAATTGTTGGCATAATTTTTTAAAAATCCGTTTTAAAAAAACCACCACATTTACTTTAAATGAGTGGTCACATTAAAGTTTGTGGCTAGCATTTACCACTTAACCGTTTCCGCCATGCTTGAATGTGCTTGGTTCCATCTGCTGGTCACGTGAAGTGAGGGGGCTGGCCCCCTTTGCCGCCAACCCAAACTTCAACAAACTTCAAATAAATTCTATTCCCCATACAAGTTAAGAACTATCATGTAGCGGAGATGGTCGGGCTTGTGTATGCGGGCGGTCAGGTGATAGGTGAAAAATATGATAAGTCAAACCAACCACCAATCATCAAATGCCACTTGTCCGCATCTAATTCGCCCTTCAAGGAATATTTAGGGAATATTCAAAGGAATATTCCCAAAATATTCTTTTTTAAATTTTTCACAAATGTATAAAGTCAAACTTGGTCAACTTAATTTTGGAGTTTACTAGACGATTCAAACCTTAATAAATTTTGCATACGACCTCAGTTTTGAGAACCGTTCACAGTGCCAGAATCACAGCAACGAGACCTTTCCGGTCGTTCAGATTGCAACCATTTCTGAGCACTTCCATTTTTTAGCAAATTTCTTAACTTGGACATGATTTCCTCATTAATATGGGTGGTTGTCCCCAAAACTTTGGCTAGTTTTTTGGCCATTATCCTGTTTTTTAGGTTTCCTAGATTTTTATTTTGCACCCTTTTTGGGTTTTTTTACAATCCTGTGTGCTCCTTTTCACTTTACATTATATGGTCTGGGTAGATCCTAGTGAATTCAGTCTCCATGTGCATATACATAATGTGTTTCTCTTTCAAAATTTCAATGAAAATACATGTTTTTTTTCAAGGAAAACTTATTATAAACCCTACGATTATAAACATTAATATTAACATGTTAAACACTAAGTTTAATATATTAAACCCTAAGATTAATATTATAAACCCTAGGATTAGTTTTAAACCCTAGGATTAATATTTTAAACCCTAGGATTAGTGTTAAACCCTAAGATTAATATTATAAACCCTTATACTAAACCTCAATATTATAAACCTAATATTATAGATCATATTATTAAACCCAAAATTTGTAATGTCACATGTGATGTTGAATACATTGCAATGTAATGTAACATTGCGACAATGATTATAAGATTCATTATCACATTGAGATAATGTTTTTAATAATGTGAGGTTGGGTATATTTATGTTCCATTCCACCATCACAATATTAAAACAAATATTATAAACCTCACATATAAACCCAATATTATAAATCCTTTAAGATAAATATTATAAACCTTAAGATTAATATATTAAACTCTAGGTTTAGTATATTAAACCCCAAGATTATAAACCCTAAGTTTAATATATTAAATCCTAAGATTAATGTTATAAATGCTATGATTAATATATTAATATTATAAAACTCTAACATTATAAAACCTAATATAATTAACCCTGAGACTATAAAGCCTATTTTTAGTATATTATACCCTAAGTTTAATATATTAAACCTTAGGATTATAAGTTATTCTAAGATTAATATTGTAAATACTAGGATTAATATTATTATAAATTTCACTATAATGTAACATTACAATAATATTATACCAAATATTATAAACTCTAACATTGTAAAACCCAATATTATAAACCATAAAATTAATATTATAAACCCTAAGATTAATCTATTAAACCCTAAGATTATAAACCTCAAGATTAATATTATAAATCTTAGGATTAATATTATAAACCGTAATATTAATATATTTAACCCTAGGTTTAATATATCATATCCTAATATTAATATTATAAACACTAAGATTAATATATTAAAGATATTGAACCTTAAGTTTAATATATTAAACCCTAGGATTATAAAATTCAAATTAATATTATAAATTCTAAGATTATAAACCCTAATTTTAATGTACTAAATCCTAAGATTAATATTATCAATCATAAGATTAATATTATAGACCTTAGGGTTAATATATCAAACCCTAAGTTTAATATATTAAACCCTAAGGATTAAAAACCCTATGATTAATATTATAAATCCTAGCATTAATATTAAAAACCTTAATATTATAAACTATTGCACAAATTCCATGTGAACTCACCAAATACTTTCACACTAAAGTTAAAAGTTAAATCAAAGACGTTATGTTTAAAAATTTCAAAAACCTAATTCACTTTACGAAATTCAAAGATATGTGCACATCTCTTTTAAATCTCTAGACAATAGTTAACCATGTGTGACTATTGCTAAACATCATTGAATATGTTTTGATTATGAAAACTATGTTTAACAATTGTTTGACAATGATTTACCACAATTGACTATAGTTGTCCATGTTCACCATGTTTAAATACCAATATCTATGTTTTGGCAATAAATGACTTTGTCTAACAATTGTATGACTATGGTTGATCGTGGATTGACTATGGTGGATCGTGGATTGACTATGGTTGACCATGATTGAATACGGTTGATCGTTGTTTGAGTATGATTTTTCAACGTTTGACCATGGTTCGTCTATGTTCAACCATAATTGAATATGATTGACTATAGCTAACCATGCTTTTAATATGGTTTGACAATGATTAATGGTATTTGACTATGGTTTTTCTATAGTTAACCATGATTTGACTATGGCTACCATTGCAATGGTGGTTGTTGATGGTTCACCATGGTTTGACTATGGTTAAACCTGACCATCCAATATACGCCTTGAGTCATGGACATCCATTATGGTTCAATATAGTTCAATATGGTTTATTATAGGTCATGGTAAGTATGGTTTAGCATGGATGTTGACTATTATTGAAAATGATGTTCATGTTGACTATAATTGACAATGTCAAGAATATTCAATTATAGTTAAAATGTGTTAATGTATAGATTTTAATTTATAACTAAAACATTCTAGATGTTTAAATTAATATATTATTAATGTGTGTGGACCAACTGGGAGAAGGCACACTACCTAATTTATTACAGGCCTGCTATCACTTAATTACGCTACCATAGGTGCAGGCCGACATACCTAACGCCTAGGTCAAAGGCGCAGACATGCATACCTACCTCTACGCATTATATTTCTGCAATGTTTTATTAGTATCATATGTAATAAGGTATCCCTTTGCTGATAAAAGGGACATAAATCTAATAAATATGTTTGGTCGTTTTACCGAAGACACGCTCTACCTCTCATTTTTTTGTTTTTGTGTGAGAAAATTAAATTGATTGTTTTCATTGGTTCCTCTTCATTCCACACATATCTGAGGAGAGTGAGTGCGCCTTCCTCATGGATGGAACTAGCTTATCCCTTTGTGAACAAATTGACCTCTGAGAGATAACCTCTCTCGTATCTGCAGACTTTATTCCCACAATTTCACTGCTGCACACAGACCTATTGTGCATTTTGCAGACTGATGACACATATCGATTCGTAGATCCTCGTCGATGTTATGGATTAATTGGTATCAGAGCTTGAGATCCAAAGGAAAATTGCATCTTAATATGAGCCAATTTTTTTTTTGTTTTTTACTATTTTTCTATGAGATGAACTAATTCTTAATGACAGTGGATACACAAGTCTCCTAGCCCCAGCAGTGCACAGACCTCCACCAAACAAAGATGAGGTGCACATATCTACTTTCCACAGATCTCTCCCTCGTGATCATCTCACAAATCGTGTAATCCCCCCTTCCACATATATTTTGCTCCAAGATGCCTCCTCGAAGAGATCCCTTTGCATTGGAATATGACTCCAATGCTTCAAATCCCATGCAAGACCTTGCCTTTGTTCTTAATGAATTAATCAAAATGCAACAACAAAATACTCGAGATCCCTTGTGTTTGGATACTCGAATCCATTTCCCTAAGTTTGTTGGGCAAAGCAATAGAAAAATGGTGGATTCATGGATCTGTAGCCTTTCCAACTATTTCAAAACTTGCATAGGCCTCACTAAAGAGCAAAAGATTCAGATGGTTGCCTTGAACTTGGAAGGCCTTGCCCAAACATGGTGGGATACAGAGCAAGAAAATACCACATTCTTGGTCAAGATTGGAGAACGTCGAGCGTCCTCTACCTCTCCCCCAATCCAAAGTTAGGCACAACTTTGTGAAGCATTGAGAAATCATTTTTACCCACCTAGTTACGTACAATATTTTTGGATCCAATGGCACCAACTCCACCAACACCCTACATAAGGAGTGCAAGCCTACATCGACTACTTCTCTAAGCTGCACCTATTGCTCCACATTCTAGGTTCAGAAGAAGCATTAATACTCAAGTTTATGGTTGGCTTATTGGTTCAACTCTATAGAGAGATAGAATTGTTTGAAAATGAGACTTTAGACAGATTTTTTCAAAGAGATCTAGCTATTTAAAGGAAGCTCGATCCTAGGGGTCATCCTCCTCAGTCTCGCCCCACCTCCACCCCTTCGCCCCACTTCATACATCCTCGTTCTCCGAATCCCAATACCAACACACCCTAGTGTTCCTTCTCCAAGACTACTTCCCACAGTACTTCCAATTGCCGAGTTCTCAATTATATGAAAATTAATAAAACCTTACTCATGGAGTATACTACTTCCAAATTGGTTGACAATAATGAGGACGTTTCCCTTGAAAAACCCATCGCCCTAGATCCCTATTTGATCTTAATGACCACTGAAGAGCAAAACTCATTTAACCTATTCACACACAACTGAAAAATTAAAAACTGATTGGCTTTACTGATCATGGACAATGGCAGCCAGAAAAATTTGGTGTCTCAAGAATTAGTTAACCTCCTTCATCTGGTCACTACTCCACACCCAAAACCCTATCATCTCAGATGGGTTAAAAAGGATGGTCCTCGCCTATTGGTTTCCCAATGTTGCCTGATCACCTTTTCCATAGGCCTATTTAAAGACATTGTCCTTTTTGTCGTCTCGCCATTGGATTGTTTTGACTTACTTCTAGGCATCCCCTACCAAGCCCAAAGAGATGTCATTTATATGGCTAAAGCCCGCCAATATAAACTTACCAAACATGGGCGTATCTATATCCTCATGGCAACACGACCCAAACCCACTTTTATCACAGATCAAATCCCTCATGTCCATTTGAATCAATCTATCTCTCTCTCTTTGGTGCACCCTGTACCAACAAAAAATACTACACATCCTATTCCTGAACCAATGACTCCTCTCCTTCATGAATTCCCTGAAGTTTTCCAACCTCCTACGGGCCTTCCCCCATCTCGCCATATCGACCATTCTATTTAACTCATTCCAGGCTGGGCTCTACCTAATGCACCAACTTATATGTTGGCCCCCAAAGAATCAGAGGAAATGGAGAGGCAATTGAAAGAACTCATTAACTCTGGCCACATTCAACCATCCTCTTCTCCCTGTGCTTCTGCCGCCTTTGTCATCCCAAAATGAGAAACCTCAGAAATGTGTCTTGTCACTCATTACTGAGGCCCTTAATAAATCCACAGTAAAGAACTGTTACCCCCTACCCTGGATTGAGGAGTTACTTGACACCCTCCAACGAGCTAAGTGGTTCACTAAATTGGATTTGACATCAGGATATCATCAGATTCGAATGAACCCTAATGATGTGCGGAAGACAACTTTCAAGACCAAATTCGGTCTTTATGAATGGAAAGTCATGCCATTTGGCCTGACTAATGCACGAGTCACGTTCATGTGACTCATAAATGATATTCTTAGAGGAAATTTGGGTCGCATTGTTGTCATTTACTAAGATGACATTCTCATCTTAGGTAAGACATGGGACTCCCACATGCAACATGTCCGTCAAGTTCTCCAAATCCTCAGAGGGCACAAGTTACAATTCAAGGAGAAGAAGTCCTATTTTGGCCAGTGTTCAGTTCCTTACCTTGGATTTGTGGTCAACTCAGAAGGTATTCAACTAGATCCTTCTCACATCCAAGCCTTGCAGCAATGGCCACAACCTTCTTTGGCCAACGAGCTCAAAATTTTCCTAGGTGGTATTAATTTTTACCGTAAGTTTATTCTTCATTTTTCTCAGGTTTCTCGTCCTTTGCATAAGCTCTCTAGTAATCATTCTACATTTATTTGGACTAACGAGGCTACCAGCTACTTTTCTCAACTCAAGGAGGCACTATGCTCATCTCCAGTGTCTCGTCTGCCCGAACCCTCTCAACCATTTGAGGTTGAGTTAGATGCCTCAAAGTATGCTATTGGTGCCATACTTAAATAGGGAGGACACCCCATTTCTTATCACTTAGAATCTCTTTCCAAGGCCAAGAAGAATTATAGTACTTATGCCAAAGAATTTTACAACTTGGTCCAAGCTCTCAAGTAATGGCACCACTATTTGTTGGGCAAAGAGACTATTCTCCACACAGACCATCATCTGTTGATCTTCATCAACTCACATTCTAAGCTTCGGGAACAAAGGAATCTTAAATGGGCCTCCTACATTCAACAATTTCATTTGGTGATCAAATATAAGAAGGGCACTTCAAACAAAATGGCAGATTTACTCAGCAATCCACCCATGCCAATCCTCTCAATTCTAGAAGTGTGATGTGCTAATTATGATTAATGGAAAGCACATTATGCTACTGATCCAAACTTTCACGAGGTTTGGGTTGCCTTACACAGTCCCACAGTTATCAATAAGACTCCCTTCTTGGACTACACCATCCGGGAAGGTTGGCTCTACAAATACAATTTACTTTGTGTCCCACACTCAGACGATCACCACTTGCTCATTTAAGAAGCTCATGCATCAACCTATGGTGGCCACTTTGGTACCACAAAGGCTCTCCAACACCTCCAACGCCATTTCTATTGGCCTTCTATGCAACATCAAGTTGAGAAATTCATCAGAGCCTGCACCTTGTGTTCTCAATCAAAACCATCCAATATGAAGCATGGCTTATATCAGCCTTTGCCTCTCCCTTTACGTCGATTGGAATCAATCTCCATGGATTTCTTAAGAGGACTACCCACCACCCAAAATAAACATGATACAATCTGGGTAGTAGTATGTTGTTTTAGCAAAATGGCTCTTTTTATTCCCTGAACAAAGACAACTACAGCAATTCAAACATCAGAATTGTATTTCCCATATGTCTGGCCACATTTTGCCTACCAAGCAACATCATCTCAGATCGAGGCTCCTGCTTCCTCAACACCTTCTTGAAGACCATCTGGACACTACTTGGGTGTCAACTAAAGTTCTCTACCACCTTCCATCCTAAAACGGATGGCCAAATAGAGGTGGTCAACCGAGTATTGGCCCATGCTCTCCATACTCATTTTGGGCGCATTAAACAGTGGGACAACTATTTACACATTCTGCAGCATAGCTACAATAAGGCCACACATTCTTCTACTGGGTTCTCTCCTTTTGAAGTATGTTTGGGGATCCCCTCACTTTGGATCCCCAAGGTACGATGCACCAACAAAAAGTGCAACACTCAACACACCTGTTTCTTCAACAAATTGTACAACAACACATTGTCATAACAACAGCACTCAAAGTAGCCCAAGATCATGCCAAGAAAAGGCAAGAAAAACAAAGGACCTCCATGTCCTTTCAGCCAAGCGATAGAGTATGGTTACATTTGGATAAGTAACACTTCAAAGGACAACATCATAAACTTCTTCCAATACGATATGGCCCTTATACAATTTTAGAACAGAGTGGGGAGAATGGCTATCGATTGGACCTTCCCCCTCAGATCGGAATACACAATGACATTAATGTCAATCATCTAAAGTTGTTTGAGCCTCCCCTCTTGGAGGAACCAGTCACAATTACTCATTTGGTAGACAATATCTCGAATTTCCAACTCCCATTGACAAAAGACACATTATTGGACACCAGGACTCGTTCTACCAGACACCAGAGCTATACCTCCTACCTGGTGGCATGCCAAGGACAAACTCCAGCTCAAGCAAAGTGAATGACCGCCAAAATGGTGCACCGTCTGTATGCTCATCTTCGCATGGAAGTTGGGACGCTACCAGATCTAAACAGGGAGGAATTGGGCCAACTAGGAGAAGGCGCACTACCTAATTTTATTGAAGGCCTACTATCACTAATTACATTGGCATAGGCGCAAGCCTGCATACCTAACGCCTAGGTCAAAGGTGTAGATATGCATACCTACCTCTACGCATTCTATTTCTGCAATGTTTTATTAGTATCCTATGTAATAAGGTATCCCTTTGTTGATAAAAGGGACATCAATCTAATAAAGATGTTTGGTCTTTTTACCGAAGACACGCTCTGCCTCTCATTTTTTTCTTGCTGTGTAAGCATTTGCAATTGATTGTTTTTGTTGGTTCCTCTTCATTCCACACAGGTTTGAGGAGATTCGGTGCGCCTTCCTCATGGCTGTAATTGGCTTATCCCTTTGTGAACAAATCGACCTCTGAGAGATAACCTCTCTTGTATCTGCAGACTTTATTCCCATAATTTCACTATTGCGCACAAACCTATTGCGCATTTTGCAGACTTGTGACACATATCGATTCACATATCCCTGTCGATGTTATGTATCAGTGTGATTAATGTTACATTAAACTCGTATTATTGTTATTTAAATATTATAATAATTTTATTATTGTTATATTAATCAAGGTTACTTAATCTAAACGTGTTATGATATGAGCTTATACTAGCTATGTTACCTATGTTATCAACCACTCTCAAGTATGGAGTAGTATAGCTTTCCTTTTACTCATAGTAATTAGTAAGTCAATCTCTATCTTCAACTTGGTGAATAGTGGTTGTTATCTAGTAAACCCATTGTATAATAGTAGTTGCATCTCATTATTAATAATATTAATACTATTTATTAAATATTCATATTAATTTAATTTTAATATTAATATTAATAAACTCATTAATTTATTAGTCTTAAACCTATTAATATGAATTTTAACAATAAAATTAAAGTTATTAAACTTATTAATATTATAAACCCAAAATTTGTAATGTCACATGTGATGTTGAATACATTGTAATGTAATGTAACATTGCGACAGTGATTGTAAGATTCAGTGTCGCATTGAGACAATGTTTGTTTGTAATAATGCGATGTTGGGTAGATTTATGTTCCATTCCATCATCACAATATTAAACCAAATATTAGAAACCTCACATATAAACCCAATATTATAAATCTTAAGATAAATATTATAAACCTTAATATTAATATATTAAAATCTAAGTTTAGTATATTAAACCCCAAGATTATAAACCCTAAAATTAATATTATAAACCCTATGTTTAATATATTAAATCCTAAGATTAATATTATAAACACTATGACTAATTTATTATATTTAACGTGAGGATTATAAAGTTACCGTAAGATTAATATTATAAAACCTATGATTAATATTATTATAAATATCAATATAATGTAACATTATAGTAATGATTGTCATTGTTCCATTGAGACAATGTTTGTCAGAGTGCGAAAACGTTGGATAGATTTTTGTACCATTCCATCATCACAGTATTAAACCCTAATATTAAACCAAATATTATAATCTCTAACATTGTAGAACCCAATATCATAAACCCTAAAATTAATATTATAAACCCTAAGATTAATACATTAAACCCTAATTTTAATATATTAAACCCTAAGATTATAAACATGAAGAATAATATTATAAATCTTTGGATTAATATTATAAACCCTAGGTTTAATATTATAAACCATAATATTAATATATTTAACCCTAAGTTTAATATATTATATCCTAAGATTAATATTATAAACCTTAATATTAAGATATTAAACCTTAGGTTTAATAGGTTTAATATATTAAACCCTAGGATTATAAATTCTAAAATTAATATTATAAACTCTAAGATTATAAACCCTAAGTTTAATGTATTAAATCCTAAGACTAATATTATAGAACTTAGTATAAGATATCAAACCCTAATTTTAATATATTAAACCCTAAGGATTAATTCTCTGGATGAAGGTAACAAAACCAGATTATCGCGTGAGGATAGCTCCTCCCATGCTTAGGCTGACGTCACCCTACAAAGCTAGCTCTAACATGATGTGGAACCTCAAATCACCAATCATTTTTACATGCGCTCTGCCACACTTGACCTCTTACCACACTTCGTATCACATGCAAACACTCTTGGACTGCCTCTCACTGCCACTGCGCTTCTGCCAAATGTCTTCAAAAGGCACATAAGCTCCTCATTCATACATCTCCTTGTTTCTCCAACCGATCCCGATAGCCATCGTTGTTACTCCCCTCGCCATCACGCTGCTGCTCTAGCTTGCCTTACGCACCACCATTGCCATTGCCCTCCCTATTGCATACTCCCCCTACTGCGTGTCCCTCCCCTTGGGATCTGCCTTACAGCACGTGCCCTACTGCAAGCACCCTTGATGCATGCCTCCTTGTTGCATTCCCCTCCCCCTGTTCATCTCCTTGTTGCACGCCCTCTGCGGCGATCACCCCTATTGCGCGCCCCCTTGTTGTGCACTCCCGTGTTGCACGCCTCTGCTATGAAACCCCCTACTGCACCCTCCCCTGCTCTCGGCTTGGACTCATAGCCAGCTACCCTTTCTCTGCTCGACAACCTCTCCATGGCCCCTCGCCAATGTCAAAATCCCATCAGGGGCGGCTACAAAGGCATGTTCACCGGGCGCTATCACCGAGGCCAAGACAAGGGTCTCTAATCCATCAAAGGCTCATCATTAGGAAGTCATGAAAGACATGCTACTCAAATTCCTAATAGCACCCAGGGAGAGAATGACTTGACTTTGGAGAATCTAAGGGCATAAAAGGCCCCAGAAAATATACCATAACGCACTCTGAGCCGCCCACACCTTGGAAAACTGAGCCGCTCCCTATTCACGAGCCTGCGGAGGAGGAGAAAGACATTTAGATCATGGATTTGGATGACGTCTAGACCAAAATTTTAGATGCAAAGTACCCTGTTGCCCCCATTGTCCTCGTGGCCCCTCCTAAGCCTTCGCATGAGCCCACAGCAGAGGAGGAAGCCACTGCAAGTGAATATGGATGCCTAATTTAGGAGGACCACGCAACAGAGGAAGATGAAGGAACCCCATGATTGCTCTGTAGCAAGGTTCATCTCTGTTTTTGGTCAACTCAGGATATACTTCAGTTATTTTTTTTATATGTGTCACTGAATATTTTTTAAAACAAGGCTGTATGACACTATTAAGGGGTTGGTTTCCTCCTAGGAGGCAACCCCAAACATGTTTTATTTTGAAAACTGCCAGGGCAGGGATTGGTTAAGTACTACTTGCCATCTCTACCCAAAGCCTCTGTAAAGTTTCTTTTATGATTTCAATATAGTTTAGGCTTAGTTACAAAAAAAAATTAAAAAAAACCCCGACGATTAATATTATAAACCTTAACATTAACATTATAAATCTTAAGTTTATAAACTATTACAAAATTTCATTCCATGTGAACTCAATAAAGACTTTCACATTAAAGTTAAAAGTTAAAGCAAAGACATCACGTTTAAAAATTTCAAAAACCTAAATCACTTTACTAAATTCAAATATACATACACATCTCTTTTGACTCTATAGACTATGGTTAACCATGTGTGATTAATGCTAAACATCACTAAATATGTTTTGATTATGAATAACTATGTTTAATAATTGTTTGACAATGATTTGCCACAATTGACTATAATTGTCCATGTTCACCATGTTGAAATACCAATAACTATGTCTTGGATATACATGACTTTGGATAGAAATTGTATGACTATGGTTGACCATGTCTTTGCTATAGTTAATCATGATTGACTATGGTTGATCATGGTTTGAGTATGATTTACCAAAAATGGACCTTGATCTGTCTATGTTCAACCATAGTTAAATATCATTGACTATAACTAACCATGCTTTTAATATAGTTTGACAATGTTTAACAATATTTGACTATGATTTATCTATAGTTAATCATGATTTGACTATGGTTACCATTGCAATGGTGGTGGTTGATAGTTAACCATGATTTGACTATGGTTAACCCTGACCATCCAATATAGGCCCCCATGGTCAACCATGGCCATCCATTATGGTTCAATATAGTTCACTATGGGTGTCAAAAATAGTCAATTATAGTTATAATTAACATATATTAATTTATAGATTAATTTATAACTAAAACATTTTAAATATCTAAATTAATATATGTTAATGTATAGATTAATTTATAACTAAAACATTCTAAATATATAAATTAATATATTATTAATGTGTCATTAATATTACATTAAATCCTTATTATTATTATTTAAATTATAATAATTTAATTAATATTATATTAATGAAAGTTTGATTAATCTAGACGTGTTAGTGTATGAGGTTAGAGTAACTATGCTAGCTATGTTATCAACCACTCTCACCCTCAATTTTGTAGTATCACTTTCCTTTTACTCATAGTAATGAGTAGTCAATCTCTATCTTAAACTTGAACTTGGTGAATCGTGATTGTTATCTTATAAACCCCATAGTAGTTGTACTTATTAATATTATTTATTAAATATTTTTATTAATTTTAATATTAAAATTATAAAAAATTAATATTAATATTAATATTAAGACTTATTTTATTAATATTAATCTTATTAAGATAATATTTTTATTAATTTTAATATTAAAATTATTAAAAATTAATATTAATATTAATACTAATTTTATTATTAAAATTTAACTTTATTAATATTAATCTTATTAAACTTTAATATTGACTGATATTAAATTATTATAAATATTTAAATTGATAAAATTTTAAAAATTTAATTTCTTATTAAAAAAACATCTGTTAGAAATCTGATAACTTTATTCATCATTTAATATCATATATAAATTTTAATTAATTACATTGAAAAATTCAAGGAATGAACTGATTTCATTACATGGATATGTCAGTGAGCTTGACTAACTGAGAAGGTTCACTGATACGTGATTATTGATTCTTCGAAATGATCAATCTATACTATGATTAATGGATAACGTGGCCCTTTATCTTTGTCGTGTATTAAGTTGCGTTTCATAAATGACAAGTTAGTCTTTGACTCTGAAAGGTGTTGCTTCACATATTTCTGGTTTTGAGCTTTTACATTTTCAATTTATTGTTTTTGAGCAGTTTATTTATGAACTAGTATTCCATTTGGTTGGAATTTAAAGATTTGACCATTTAAATTTCTTATTAGAATTTTCGCATATATTCTCAGTCGATTAAATTACCGGGACCAAGATTTTTAAAGCACATATAATGTGGAAACTACTTGTGAAAATCTAACCAAATTCATCCCATTTCTTATAAAAAAATAAAGTGTGTTCCTGTCATATGTTATGGGGAAAAATATTAATTTTACATCTATTTTGTACCATTGGACATCAATCTTGTTTTTATTATATAATGATTTATTAGATCTTTAAGGAAATTTGAACAAATACTTCATTTGACATTCAATAATAAAAATGTGAAAAGGGCTTCAGATTTAATAATACAACAAAAACCTGAGCGAGAGAATAATATTACAAACAGCAAATCAAAAACATAAACTTATCTCCAAAAAAAAAAAACTTATCTCCTAATCCAACCTAGTATTTGATGGTACACATAACATAATTATACGACAAACTCTTCCATTATTTATGGAGATAAAACCCTAGAATTGGATGGTACACACAACAAGATTATACCGCAAACTCTTCTTGTCCGAAAACAACCATCTTTTCCGGTAGAATCTGCATACCTATATCTTTCTTTTGAATTCCTATTGGAGGATTATGTAGGTGGGAAGGCAATCTCAGAAAGGGCGCTGCAGAACCCATGATGGGCTCCACTGGAAAGTTGTCGCAATTGCAGATCTCAACAATGAAGCCATCGGGGTCATGGATGAATAGTTGAACCACGTATATCCCTCCTTTCTCCACGATTCGTTTTACATATTTGATTTTCATTTCTTGAAGCTTTTTCTCCACTGCATGAATGCCTTCGCGCTACAATTCCAAACAAGTGGAAATGCTAACTAATGTATAGCTAGTGAAGATGTGAATATTTAGAAATGGTATTTTAATATACCTGAAAATGTGATTATTTGTAGGATTGATTTCACTTTTCTTAGGTAGGCTCTCTAGATCTGCGGATTGAACCAAATGGATCCCTATTCAGTAGTTAAATAACCTGTACTTAAACAAAATACAAAAAAAAATTGTTCATGGCCACACCAAATTACAATATAAAGGAACCAGTTTGACCTGGCACCTAATTTACAAATTCATAGTATCATTTGCTCAAGGAAGATTGCAGGAAATGACCTTAAAACGTTCTCTGTACGGAATGTATTTTGTTAGTGTGGATGATGCCAATTCTCACCATGAAAAATCGTCCCATAATCTCTAATTTTTACACAACAGTCAAATATCGATGTGGGAATAATGAATGGCCAGTTACGTAACCGAATGTTCTAAGAAACACCGCTGGTAGAAACCGTCATTTGACCCAATAAACATATAATTTCACGATGATCTTTATCTATTTATTTCCTTCGCCGCCATTGAAATTTCATTCTGAATTCGCTTATAACTGTGGGCATGGTCTAACGGTTTTTTTTTCTGGTTTTGGAGTCTATGGGCATGGTCTAACGGTTTTTTTTTTTTCTGGTTTTGGAGTTTTTGGTTGGGAGTGGGCGATTTTTTTTTAAAATCTGGATTGGTATTGTTTAAATGGTTTGCGTTTTTAATTGTATATATAAATTCAGTTCTCTGAAAAACTTTATAGGAATCGCACACCTCAATTTTTTAATTTTAACCAATCTCTAATAAATAATTAACCAATTAAATAAAAAAAATAAACCAAAAAATTATAAGAAAATTAAATCTAAAGATAAATATAAAACGTCTCCAAATAAACCACGGCTTACTGATCAATATTTTCCAACTGGACAAACATTTGAATCATACATAAATCTAACCTAGCTAAATAGAAAAGTCACGTTAACAATCCAAACGGTAAGGTTATGGGATGATTAAAAGAATATTCAATTATTGCAGCTATCACTGTCTTCGAAATCGCCTCCTTGATTTATTTTTAAAACAAGGGGAGTTGCAAGCAACAAGTCCCTGCCACTAATGCAGAGGGACATCAAATGCATGTAAAGTATCCCTGCCACTAATGCAGAGGGACATCAAATGCATGTAAAGTATCAAATGCATGTAAAGTACCATTGACATATCATTTTAAACAAATCAAAATTTAAATTGCAAGTAAAGAAGATTGCCAAAATTGTGTATATTCCCAAAATAATCTATGACTCCGTAGAGAAACTGTGTTTGCCAAAGAATACTGTAATAACTCTTAATAGTAAAATGTCTTCTGAAGTATAAGTGATGCTATCTTGTGCAATAATATTGCAAGGATGCACAAAAGCAAGTTTGCCTTTTAATATAACATATACATAACAGAACTTTGAGGCTTTCATGGCCTATAAGTTTCGTACAAAAGAATTCAGAGCAAGAACATTAATAGTTATATGGCATGGAAATGGCATTTAAAGTAGAAATATCATTAACTTAATGTAAAAAATGTCCTTGCATGAAAACTCTGTATTGCCAAGAGAATACCCCATAATAAGCTCACTAATTCTAGAGTCAGATATATTTCATGCTTGCCTTTGGTATACTTCTAACACAATTATTTCTGCTTGCACTTGATTTTCATTGACCATTAGTAAATACTATTACTCTAGTTTGACATGGAAAAACTGTTGCCTTATAATCAAAAGCCTCTAAGAGGATATACAGTTTTAAGATGACATCTTTTCTGTTACACATTGGTTGAAAAGGCCATATCATATTAATAGTTTTTGATGCAACTCTTTGCATATAAGAAACCAAAACATCATTGCATGCCTATGTAATTAGCATGTAGTTCCACATTACAAATTAAAAACACATTAAAGTTATATCAAGTGGAATGCAAATATACAAAACTCAAAATATTTGGATCTTGCTTTTCATTTTGGAAGTCCAAAATTTTAAATGCCTGTGAGAAAATGTGTATTTTATGCTACATTTACTTTGTCTGCAGCAACTGGCCATGGTGCTTGTGGCTACTATCTATTGTCCTTGCATTTGCCTCTTGTTTTGATGCCATTTTAAGATCTTAAGCTTGTTCCACAATATTTTGTACGATATGGATTACAAAAAAAAGTTGGATGGGGTTTAATTAAAATTGAAAGCCATCTTAACAAGATTTCATATAGACCAACCAAAGATGCCCAAGCCATAGTTGCAACATAAATGAGTTCTTGCACCACTGCATTTATTTCAAAAACAGTCCATGCTAAACAATAATAAATTAAAGAACTGAATAAAAGTGCAAACTCAGGTCAAAATATTCTGAAAAAATTAAAATAGTATTTCTGCAAATTAACTAAAATTTCAACTAGAAACCAATTTGTATGGTTGAGTTTTTAGTTTAGCTTTATGACTAGGCTAAATCGTTTGCTTATGTTCCAAAGATAAAACAAAATCAGGATGTAATGCAGTAATACAAGTGAAATATCAATGACAAAAACTGATATTGCTCATAACACGGAAAAGGTTAATTAAAAAAAAAAAAAAAAAAGTCAAAATTGGGGAATATATATTATAGAAAAGAAATTACAGCTGGGCTGGCAACAGGTTTACATCATGATAGGCTTTCTATCATGACAAAACATAACAACCTATTATTCCAGAGCTTCCTATGATTGGCAGTAATGGGAAATTTCTATAAACGTGCTATATATTTCAAAGCTACAATTTTCATGATGAAAAAGCAAAGGTTTCAGTTTCATGATTGAAAAACAAAACTATAACCTTGAAAAACAAACAATACATATTATAGATATTACTGACTAACCAACTGGCTCTAGACCCTGGAGTCAGTGGGATTATCATGGCTTATCCCTGGGCTATGGCCGGATAGAGTTTTCACAGTAATAATAAGCTTTACACATATCTCACTAAGCCAACAGGCAAATGCCAAAAAAGAAGACAAGAAAAAGGCATAAACTATACATCAGAGCCCTAGGCAATCCTCTCTAGTGCAGGATTCCAATGGCATAGAATCTATTGGGATGGAAATTTAGCGCTCTATTAAAGAAAGAGTCATTAGACGAAACGAAGAAGATAATAGAGCTACCCAGGAATCAATTTGCATTCTGCGCGCTGAAGCTCCTGTACGATGTCAGGTGCAAAATTTGAATATGGGGGCAGGTTGTCAAAATTGAAAGTGAGCATCTCATGGCATTAATGGCTCATGGGTATCTGGGTGCTAGTTCCTACGGCTGTCGTAAGCTTCCGGAAAGTCATCACCGACATGCCATGCACGCATTTAAAGGGACAGGATCGACATGGTTCTAAATAATCCAATTATTGTGTGAATAATCTTTAAGAGCACCCATGCTACAACCGCCTTAGATATAATTTGTATAACACATGTAGATAATGAATTATAAAATACACGCATTAGAAAAACCACTCAGCCACGTAGCTTTATGCATGTAAGAACAACAGAAACCACGATATGTGTTTTTTACATTATTATTATTATTATTGTTGGTTGGCAATGTGAAAACACGTGTGCACATAAATCACTCGTTGCATGAACAACTAAGTTAACATGTCAAATTTTCCATAAGCTCCATCATGGCATTCACATTCCCAAGGAACGACTTCACCAAGTTCGTGGATGGCGTCGCCATGGCCGGCTTTCCTGTAAGAAACCCTGTGCGAATGGCTTTGCTGTAAGAAACATATATCACAGCTTATGTGTGTAAAAGTACTTAACACAAATGTTGTCCAGAGTCGTACTCCTCAATCTCTTTCCAAAACCAGGAGATACCCTCTTCTCCATGTCGTGGGCCAAATCAAGGCAAAAACCCTGAATAATGACCTACGAAGATTTGTAAGCAGTTATCCACTCAAGGAAAGAAGAACCTAGTAGTTGACGTAATTCGAATACTAAGCCGGATAATTGCATACCCACGAAGAGGAGCTCCAGGAAAACTGAAACCTGCAAGGAAGGGCGACTAGGGAAAAGAATGGCATATTATACAAGGGCATAAGGATAGGTAGCAAAGCCAAGTTCATAGGTGGGACTCCTAGTAGAACAGATATCCAATGACAATCTTTCGTTGGGTGATATGAATGTTCATCTGTTAGCCATGGACATATGGACGAGCTGTAGGGTTCGATATGGATTCAAGATGCATGGACTCAGACTAGAGCACTGCACGCAGAGCAGCAGGGTTGGGTGATGTGAATGGTCTTTTGTTGGGATTTTAGATGCGGAACAGAGTCCTATTTTTGTTTGTTTATTTCTTTCATTATTTTTTTCCCTGTTGCCATTTTTTTGTGTTTATTTTTTCTTTGGTTGTGTTAGCATGGTAGTGCTATTTTGAGTTTTGATATATTGTCTTCCCATTCATTTTTTCCTCGTCTTGCCTGTTACTTATGTTTTCATAGTTCTTTCTTTTGTTTTCATAGTTTGTATTTTCTGGGTCTAATAGCGGGGAAATTAAGCAACCCAGATAGTCAACTGATGCAAATACTACAGATACCACGGCACAAACTGAGACAGGTATGTTTGGTTTAATTTTTTTAATACGAATTATAATGTGATTTGTTTTAATATCTCGAATAATGAGGTTAAAGATCTGTTAAATTTCTGTCTGAGAGACTCTTCTTTCAGTCCAATGAAAAAGAAAGAATCCATTAAACTGGTTTCTTTGCAGCTAATCTAAATATTGATCTGCTGAATTCAAAATTCAAAGGCAATTTCAATGAATAAAAGGGAAAAAGAAAGAATCCATTAAACTGGTTTCTTTGCAGCTAATCTGAATATTGATGATGGGTGCAATGTTTAATACAGTTTCATTCAAAATACACAAGCTGTGTAAAATAAATTAGATTGAAAATCGAAAAATGAAGAAAGATTTAAAATATAACTGAGGTCACAAAAATGGAAAATTTAGTTAACGTTAGCTTTTTGTTTTATTTCATTTCTTTTTCCTTGTATTGGAAAAAAAAAACAGTGGGATCTTGCAGTTGATGAAAATTAGTACCTGTGTATCTGTGTATATGTGGCAGGAAGCTCATCACATCCAGGATCGTTTCTTCTAATGGCGGTTAATCTTCTGCTTTCTCTATCCAGGATCATTTCTTCTAATGGCGGTTAATCTTCTGCTTTCTCTAACTCTGTCCCTTTTGCTGTCTCTTTTGCCCAGAGTTGTTATGAAAGTTGTTATGAAAACTGCGGTGGCTAAGGAGATGGGTTAAAGCGGTGGCTACACATATCATTTTGCAAACCCTCGCCAACAAAAAAAAATATGTTCTCATTTTGCTTCTCTTAGGACTCTGAAAGCATTTTGCTTCTCTTAGAATTCTGAAATTTTGCTGTCCTTAGAAATCTCTGAAATTTTGCAGCCATTGGCACGGGGTTGGAAAGTTGCAGTCATGTTCTGAGCTTTCTGCAATCCTTCCTAGAGTTGGAAGGTAGGCGATGGGCCGTTCCAATCCTTGGCAGGGTTGGAAGGTAAGCCATGGGCTCGAAGGTAGGCTATCATCAGTGGCCTTGCGGTAGCGGTGGCCTTGTGGTTAAGCTGCAAGGTTGGAAATTAACCGACTTCTATTGTACCTCCATATGTTATCACCCTAGAATATGTTATCTGTATGGTCTCTGCCACGTAGAACATGCTCAACCCAGATGTCAAGTTGGACAAGCGCATGCATAGACCCGGATATGAAGCTAAACAAGTTTGGACGAGTTTAATAAACAAGATTTGTAACAAACATTAAATGTCAGCGAAGTAATGCTAGCATTACTTCACTTGATCTCATATGCTCATACATGGTAATGCCAATGCCCTGCACTTCCATTGCACTTACCCTAAGTTTGGAAAGGTCTGGCCTCGATATGAGGCCAAATAAGACCTCCGAATTGTTGATTGGCTCTTACAAGCGGCAGGGATTAAAAATCAATAAAAATCAATCTGAGAGACTGAAAACTGTCTCTAAAACTTTATAATAGCTAAAATAGCGCTATTTGATTCCCCAGCAAGAACTAATAAAACGCTAAAAAGCGATTACTATAGTCCCTGCCATGCCGCAGGCGGCAGGGACTAATAAAAACATTGATAAATAAGAAAGCCTATTGATTTAATTAATTATTAAAGTAAATTTTAATTAAAAATAGTTAATTTAAAAAAAAATCTTATATATAATTGTAAAAGGAATTATCATTAAGACATTAGAGATATAAAAATATGAGATAAATTTAAAAAAAAATATTAAAAAAAAAAAATTATGATAAGTGGAGATGTAATTTTAAAATAACATTGATACATAAGAAAGCTTAATAATATAATTAATTATTAATATAAATTTTAATAAATTATTAGGGTTTCAAAAATTTGTTATATATAATTGTAAATATAATTATTACTAAAAAATTAAACATATAAAAAAGGGAAGGGATGTGATAAATTTAATTTTAAAATATATATATATATATCATAAATGAATGATCTCATGTGCTATTACATAAAAATAAATTGGGTCACTCTCAAACAAATTTAACTACCCAGTTAGAAAAAACAATTTTTTTTTTTTAAATTCATGGGAAACTTGTTGCGAAACCAATTTCGTGATTTAAAAGTCTCTATCTTCTTGTATTCCATCTGTATAAAAGAGTATTTTGAATGGTTTTGGAATTGTAAATTATGAATTGAAAGCTATTACACCTTTTTCACATTATATGAATTATCTGCATATGTAATCTTTTTGTATATATTTGTCATTTTGATGATGATGATGATGATGATGATGATGATGATGATGATGACGACGACGACGACGACGACGACGACGACGACGACGACGACGACCACCACCACCACCACCACCACCACCACCACCACCATTAAGATGATGATGACGACGATGACGACGACGACGACGACAACGACGACTTCCATTAAGATCAATGTGGTGTATCGGACCTCAAGAAAAGAAAAAGTAGCTAATTGTGATTCTTCAAAATCTTGTCTCTATGATAAAAAGGGAGGGAAAGAATCTAAATGTGATTCTTCAAAATCTTGTTTTTTTTATCAAAAAGAAGGGAAATAAGCGCTCCAAAATTGCTATAGTTTGGCAAAAGTAGTAAGTCAAGAAGATTGGAAGTGTGACAGACGTTAGGGAATTGAGATTGGATGTGCATAAGAGTCGGGCACTCGGGAAGTCTAAAAGGAAGCATTTTTCATCTTCAACCCTCTTAGTATCGCAAATATAACAGCTTCCACCCTGTTAGTATCGCAAATCTGAGAGATTCTATCATCCCAGGGAGTCTTGGGAGTAGACCACCACCCTGTTTCACTTCAAAGCTCATGAGAATTAGTTATTCTCCTTGCGATGTTCATTGTTTTCTTAGTGTTGTTCAACATAGAGATACAATTTTGGTTATCAAGGGTGGACTTGATCACCTCCTTATAGTACCTTGGCTTCCTTTTACCCTCTAGCTCCTTATCATCCCACAAGTTATCCTTAAAATTGGAGGTAATAGTATCTTTGATACTATCCTTGCTTCCTATGGTGATCTCCTAAATCCCCCAATGGTTGAGCCAAGACTTGGCATCTTTATGCCACCGAGACCAAGGCCGCGGTTTTGACTAAAGTTAGAAGCAATTTTTGAGATTTGACTAAAGTTAGAAACAATTTTTAAGAACCTCTTCGATTCCATATTGTGAAACTTCTTCTTATATATCAATTATTTAAACATAGTCATAATTTCAATAAAAGGCAAGCCACATTTTTATAAATAAATAAATATAATAATATGATTTAAATATTTTTATAAAATAAATCTAATAAAACAAAAAAACAAATCTTAATTATATATTAAATAGATTCTTCTTCCAACCTGCAATACCCATATTAAAAATATTCTTCTTCCAACCTACAATACCCCTGCAAAGGTACCATGTTGTATAAAAATTGTTGTTTGAACACAAAATTGAAGGCATTCTCTAACTAGAAAACGGACCTTTCCAAGGACATCGATGTTTTCTTTTTTAAGAATAATGAAAACAAGGACACACAAACCCCTTATACATTATTATTAACGTAAAATTAACGTAATATCTAGAGATGCATCCAACACTTGCAATTAACGTAATATCTAGAGATACATCCAACACTTGCAATAATGAAATCGAAACCAAGGTCACCATGTACACATAAATCTCCAAGAGCTCCGAGCAACATTAAAAGCAATGGATGATTTCATTGGCGGCTTACACCCTTTTATTAATGTCCAGCTCGAAGTTATGCTACCTCTGACCTGCCTTTTGCGAAATATGAGTAGAAAAACGTCAAAATAGTCGAGCTATTTTTTTTTTACAAAATAAGTTGATGAAATTTGAATTGATTTTTTTTTTCCATTTTATTATTTATATTTATTGGTAATTAATATATAGAAAAAAGTATTTTTAGTTCGAGTAGTTTGGCAATAATTTATTTTTCATGGATTTAAAATTTTGGAAATATTGTAATTATATTTGATTTTTCATAATTGTATTTAATGTAATAGTAATAACTAATTTTTTAAAGTTATCCCTATTTTATAACTTCTGATTATAACCATTTAAATTATTTAAAGTAGTTAAATAAAATAATTGTTATTCTATTTATCTAAATTCAAATCTCATCTAATAACATATTAGACATTAAAACTCTGAAAAATATTATTAAAGTACTTACAAATATAAAAATACACTTTTAAATGAGTTTGATCATAAGTTTCCATAATACCAACGACTTTACTTTTACCTTTTAAATCGAGAAAAAAACAAATTTCTTTTATGACAATATATATATACTCAATCTTTTCCTTAGATAATCTTTTCCCTTATAAAATAAGTAAATATGTATAACTCATTCATTAATTTTTTATAATTTATAAAATTATAATAATATTTTTTTTAAAGTACACTTGAGAAATAAAGTATTTATAGACAAATATAGGCAACCTTCACTCCGTTAATTCATATGTCAAACATAATTTAAGGACAACTGTGTTTCTAAATACTATGCAGCCTTCCTCGTTGATGCGGGTTTATCTTTTTATATCATCATAGTTGAAATGGTCATTTTACAATTTATTATGCACATGTTTACCTCTCTCCCTCCCTCCCTCAGCCGCAGAATTAATGTTGTAAGTGGGAACCAGTTTTCAGTACGCAGCCACTTAATTACAAGAAGACCATATCAACACGAACTGATGAGGATGGTGCCAAGTCAACACAAGGAAAAACTATGCACACCAAGCTCATCTAATATGACTGAATGGGCATTTGTATTATCTACGTAACCCGGTGCATCACGTAGAAGCTGCCATTCGACTGTGTCTATTTTATAGCTTTCTTCGCCATTAAGATTTCATTCCCATCTCTATCTATATTTATAACGTTCGTCGCCATTAAGATTTCATTCCTATCTCTGTCTATTTATAACGTTCGTTGCCATTAAGATTTCATTCCTATCTCTGTTTATTTATAACGTTCGTCGCTATTAAGATTTCATTCCTGGACGCAAATATAACTGTGCACAACACTCCCTGACAGGCAGAGCGTTAGCATTCATCTGCCTGCAATAAATTTTTCGTCAGCACCACCATCGTTTAACGTTATCAATATCTTCTGCATTAAAATTTGCGAATTGAAAGGCAATTCCATCCTTCAACGCTGTCCTCGATGTCGTTTTCTTCTTCGGAAAAAACAGAACTAATTACAGTTGGTCGATCAGCAGTACAGAGAATAGAGGAAACAAGAGATGTAAATAAGGAGACCACTGCTGGCGTTGGTAATCACGCAGGTGAAATAAGCAACGCAGATAATGTGACAAAAAAGACTGATCAATTTGGGGATGGTGATGTTGACAAATTGGCGGAAGAATTCATCGCCAAGTTCCATCAGAAATGGGAAATGGAGCGACTACGATCGCTGGAGCGCTACCAGGAAATGCTTAGGAGAGGAGTCTGATTATTTCTGTATAGTAATTGCCATATGCAATATATTTTTTTTGGGGGAAAACCACATATAACATATTTATATCAATATTCAGGGCCCATTTCAGCTCTATCTGTGTTGTGGAGCATTGAAATAACTTCTACCACTAAATGTAAATCTATATTGTCGTTAGGTTTATAGAATTAATGAAGGGTTTTAGTCTTCGTTTAAACATTGGTTCAACTCCTGTAAATTTCTTAAACTCTATCTTTGTGAACATCAACCTCTTGGCTGATTGTTGATTCTTTGTGTAAAGTTCGCATATGGAGTTTTTGGATCTATCCAGAATTAGACTTCCATCCAATACAATCTTTTAAACAATCTTTTGCTATCAAATTTGTACAAAGGTGAGATAGATAATTCTCTTACTATGTCTCGGTATTATTCTCTTCGCACAAGGCTATATTTTAGTCTCTTTAATATTACCAATTTTTGCATTTTGAGATAGACAATTTTGAATTCTTATTTGTCACAAACCATTTGCATATGTATTCCAATTTAGACCAAAACTCTTTTCCTCTTCACTGCGTGTGGAATTATGAAATATTAGACTTCGTGTTATATAGAGGAAACTGCGTGCGGCATTATGAAATATTAGAGTTCATGTGTTATATAGAAGAATAAGACAATGTGGGACTCCCATGGTTAGCCCTTGGCGATTTCATTTTTATTCATTGATAAACCTTTAATTCCATATTTGCGTTGAACTTATGCTTTGATGAACTTGTTTATCTTTTTATGTGATGGAAGTTCCGTATGTATTCCTACAGTGTTGACTTTATTTACCAATAACTTTAAGAATGTTATGCATTATCTTATTATCCAGGCGAGTAGGTATAACCCAATGGATATTGCGTTGACTATCAATTAACTGGCATTTTGACTAAACATTAAATTGTAATATATAAGTTTTCCGTTATCAAAAGAAATCATTTTTTTAATATATTAATTTTATCTATTTTGACTATAAATTAAATTTAAATGGTAACGCATAACGTTTACAGTATAGGAAATATTTTTTTTAATATATTTAATTTTATTTCTTTAAGTTTTGATTGATTCATTTAGTTTTGTTTTTATTTTGCAATGATAACTGTGGTACAGTCCTACTCAGTTAATAAAAAATACAACCTTGTTTCACTTAATTATTCGTACAGCTTCTGTACCTAATACGTCGCTTACACCGTTCTATGTAAGGACATAAGGCTGTTGTGCTCATATCTGAATTTTGAAATATCAAAATCTGCACATGCCCAAATATAATTACGATCAACATTACTTAATGTGGATTTTCACAACATACCATTTCATTCACTTCGACAAAATGTACCATTGCTTAGAACTGCCTGTACCCAGTAAAATATACACCCGTCAGCCCTAATTTACTGAATTATTAATATTGTCAAGAGAATAAAAAATTTACACTTCAAATATTGACCGGCATTAAAAACCTAAAACCATCAGTGCCCATCATAGCGGCACCATATGGGTTCAGAACTTCAAATGTGAAAAATCAGCAACGAAGATAATGGTGGTAATTACTTTTAATTTAAAATTGTATAGTAAGAATATAAAGAAAAAATAATTACAAATTGTATGGTGAGAATATAAAGAAATAAAATTTTATGAAAATGAAATATATATATATACAAATTTATAATCATTAATTATATAAATTTTAATATTTATAATTTCTATATAAAATTGATATAGAAATTATTATCAAAAGTTATAAGTATTAAATCTAAGAAGAACACTTACACTAATTTTATGTATGACAATAGTAATTTGGAGGAAGTGTCTTCTTACAAGTATCTAGGAATTGATATTCATCACAAGCTCAACTGGAATTATAGCATTCATAAAAGGATTAATGGGGGTAGAAAGCTTATTTTGGTCTTGAAAATAATTGTAAAATGGTAAACCTCGTAATGTGGGATAGAAAGAAGTTCCTCCTTGAAACTTTAGTCACTCCTGTTATCTTATATGGATGTGTGTTTTGGGGTTGTAGCATCTCTAGAGAATCCTCAAGAAGCAAATCCAGAAGCGTTTTATAACTTATAACCTTAAAATTAAAAACAATACACCCTATCCTATTCTCGTTATAGAAGTGGGTCTTTCCCCTATCGAGAGCCTAGTTTTTTTTTTTCAGAAGAAAAAAACCGCTGTATATTAAGTGAGAAATATAATAGTACATATTCAGCTTTACATTCTCAGCTGTATAAACAGCAAGAATTCTCAGATTTCCAATACAAAACAAACACCCTGATGAAAGGATATTCGATGCATATGGCAAGCACAATTACGGGTGGAAGAATCCCAGACCCTACAAAATTCTCTGAGCATCCCTGTATCATTATAATACATGCAAAAGAATACAGAAACATCATATTCAAGTGACATAGAAGTAAAAAGGGTGCATAGGCCAGAAAACAGGAAGATGAGGTACATAAAACAACAATCACGATAAGTGGGGCCTTCCACATGTACATCCTCCCGCCCAGGCACTCTAGAAAGCCCGAATGATAACCGGCACCCAATTGTATGTTATAATCCCGCCAATTGTGCGGAGTGAGGCAGGTATAGCAAGCTCGCTTGTAAAAAATGATCAGCCAGAATACACGCTAGGTCCCGCTCGCTTGATACACAACCAATAAAAACTCAAATACAACCAAATAGGTCCCATATGCTTGTATAGCCGGCTCGCTTGGAAAAAGATGTCCGCCTCGCCTGATGTAGAAGAGTGGATAAAACAAAATCGATAATACCATGTTGTATCCAAAAGTCCCAAGAGCAACCCGTTAATAGTAGAGTGTAGAGAATCATTTCAGCAGGCTCGCTTGTACACAAATATATGGGCGTTCGACAGACAATAAAATCGGAGTAGCATACCAAGTACCATGACCATATATGACAAAATAAACTATGTGGGCAGAGTATGCAGAATGTAGAAGTTACAGCTGAAAAACTATATATAAGCATATAACATAAGTAAAGATAATAAAAGCATAAGGAGAGATAAGGAGCATCAGCAGCCGACAATCAGTGTTATGGAATTGGAACAGTCGAAGTCCTGATCATAACCCCGTCATTGAACTGAAAGAAATACATCTGTCCAAAATCTGCAGAGATACCTTTTTTGGATAGACCATCCACCCTGGTATTGTTCTCTCTATAGATATAATTTATAGGAGGATAATTTAAGCTCTGCCATAAACGAAGAATCCTCTGCATCCAGCCGCGAAAGTTTGGTATAGTGAGATCACATCTGCTGTATATCCAATCAATAACCACCTTTGAGTCACCATAGATGTTGGGATTCTGTAAATTTAGATTTGTTGCCACCAGTAGGCTACCCCAAAGCGCCATGATTTCCGCCTTATTATTGGTTCCGGAACCCCCATTCCAGTAGATATGAACTCGCTCTCGTTGGGATATTTTAACCCATACTCTACATCCCATGATACCGGTCGTAGATGCTCCATCAAAGTAAATAGCAGGGAGCTGAACCTCATGGGGTCTGTTCCTAATAGATTTATCAACCACCAATTGGGGAGAAACACTCCAATCTACAATCCAACTCATGATATTGGATATGATAATGTGTGGTAGAAAGGGCTTATTTTCAAATATGAGATTATTCCTACCAATCCAAACCTCCCAAAAGAAATAGAAAGGAAGTGATTTGTATTTACCTTTAAGCCTGTCCCAATCGTTTACAGCAGAAATAAAGTCAGAAGCAGACCAATTTGGATCTTTAATGTGAGGTGCAAGGGTACTCCACATATTTTTAATAACAAAACAGGTGAAAAATAGGTGCGTAATGGTTTCAGCCTCCATACAACATATAGCACATCTGTTCGGCCCTTGAAAACCCCTTTTACAAAGATTATCCCACGTAAGAATTTTGCCTCTCCAAATCATCCAGCCAAATAGAGTGATCTTGGTGGGTATCCTACGCTTCCAATATGGGTAGAAGATCTTGGAAGTGGTACCCCCAGATGCGTCTAAAATGATATACCTGTAGGCGTCTTTACAATAACAATAGCCTGTTTCAGCGGTCCATTCCAAATGATTTTGTCCCCTTCCAGCGAATGACAGAAACCTGCAGATTTAAATGATACCAATATATCCTCCCATTCCGAAGCTTCTTCCCCCTTTAACCCCAATTGTATTGAACTTTTGAAAGACGGTGCGCCAAAAGACCATTCAGAAATGGTCTGCGATAATACCATATACCCCCGTTGCACGAGGCAATGTAATAGCCGAGGGGAAATATTACAGTCTTTGGATAGTCCATAGATGTCATTGAAAGCCAAAGGGATTTTACCTCCATCACCAAAGCTCTAGGTCACCCGATCACATATAAAAGTAAGGATCTTTTTGAAGCCGCACCATATAGCTGAAATATTGGGTGGGCATATCACCTCCCTGCATAACAACTGATGAAAAATATCACCATTTATGTACTTACACCTTATGATGGCACTCCATATATTATCACCATTGATAGCGCTCCAAAATGATTTGATTAATAGAGCGATGTTGAAGACCCTTGTATTTAGTATTCCGCATCCATCAAAATCAATAGGTCTACATATGATGTCCATTTGACAGAGGTGAAAATTCTTATCAAGTTTTGTACCCCCCCACAAGAATTGGGCAATGATCTTGTTTATCAACTCCACAATCTTGGCAGGCAAATAGTAGAGGTGACCCCAATATACCATTAATTGTGATAAAACAGCCTGGATAAGGATGAGTCGACCTCCCATAGATAACCATTTGTGAGTCCACCTGTATATACGAGATCTGAAACGTTCAACTAGCCACATCCAATCATTGCATTTGTAACCACAGGGTTTTAAAAAGCATCCCAATTATTTAAAACCCTCTGTAATGGGTTGAGAATGAACCCCCAATAATTCAGCCACATAAAGAATTTCCTGAATATCACCTTTGTCATATAAAAGAAAAGATTTGTCTTTGTTCATCCCTAATCCAGTGGCAGATTCAAACCTTATCAGTAGCAAGTGAATGTGAAACCAATGATTCCTATTGAGATATCCAAATAGCAACATATCATCAACAAAGAGTGAATGATTGGTAGATATAGATTCAGAAAAGGAAAAGCCTTTTATATAACCCTGGTGTTCCGCAAAATGTAACAGCTTACTAAAACCATCAAGAACAAGGATAAAGATAAGAGGAGAGAGGGTGCAACCCTGTCGAAGCCCTCTGGCAGCACGAAAGAAGAGCGTAGGCACTTCGTTAATCAGCACAACATATCTAACTGTAGATATACATGACATTACCCATCGAATAATTCTGAGAGGCAAGCCGATCTTGAGTAATAGAATCCTGATGTATGACCAGTCAACTGAATCGTAAGCCTTGTGCAAGTCCACCTTCATAATTAAAGCTTCCTTGTTTCCAACATGAGCAGAATGTAGAACTTCTTGAGCAATGGAAATCGCATCGTGAATCGATCGTCCTTGTAGAAACCCATATTTTTCCAGGCTGATGTGTTCAGAAAGGATAGATCTGATGCGATTTGAAATTATTTTTGAAGTGATTTTAACATTAAATTGCATAAAGCAATCGGTCTAAAATCAGCAAAAGTTTGCGGATCAGCCACCTTGGGAATTAGAGCTATGAAGGTAGAGTTTAAGTTTGCAGGCATGTGTCTTCTTTTCCTAATCAATTCAGTCACCTCCGTAAGATCTTCACCAATAATATCAAAGAAGAAAGTAAAAAATTCCGCCGGCCAACCATCCGACCCCGGGCATTTATCATGTGCAAAAGTTTTCAGGACCCTATGCACTTCATTCCCAGTGATTTCCTGTTCAAGGGCCTCGATAGCTACCGCATCAAACATTCTCGGAACATGATTCAAAAACCATGTTTGGTTTTCCGAATCAACCGAACGTTCTTTTTGATAAAAGTCCGAGAAATGTGAGAATGCCTCTTTTTGTATCTCTTCAGTAGTTATGGCATATGTACCATCCGATCTTTTAATCTGCCAGATCGCATTTTTGTTTCTTCTATTGGATGCATCTTTATGAAAAAAATTTGTGTTGAGATCCCCCTCCTTCAGCCAGTCAATCCGACTCTTGAGCTTCCAAGTAGTCTCTTCAATCTCCAGAATCTCCCTTTTTCTCTTCCAAAGCTGTTCAAGGATTTTATATGTTGCCTCCGCTGGAGCCTTATTTGTAAAACCTTTATAGATATTCTCCATCTGTTGTTTGATGTCCGCTAGCTCAGCCTTGAGGGAAGATTTTTTCTGTATTTCCCACTTTTTTGACGCAGCCTTCAGTCTTTGTAGTTTGTGGTGAAAGTGGTCGATAGGTTGGAGATCATCCAAATCGATGTCCTCGTTCCATGTTGTTTTAACCATTTTAATATATTCAACATCATCGAGCCAAACTCGTTTAAACTTGAAAGGAATTTCCCTCATAATGCGCCATGCATTCCATGTTATAGAGATGGGCATGTGATCTGATACATCAGAGACCAATACCGATGATTTGGGAGTCCCCCATCTGTCTATTCGATTATCTTTAACCAAAGCCCTGTCCAAATGTTTCCCAATGTATTTTCCCCCTCTCCTCATATTTGTCCAAGTGGGTATCATTGGACAGGGTCTAATATCCATCATCTGCAGATTGAAAAACATATCATTTAAGAAATTTGACAGTGGATCCACACGAGCATCAGTACCCCATATTTCATCAGACTGTAAAGTGATGTTAAGGTCCCCCATAAAAATCAGATTTGGTAAACTCAGAATACCAGAATCCCTCATCTTAATCCAGAAAGATTGTCTTCCCGCATATGGCGCATATATATTTATAATGTTGAGAGATTTCACCATCCCTCTCATATGACCAGAGAGAATAATCCCTCCAGAGAAACTATAAGCTTTAAAAGTAAACCAGCCTGGATCCCATATAGCAATTAATCCTCTCGAGTGTCCAATTGAATCTATAGCCGCCGCATACCATCCTTCTTTGAAACTTAGGAAAGTCCTTATAGCTTTTTCCTGCCGACACAATGTCTCCTGACCCAAAAATATACTACTCTTACAGTCAACAATCAATTCACGTAGGCAATGTGATTTGGGTCCATCGCCTATTCCCCGGATATTCAGTGATAAAATATGATTCATGGTGCACCCATATCCGGGTGACTTGCTCTAAGCGCCCGCAAACCATCCCAATTTACATCCCCCGCGCGAAATTGGAATGTCTGAGAGGTTGTCCTTTCCTTCAGTGAACAGAGATATAGGCTTGTAATTCCCTTTGACCACTTTCTTAGAGCTCTTAGATTTTTTCCTTAGAGTGACATTGGAATTCTTAGAAAGAGATTCATGGGTTTCCGGATCCTTAGGGGGTCTATCAAATACCGTCAGTGCTGCCAGATCGATATTGGGATTGCGTAAAAGAGACTCGATGTCGCTCCCAACAGAATTCCTAGGGGATTCAGGAGGGGAGACGACATCGGAAGGATCAGAGGAGGCTTGCGGTATGATAGGGCAAACAACAGGAGAGGTGGATGGTGCAGATGGGCCTCCAACCGAAAAAGTCACAGATTGATGAAACGGAGGATCCTATTCAAAATGACCGCTATGTGAAGGACGAGTAAAAATGATAGCATTCTCGTGGTGAGAGTCCGGTGGAGGCAGCTCCTGTGTAGGTTTATAGGACGTGGAAAGGAGAGGAAGGCCATGCAATATGGGAGGGTCAGACTTATCAGCAAAGGATGAGTTAAAGACTTCAGGTGAAAGGACCCTATTCTGGTCAATAGGAGAAAGATGAGACAATATCCTATCAGGTGCATTCAAAGTTGGTAAAAGCCTATCATTATTCTCATTTGCAGAAACAAAAACGTCATCCTCCGAAAGAGAGGGCGAAAGAATACCTGGTGTATCCCCACCCGGAGTGCCCGATGTAGTAAGATTCGGTCTGCTCCCATCAGCACCGGAGACTGCTTCAGCCGACCGCATCATACGAGTGCAATAAGGGCATTGTTCCTGAAGGTGTCCCGTTTTGTGGCATATCAGACATCTGAAGGGAATACCCCAAAAATCAATACGCTGTCTATGTCACCTATTCCCCCATAGGAGGTCTACATCCCCAGGAAAACCACCCACAAATTCAACCTCCACCAGTAGCCATGCTATTCTTTTGTCAGCTGCACCAATGATGCTAGGGTCTATATATTTAGTTGTACCGATAGAATCTCCAATTTGTTTCAGTGCTTTTAGGGTCCAAAACTCAAGAGGCAACCCCAGCAGCTTTACCCAGACAATCCTGCTCCGCAGTGCCTCCATTACAGGATTGAAACCCAGATACCATGGTATCAATTACAGATAGCTGCGGCCTCTGACCCACATCCTGCTAATGATTTTGTTTACATCGCACTGGTCCATAAAGTGAAATGAAAACCACCCATTGATTAATATGCTGACCTTCGGAGCGTATCCTATGATAGGGCTCCAATGTTTTTTAATCCATACCGCAGTATCAACCTCCCTGTTGTCTGGAAACATCCAGCGGCCTATTACTGCCCTTTTCTGTAAGCTTGTCACCCTCTTATGCATATCTTCATGGTCCAGATAAATTTCATTTATCTCCATCCTATGTTTGTAATAATTCTTCTTGATCTTGCAACGTCTTCTGCGTGAATTCCTTATACATCCCACTTGGGGATCACTGGAAACTGGATTATTGATTTCCAGAGCACTCTTGATTATGAATTCATCAATCTCATGCTCAAGTGACAGCTTTGCCAGAGTCGGTGAAGACATTAAATTCTCCTTAACATTAAATCCCTGAGAGGACATTGAGACTTGTAAGAGACTGCCCAAGATTGATCTATCAATGGTACAGCAGTAATAGTAATGCCGCCACTGTTCTACCAATTCAATTACTCAACTCCCGATATGATCCAGAATCGTTGTCATACGTCGTCACTGAGCTAAACAAAAGGATAAAGTAATGTAAGATACAGCTCCCCAGATAGTAAATTGTTGTCCAATACGTTCTCTTACATGACCTCCACCCACATTTATAGAGATCCCGAAAGCCTATATGTCATGCCAGGCCCAGTTGGCAATCCAAATAAAGGGGACAGGTCAAGGATCCTTCACCAACTAATAAATAAAGCCCTCATAATCAGACCACCATTCAATGAAACTCGGTGCATCAATGAAATGTCAGGACTCAGTAAAGTCAGATGATAGTATCAAGATGGCCGCCACCATGGGAGAAAAAACAAAATATCTACTAGAGGTGCATATATACGTTGATATAGCAATCCCTATGAGGATTATGAAATTCCTGACAAAATTAACGTATGTAAGGACACCTTATCGTAACGTCCATATTTGGAGATCATCTGTTCGGAAAGGAAACCTTGAAAAGAGGAATTGTCCCTTTTATATGTAAAAGAAATCAATCCATATCAATTCACAATCTAATGGAAAATCCTAATATACGGCCTATTATACGGCCTTAATCCAGGCATAAGGAAACTCCGAAAGAAATAACCCTTGAGAGAGTCATCCTGACCTCATCAAAGATTAGTCATCGGAAAATTTGAAAACAGCCCGAGAAAAGAAGATCCGGAGAAAAACAGTCGGAACATACCCCGGTAAAACCAGGCCTTAGGAAATCCCGATCCAATTCATCGACAGCAACAGCAACAATAGCATCCAGGAAGAGCCCACCACCTACCACCAAGACGAAAACCAACACTTTTGCATGGTTGATATATGGTAATGAACTCACACCATTTACACCACAGACATTCCCATGTATTTGTCCATAGAGATTCAAAGACGTTAGACTCCGATGAAGATTCCAAGGATGAGGAATGAAAATTATGATTGTATTCTGCCTTGCTATTCATAAGTCCTATGTTGTCTATATATAGCAAGAAGAATGCAAATGGTCACAATGAAGAGGCATCCAGTTACACAAATGTCACAGAACTCCCATAGATTCATACTGAGATTAAAATTCCTTACCCAATACAACTGGATAGACCGACGAAGCCTTCAAAAATAGGTGTTTGATATCTTCAACAAGCGTTCCGCTCATTCATAATGCTGACAGACACATTCAGAATTTTTGTTTTCAAAGGCTTGTCTGATTTCGAAAGCCGGTGAAGCATCCTAGGATGGAAACATGAAAAACACGTATTGTTTTCCCTGAACGGCCCAGCTACAATGCCTCAGTTATCGCTCTAGAAACCTCAATTCCAAATTCAACTTCCCTGATTCTGCATCATCCATTCCGTCGGCGTTTCCTCTTTCCCCTGCTAGATTTAGCTCACCGTCGCTGGACTCTTTCCCCTTAAAGTTTGATATTTATAAGATTTTCTTAAAATCTTACCGAAATTTCCATAAATTTCCATAATTTTGAGAGCGAAAAAGCAATCTAGTTATACTACGGCTTTCAAATTTATAGTGCTATGGCTCAGTCAGCTCCTTATTATCTGACTCGGTCTCCGCGTGCTGAACAAGGCCGAGTTCGTCGCCCTGTTTACCAGTGACAATATTTTACCGCTCGGGAAACTGAGAAACAACAACACACGGGTGTACCAGGAGTGTTTCACAGCACAGACAGCCCTGACACCAGCTCTGTAAGCCTATTTCTCTCTTAACTAATTCCTTTTTTCATTGATAGGAACGATACAAGCACAAGCTCAATAACATAGGAGACCATAGACTTCCTAAGCTAGCTTTAAATTCCAGCCAAAACCACCTAAGGCTTAAACTAGGTTGGTATAAAGACATCAGGGCCTGGTTAAGTCATTGGGAGATGGAAGACAATGTTGCATTGCAAAACATTAATAACATTAAAAATAGTGTTACTTCTAAGTTCAAAGAAAAAATGTGGTGTGAGAAAGATCTAGCAGCTAAAAGAAAATTAAGATATTATAAGGAGGTCATCAACCCCACCCTAGAAGATCAAAAGTATCTATCTGTTTTAACTAGCTCAAAGAAGAAAATTAATATAGCCAAGATTAGAATGAACTCTCATGAGCTCCATAGTAAAACAGGTCATTGGACAGTTCTTAAAACACCATGGATGGAAAGAATCTGCCATCTCTGTGAGACTACGAACGTCGAGGATGAAAATCACTTCTTCTTAGAGTGTCCGGCGTACAACCACATTAGAGCTCAATTTCATAATCTTTGTTGCAATACTGACCTTCCTAGCCTTTTAAGATGTCAAAATTATAGTGAGCTCGGGAGGCTTCTCTCCAAGCTTTTTGAGTATAGGAATAAAATATTAAATCAAACTAAATAACTCTTTTCTTTAGGTCTGATAGACCAAAAATTGGTTTCAGTGGACATTAACCACCATCATCATCATCATCATGATAATTTTTAGAAAATTTGATATAAAAATTTAAATAAAATTTAAAATAATAAATCTGAAAAATAAATTATAATTTTCAATTTTTTTATTAATATTGGGTAAATATAAAATTCTAAATACTATATTTATAATTTTTTAAATTTAATTTGTTTAATGTGATATTTATAATACATATTTTTTATTTACATATTTATAAATTAAATTTGAAAATAAAGTTTTGATATAATATAATTAAAATTATAATTATTTTAATTTATTTTAATGTAATATGTAAATAATTACACATTATTGTATCTTTCTCTTGATTTTATTTACAATGCCATTCAACACCAATAACTTAGTATAATTGTTCTAAAAGTTCCTTTACATCTATGCATAATCTTCCATTCACATATATGAATGGGGTTTGTCTAAATAATTATAGATTTTACATACAAATCTATACAAATAATAAATTAAAATAAAAAAATATGGTATTAATGTTTATTAAAAAATCATCCACAAATAAAATTATTATTATTTTAAAATTATTATTATTTTTTGGTGCCAAGAATAAAATATTTATTAATATAAAATTGTATGTCTGTTAATTTTTACTATAATTTAACAATATTTAAACTAAGCCAAAATAGCTATACTATAATCCTTGTTCAAATGTAAGACCTGGTTCATATTTTTTGAAGTTCAAACATTAAATTAAATGACACTAGCTATGCGACCTTATTCATCCCAGTGAAAATTTGACTCCATACAACCAAAGCTATGGAAATCTATGGGTTCGTAATACCTTATTTTAAAGTAAAATTATCACCATATACAATCACAATTAAATCTTAGGTGAACATATCATTACCGTGATTGTCTCCACGGTTCTTTACACACACATATATATATACAACCAAATCTATGGGTTCTTTACATATATAATCGTTGGTTAGAAACTTGGATTAGTTGGTTAGAAAAGTGGACTAAGATTAATTTGAAAGGTATTATCAAAATTAGTATGATCACGCTACAGATTTAAATAGGTAAGTTTTTTATGGACTCAAATACAATAAAAAAAAATCACATGGCTTGAAATGAGTTTGAAAAAAAATTGTTTAGAGTCAAATATATTTATGATTATTTGTTAGGTTGAAACTAAAAAAGTTATAGCTTGAAATGTGATTAATCTCAAAGATATTATTAAAATTAATATGAATAAAAAAATATCTAAAATCAAACATTTTTATTATTTATGATTTGAAACAAAAAAAAATTATGGTTTGAAATGTAATTAATCTGAATTTGAAATTTAATTAATCTGAAAGTCAGTATTAAAATTACTGTGAATCACAAAATTCTAAAAACAAACATTTCTATTCAGAAAAAATTTCCATTTAACAAAAAAAGTCATAACTATAATGTAAGTTTGTTATGCCTTTTTATTCATTATGAAATTGAATCATGCATCCCAATCAAGAAGTTACACAAATCAAATATATTTGACCTAAAACCAAGTGTAAGTAACGAGTTACAATTGTTAATAGCTTCCAAGATTGAAGAAGCTTTTCAAACATGAGAATTGTTAAATTTAAAGTTTGGGGTTAATGAGAATGGTTAGATTCAATGTCTGAGGCTAAGCATTTTTGGCTTTGCTAATTGACAAATATTTTCTCTCGATCCAAAGAATAAAACTCTTCAAAACAATTATCTAAGCCTGCAAAACAACATTACAATTGTATTGTAAGTGTGAAACAATGAATGTTTACAGGAAAACGAAGTTACAGTACCATGAACAAAAACAAATCCAAACACTGGTAAAGATAAAGATTGAAGATAATATTATAATAAAGACACTATTGGTAGTATATTTTGGCAGCTTAAAATAAAGGTATACAGGTCTCGTAAGATTTAAAATCATTGGTTCACATAGGACCTTATGAAAATACCCTAATGTTCATGGAATTACCAAAACCAGCTAATCTTTATGTTGATCAATTGCAGGAGCACAAGCAATTTTCTCAATATAAAACAAAAGCATGCTCTCCATCAATGTTGGCAATGGAATTATTACATGATGCTCTAGAAATTGCCACAAAATCTCTTTGACAACAAGCAATTTCAGGTTAACATATGTGTTCTTTGTTGGTTAGAAAATATCAATACAAGGTAATATGTGTTGGCAAAGTGAACAATATTGAGGAATCCTTAAATCTATGATAAGTTTGTCAGGAGCCCAGAAGAAATCTTTTTAGTCGACTGTGAAACTCGCTTGACTTTTCAAAGTGCATAGCATGCCCTGCATCCTTAAAAAACACAAGCTCCACTCTATCACCAAGATGCCTGTCAGACTCAAACAGGGTCAATAAGATGCAAAAAAAAAAAAAAAAAACTGACAATATGAAGCCATGAAACACACAAAGTTTGCAAACCTCTTCAACCTATTTTCCATCTCAAGTGGAAGATATGATCTTTCTCACCCCATATTATCAGTGTTTCCTGCATGGAAACCAAAAGTATACATTATTGATATAATACACAAATGTAGATATAAAGAATTTTTCTCTTTTCCCAAAGGGGTTGTGGATCCATTGGTGAAGAGGGACGAGATTTTCACCAGCGAGCAAGGTTCAATTTTGACGAGTGGTCTTCTTCTAAAGTGTGAAAGTTACAAAACTTGTATATTTAATTGTGGGAGCCTAAGGGATCATGAGATTAATATTTATCAATAATTGTTGAAGTATGAATAAAATCACAGCTTTTCATAACTATAATCTTCCATATGAAAAGAAGAGTTGTAAGTATCAAGTTTCTTTTATTAGAGGAATGTACAATTTATTCACTAGTTGATGCCACAAAAGAAAATTCAGCAGAAGGAACTTCTTATTCCATATTATCCTTTACCTGGTGTATAACAGGAAGATCAAAATATTTTCTGCCAGCTATTAAATGGTTGATCAACTTTATTCTCTCCAGTATTCTCTCTTCAACCATATTCTATAACATTAAAAACTAATTAGAGATCGTTTAAGGAATATTTGGGATAGGCCACATCCATTTTTATTTTCACCTAATTCACCACGTTAGTCTAGTTCGGAATATCTAAAATAAAAATGGGTGAAATATTTCTCGAAGATTCCTTAAACATGGACAGTGCCCAGCGAAAGTATTAAATCTGATAAACTAATTAGAATTGTGCAAAAACATATCAAATTTTAGAAATAGATTGAAAATAAATGTGGATGGTATCTCCATTTTCAACAAAGAAGGAGAGAAGAAATCACTAAACTTACAATTATGAAATCGTGAAGTACACAAGAAGGGACCATTTGAGGAGCCCTTACAAATAAAAACTCCATCAATTTCTTCAGATTAGCACCAGTCTATGGTAGTAAAATTTTTATCGTTGTTTCTAAGTCAGATACCTTGAAAATCCCCTCCATTATATCTTTCTCTTCCACACAAACTCAAGCAGCAATGAGAACCACACTCTAAGCTACATCTTGGTACAAATGTGCTAATTGGTAAGCTACAATACCACCGTAAATCAATCCCACAACATGGAACTTGGTAAATCCTAACTTTTACATCAGTTTTATCACACAATGAGCTTGCAATAACTTTGTTCTCTTTGGCCTTATTGTAAATGGTTTTCCAAAGAAGATGACATCTGGTATATATAGATTAAAGTGGCCAGGAAATGGTTGAATCTGATAGATTCATTGCCACATTGCATTAGCTCTTAGGCCATGAATAAAAATCAAAGCAGGTTTGTTGTTGGGATTTTTAGGGATCTAACAATGCATTGTTGTAACATCACCAAATTCCACTAGCTTTGATTTCATTCAAGCACTTGCAAAGTAGATATCGTAATATTGATTAAGTGAAGCTGTGAAACTAAAGTATTCTACCATGATTTAGGAGTAGGGCCTTCGTTCACTTGAACGCATATAGGCATCAGCAAATTAATAGGTTTTCACCTTTCATGCTCCTTTTTTGTTAGGGCCCTTCCTGTTTAGGGGAAGGTATTGGGTCCACCCCTTCTATTTAGGAAAGGTAATACAGAGAGTGCCCTACTTCAGGAGGATGATTATAAGTGAAATTTCAAGCAATTATTTAAGGGAGGATTGCAAACCACCTAGATCACACTGACTATGTTAGTCAAAATTTGAGGACTAGTTGAGAGGAAAAATCATTATCCTCAGTCTTTTCTGTTTGTATTTCCTCTAAGTAGATAAAACCATGGATCAGAGGAAAAAAATGGGAAAGGATTGAAACTACTAAATAAGAAATAAGAAAATTAACATTCTTAGATACCAGGCTTGTTTGAGAGAAGGGTATTCAGAAGAAATTGTAGAAAGTATTCTAAGAAAGCCAAGCCATGGTCTGATCCAAGCCCCACCTAATAGATAGGTACATGAAGTAGGTGTTGTTGAAAACTTTCTAATAATGGCTACAAATCAGGGCAATTATGATTTTGAATTCAACTAGCAAGTTATTGGGTAAATTTCACACAAATCAAAATTCCCCAAAGAAGGTAACCCAAGAGTAGATCTTTGTGCGATGATCTAAGCCCAGAGAGTTATCGAATTGTCTATGCCCAAATCACTAAATGGGATCATGCAGCTCTGACCTGATGAGCGTCCACCATCATTCAAATTATCTTCACAATTTCCCCTAGAAATCTTATGGATTTTATTCTTCCCATGACTGACATGGTACTGTCTTCGCTTTTCTCTGGTTATATTTATCCTACTTTTTCAATTAATCTTTTAACTCACCTCTTCTTTCTTCTGGATTTGATTTTTTCTTTTCTATCCTATTGTGAATTATAGGTTGGATGGAAATTCACAATATGTCGATAGAATTGAATTATTGATTAATTTTTCTATATTCCTATCTTTGTTTGTCATGGAATATTAATTTGTATATGTCCAATTATTGTATCCAATTGTCAAGCATAAATATCTAGGTAAGGTAAGAAAACTAATGGCCAAAATAATTATAATTTTCATACTCTGTATGGCCTGGTAGTTCTATAAAGTTCGTTGTATCTACATAATAACATGACAGAGATCAAAATCACCTCAATTTTTTCCTTTCAAAAACCAATTTTTAATTGACATTCATGTTCTCAATTTAAAATCCATTTATCAAATTATAAATATCACCACTTTCATTTTAAAAATAATAAACATAATAAAATATTACTTTATTTTAGGATTAAGGTCAAATGCTAAAAATATATAGTCTTATTTCTCAAACCTTCACCATGACACTACACAATACACAAGGTATTGATTTTCTTGTCCATGTTATTTATGTTGAAACCATATTTTAATCCCAAAATAAGTTTTAAAGGAACCTCTATGCTTTCCTTATCTTTTATATTCCAGAAGGCACAATGAATTTGGACACATGCATGACATTTCTTTAACTGAAATATACCTAAACCCTAGATGTATTGATGGTCATGAAATTATTAGCTTCAACTTGCATGAAATATTTTGTGAAATGTGAAATGTGAAATGTGGAGTTATATCACATTTTGTGAAATGTTTTGCTTGTCTATTTAGACTTCCCCTTCCACCTATTGATATTCACAATAGCAATATTACCTCCTCAATTTTTAATATGGTCCTAACATCAAGAAAGAGTGACAGTCCCTTAAGGTAATCTACTTTTAATTTACTTGTTATGCTTTTGAGACATGCAGATACAACCATCTCAAATGATCCATTAAATATTCTTATCCAATTTACACTCTTTATCAATTTAAAGAGTATCTCAACTATCATTTCACTATCACTTTTTAAAGAAATTGTTAGGCGACAACTGTTAGTTCTAGATCTGTATGATTTAGTCACTAGAGTGGAGCGCTTGATGGTAACTATTTAAGCTCATATGATTCACTAGCAATGTTGTCAAGTTATTTTATAGTTTCTTCTTGAATTCCCTCTTGGTGCCAAGTGACTGCAACAACCCTTGGATTTCTTAGAAATTCACCATTTTGTACTAGTGATTCGCTATTTCTTAGTGATTCGCCATTTTGTACTAGTTATTCACCATGATTTTACAAGATAATATAATATGGTGAGAGATTCGCCAAAAGAAATATATATACATATTATATTATTAATAAAATCGCCTTCCATTTTTATTATGTATCATGGGTATTCGCCCAGTTATTATACATATAAATTTAGGGGTGTTCTTAAACATTTCCCTGCCTTTGATGCAAAATTAATATTTTCCCAATTGGAAAAATCATGAACCGAGAAATATCCTTCTAATAGATTCATCCATCTATCTACGGCGTCTGCATCTATTTGACCCTCAAATATGGGAATGTCAAAGTTTACTTGTACCTTAAAAGGAGCGGCGCCTCCAAATTGGTTGCTAGATGAAAATGTGTCATCCGTGGGTAGTCGTTGAAGGATCTGGGCAAAGTTATCCATCATCACGTTCCTTTGTTTCTTAAGGGACCCCTCGAGCAATGTTTTGATAGGATTTCATGCTCCCTCATCTTTATTTTCCTCCCCCATGGGAAGTCGTCGGGGTTTGCGAGGTTGATCTTGCAAAGTTTTAACTAGATCAAGCCCTAACTCCTTATACCCTCACCTTGTTGGGGACATGCAAAGAAAGATCAAGAAAGAATAGACTGCTCTGATACCAATGATCTAGACTTATGCAGGAACGCAATAAAATACAGAAATAAACATAAACAAAAATATGCATCAGGAATAAACTTCATTTCGTTAATATAAAATATCGGTGAATTCTTACAAACATAATGGAAAATAAACTGGCCCGGGCAATGCTAGCTTATCTCTGAGAAGAGATGTGGAGGCTACATGTCTTTGAACTATGTTACAATGAGGCTCAAGGGCCTTTATATTATTGAACAACATGGGAAAACCCTAAACATCCAAAAACATAACCCTAGGAGATGAAGTGCCAAAACTATGGGCCCTGTTTGGGTAAATTAGGACATCAAGTTCCCGAGGACGTAACTTTGGCATATGATCTTTGTTTGAGGTGCACAATACCTCGTTAGAAATATATATCCGAGGACTACAACTTTCAAGTGACCATCAAGGATCAAAAAACCATGTTGGTCCCATTTTTTGCAAAAACACGTCGTTTAGGGCCTCAAAATAGATTTGAAAGTTCATGACCCGAAAAAATGGCCAAATATAGTACATTGTGCTACAATTAAGGAAACTAAAAAACTGAAAGAAACAATGGTGGGGGTCCTAGTGGAATAGGCGGGCAACCACCAATATCCATCTAGATCACTTTATGACATTGGCTTCACTTAATAATTCTACAGTTTGATATGAAAATTAGTTTGCTTTGGTACACACAACTCCATAATATGCAATTCCCTTCCCTCACCTCCTTCAATCAGTTCGCAGGCTGTGATTTGAAGCACCTTCGGTTGGGGGTTTACACAAGACCCTTGAGATGGCCTTTCAAACAAAAATACAATGCCTTCACAACTCACATTCAACTTGGCCTCAAAAAACAGATGGTATAAAAAAAATGGCCATCTTCATCCACACGAACACAACACTAGCAAAAATAGGCCTATCTCCACAACCAGCAATCACAATGTACATCGACCAGAATGTGAGAAACATGTGTTTAAATAGCAAATATTAAGATCTAGATTGCACACAAGTAGTACCCTCACAAACAACTGATTTCACAGCAATGGAATTATGTGGCCACGTGAGATTATCTAGGATCTTGTCATAACAATGTGAACACGAGATCCACACAGCGGATCTACAATATCTATCGACAATAGATCTCTAAGTTCACACCACACTCAACCCTAATACCAAATTAGAGAATAAGAAAGAGATGCACAGGAATAAAACATTTATTATTTATCAAATTTCTTGGACAACCAATACATTATATAGGCACACATAGAACAATCTAGATTCAAATCATTCATATCACCTACTCACAACACAAATTATGAAGACAAAACTCATGACAGATAGACTAAAACAGTAACTACGAGGACACAGCTCATCAACTCTATCTATACTCATCATTTTGACATTATTCCAACAGATCGATACTATATACATCTATGAAATACCCACCAGTGTCTAGTTGAGCCCGTTATTTTTTATGTAGAAATTAGTTTGAAGGAAGAAGCATGTCAATCTTGGTAAGACTACTACCCGAGTAAAGAGAATAATAGTGACTTATCCCTACCACCCGAACTACACCCACTTGAAAATATATCATATTTAATAATTAATCACACAAAAATTATTTTTTAGTTTTTAAAATTTAAATTATTTCAGCTTTTGAAATACTAATCTTTATTTTGAACAAAAATATGTATCTGCTTACTCATAAAATATTTCGTAAGTTAATATAAATTTACATTAAATTATATATATATATATATATATATATATATATATATATATATATATATCATTTCATGTTATAAATTTTTCTTTTATAAATAACATTTCAATATTTCAAATTCTTAATTTAAAAAAAAAAATCAATTTGTATTTATAGTTAATTTGATTTATAATTGTATTAATATGATTATATTATATGAACTAAGAGCGGCTGCTATAAGGTTATACGAGAATGTAATTGCCAAGTTAAAGAGCAATGATGGGTGGTCGAAAGATATTGAGTGTAATCTCAGAGTTAAACAAGGTTTCCCCCTCTCTCCTACCCTATTTGGAATTTACATCGACAAGCTAGAAGGTTGTTTAGAGGAAGCAGGATGTGCTGGCACGATCTTAACTGGGATAGTCATCATCCTTCTTCTCTATGTTGACGATATTGTTCTTCTCACAAGGTGCCCATCTAATCTTGATAAGCAACTTAGACTTCTTAAGGATTTCTGCTCTACCATGGGTATGTTTGTTAACACTGACAAAACTGTTGGGTATGTGTTATATTCTTTCCACGATTAGCCCCACGCGCTGTATGTTGCATCAGGCGTAGCTGGGGGGTCACGAGGGGCGAAGCAGTCCCCACCGTTGGGGTTCGGGGCAGCGCCCCGGCCAAAATTTGTTTTTGTGCGGACCCACTCATAGGCGGATCCGCCCATGGTTTTGTGAATGGTTTTTCACATGGTTTTGGGGTTTGATGGTTTTCGGCCCTTGGTATTTTTGTAGATCCGGTCAAGGGAACTACGGTTATGTTCTAATCCAGGGTTAATGGATTAGGGTTTATGTATGCTCCGGCATGTATATATATGTGTTGTAACACTAAAAGGAATATAATGAAAAACAAGCTGGTCGTCCCGATTTGGGATCCAGTGGGAAGATCCAGTGGGAAAATCTCTGTGTATTTGTTTTATGCTCTTGCTATTGTTTATTTTCTGTTATAAGAATCGTGTGTAGATATTTCTCGTTCAAAGAAACTCACATTTGTACGGAGTTGCCGCTTCAAGGGGACGCCTTTGTTGTTGAGGGTTTTTCGCCGGGGCCCAGGGTAGACCCTGTGCAGTGGGAGATCTGCGGGATCGATTCTTGCGGTGAAAGAATATGGCGAGCTGCGGAAAGATAGAGATCGAGAAATTTAATGGTCAGAGTTTTGAGTTGTGGAAGCTCAAGATGGAGGATCTGCTGGTGGATAAAGATCAGTGGATCGCGGTAGATCCATGTACTAAACCAACGGCAATGTCAGATGAAGACTGGAAGAAACTGGATCGGAAGGCTAAGAGCACAATACGGTTGTGTGTCTCAGATTCAGTATTGTTGAATGTATCTGGGGAAGCTACGGCGAAGAACTTGTGGGAAAAGCTAGGGACTTTGTACCAATCTAAGTCTCTAGTGAATAAATTGTTCCTACGGAAAACGCTGTATAACCTGAGGATGAAGGATGGAGACTCGGTGACAGAGCCTCTGAACGCCTTCAATACTGTGGTAAGTCAGCTGTCATCTGTTGATATTAAAATCTCAGATGAAGATAAGTGCATCAGCTTGTTGTGTTCTCTACCAGATTCATGGGACAGTCTGGTTATTGCAATAGGTAGCAATACAACTACCTTGAATTTTGAAGACATTGTCTCAGCCTTGCTGTCGGAGGAAATGAGACGGAGAAATATGGAGGGTCAGAATGGAGATGCCTTATCTGTACGAGGAAGGTCCCAGAACAGAAACACGAATAAGGTTTCGAGTGGGAGATATAAATCTAGAGGGAGATCTAAATCTCCCGGAAAGTTTGTAAAGGTGTGCTGGAAATGAGGAAAGGAAGGGCACTACAAAAAGGAATGCAGATCTAAAGCTCCTGAGAAAGGAAAGGGATCTGATGAAGGTCCTTCTGCAGAGGCAAAAACCACCTCGGATGAAGGTGGAGATGTGTATTTGGCTTCTTCTTCAAATACACATGTAGATCATGAGTCATGGTTGATTGACTCAGGTGCATCCTTTCACTTCACTCCCCATAGGGAGTGGTTCTGCGAGTATGAGAAATATGATAGTGGTGATGTCTTCCTAGGGGATGATAGGAAGGCCAGAATCGTCGGACGTGGAAAGGTCAAGCTGAAGCTGCAAGGTGGGAGGATTAGAACACTTCCTGGTGTTCTGCATATTCCTACATTGGCCAGAAATCTGATTTCTGTAAGCAAGATGGATGATGCAGGTGTAAAAAAAGTGTTCGAGAAAGATGCCTGCAAGATGGTTCGGGGAGCACTGGTATTAATGCGGGGAGTTCGGACTGGAACTCTGTACAAGCTACAAGGTAGCACTTTTATTGATGGGTGTAACAGTTATGTGGTTCCTAAAAATGGAGCGGAAAGCTTAGCTGTCTCTGGAGAAAGACCATGCTATGGCATCAAAGGCTTGGACATATTGGAGAGAAGGGCCTTCGGATACTACATAGAAATTGTATGGTAGAAGGTATGTCTAATTGCTCTCTGGATTTCGATTTCTATGAACATTGTGTATATGGGAAGCAGAATCGGGTGAGTTTTCCTTCTGGTGCTAAGAGGGCGAACAAGATATTAGAACTTGTGCACAGTGATGTGTTTGGACCTGTGTCAGTTCCATCACTGGGAAAGTCTGTGTACTATGTTTCATTAATAGATGACTTCTCAAGGAATACATGGATATATTTCTTGAGGAAGAAATCTGAAGTCTTTGACAAATTTAAAGAATTTAAGGCTCTGGTGGAAAACCAGACAGAGAAGAAGATAAAGGCGTTGAGGACAGATAATGGTGGGGAGTTCTGCAAGAAGGAATTTGAAGAGTTCCGTAAGAAGTGTGGTATAGCACGGCAGAAGACTACTCCATACACACCTCAGCAAAATGGAGTTACAGAAAGAATGAATAGAACACTGATGGAAAAGGCAAGAAGCATGCTCAGTGGTACCGGGTTAGGACAAGAATTCTGGGCAGAGGCAGTGGAGACTGCATGTTACCTAGTTAACAGATCACCTTCATCAGCGTTGGAGGATAAGACCCCACATGAGGTATGGACTGGTAAGAAACCCTCTATTTCACATCTAAGGGTATTTGGATGTGATGCATATGTACACGTTCCAAAGGAGAAAAGGACCAAGTTAGATAATAAATCTGAAAGGTGCATCTTTATTGGCTATAAGGATGGTTTAAAGGGTTACAAGCTTTGGAACCCAGAAACAAGGAAGGTTGTGTACAGCCGAGATGTGGTGTTTAGAGAAGTGAAAGATGTTGTTAAACATGAAGTCCTACCAAAGGAACCTGAGAAGATAGAGTTTTAGCTAAAGGAGGATGAATCATACTCTACAATAGAAGAAGACTCAGAAGATGAAGAGCCACAAACTCCAAATTTGAGAAGATCAATTCGGGAAAGAAGGCAACCAGAAACGTATAGTCCATCTGCTTTCTGTTCAGGTTTTGCCTTAACTATAACTGATGATGAACCCAGAACTGTCAGGGAGGCAGTAGATTCAGAGGATGGAAAACTATGGAAGGAGGCCATGGTTGATGAAATGGCATCCTCGCACAAAAATGATGCATGGGATCTGGTGGAGTTGCCGGCTGGAAGGAAGCCCATTGGGAGCAAATGGGTGTTTAAGAAGAAGATGAATGTAGAAGGCAAGGTGGAGAAATACAAAGCTCGGTTGGTAGCGAAAGGTTATTCCCAGGTGCCGGGAATTGATTTTGGTGATATTTTTTTCTCCTGTTGCCAAGGTTACTTCTATTAGATTACTTTTATCTGTTGCTGCTGCATTTGATTTTGAGATAGAACAGATGGATGTGAAGACAACATTTCTTCACGTGGATCTAGAAGAGGAGATCTACATGAAGCAACCTGAAGGCTTTATGGTGAAGGGTAAGAAAGAACTGGTATGCAAGTTGAAGAAGTCTTTGTATGGGTTAAAACAGTCACCAAGGATGTGGTATCAGAAATTTGATACCTATATACGGGGACTTGGCTTCACCAGAAGCAAGGAGGATCACCGTGTTTATTTTAAATTAATTGGTGACCGTGTTATTTATTTGGTCTTGTATGTGGATGATATGTTGTTGATTGGAAATGACAAAGAAATTATCCAAGATTTGAAGACCCAACTGTTCTCCAAATTCGACATGAAGGATCTTGGTGCCGCAAACTATATTTTGGGCATGGAAATTAAGAGAGATCGGGCAAAGAGGAAGCTCTGGTTAAACCAGAGGAAGTATGTCGAGACTATATTGCAGAGGTTCAATATGCAGGATAGTAAACCAGTGAAGGTTCCTATTCCTGTAGGTGTAAAGCTGTCTGCTGAACAGTGTTCCAAGACACAAGAAGAAGAGGAGTATATGTCCCGTGTTCCATATGCAAGTGCAGTGGGTAGCTTGATGTATGCAATGGTCTGTACTAGACCAGACATTGCACATGCAGTGGGAGTATTGAGCAGGTTTATGTCAAACCCAGGGAAGGAGCATTGGACAGCAGTGAAGCGGGTTTTCAAATATTTACGTGGCACTAGTGATTATGGCTTGTGCTACCAGGGAAGACCAGGATTGGAAAGAATGTTGGACATTCGTGGTTTTGTTGATGCAGACTGGGCTGGAGATCCGGACCAAAGAAGATCTACAAGTGGGTATGTGTTTAGCCTATTTGGAGGTGCAGTTAGTTGGATGAGTAAAAGACAGTCTGTAGTGGCGCTTTCAACTACAGAGGCAGAATACGTAGCAGCCACTCATGCAAGCAAGGAAGCAGTTTGGTTGCAGAGATTGTGTTCAAGTATGGGGTTGGTACAGCAAGCTATAAGGATAGACTGTGATAGCCAAAATGCAATTTTCTTGGCTAAGAACCCTGCTTACCATTCAAAGACAAAGCACATTGATGTTCAATATCACTTTGTTAGAGATATGGTTGAGGCTAAAAGGGTGTTGCCGGTAAAGGTGGACACTTTGAAGAATGTTGCAGATGCATTGACGAAGTCTGTGAGCACTCAGAAGTTCTCTTGGTGTAGAGAAACAATGGGTGTTGAAGAATTGGCCAAATGAGTAAGCTCTCCTGTGGCCCCCTGTGGAAAGAAAACAACAAGTGGGAGAATGTTGGGTATGTGTTATATTCTTTCCATGATTAGCCCCACGCGCTATATGTTGCATCAGGCATAGCTGGGGGGTCACGAGGGGCGAAGCAGTCCCCACCGTTGTTTTTGTGCGGACCCACTCATAGGCGGATCCGCCCATGGTTTTGTGCATGGTTTTGCACATGGTTTTGGGGTTCGATGGTTTTCGGCCCCTGGTATTTTTGTAGATCCGGTCAAGGGAACTACTGTTATGTTCTAATCCAGGGTTAATGGATAGGATTGTGTTTGCATGCTCCCCATGTATATATATGTGTTGTAACACTAAAAGGAATATAATGAAAACTGCCGGTCGTCCCGATTTGGGATCCAGGGGAAAATCTCTGTGTTTATCTGTTTTATGCTCTTGCTATTGTTTATTTTCTGTTATAAGAATCGTGTGTAGATATTTCTGTTCAGGGTTAAAACCTACAAAAACAAAAGTTATTATTTTCAAATCCAAGAAGGACACTTATGCTAATTTTATGTATGACAATAGTAACTTGGAGGAAGTGTCTTCTTACAAGTACCTAGGAATTGATATTCATCACAAGCTCAACTGGAACTATAACATTCAGAAAAGGATTAATGGGAGGTGGAAAGCTTATTTTGGTCTTGAAAATAATTGTAAAATGGAAAACCTCATAATGTGGGATAGAAATAAGTTCCTATTTGAAACTTTAGTCACTCCTGTTATCTTATATGGATGTGAGGTTTGGGGTTACAATATCTCTAGAGAATCCTGGAGAAATATTGAGCAAATCCAGAAGCGATTTATAAATTATAACCTTAAAATTAAAAGCAATACACCCTATCCTATTCTCCTTATAGAAGTGGGTCTTTCCCCTATCGAGAGCCTAGCTATGACTAGGATTTTGTTGTACAAGCACAAGCTCAATAGCATAGGAGACCACAGACTTCCTAAGCTAGCTTTCAATTCCAGCCAAAACCACCTAAGGCTTAAACGAGGTTGGTATAAAGACACCAGGGCCTGGTTAAACCATTGGGAGATTGACGAGAATGTTGCTTTGCAAAACATTAAAAAAATTGTTACTTCTAATTTCAAAGAAAAACTGTGGTGTGAGAAATATCTAGCAGTTAAAATAAAATTAAGATATTACAAGGAGGTCATCAACCCCACCCTAGAAGATCAAAAGTATCTATCTGTTTTAACTAGCTCAAAGAAGAAAATTAATATAGCCAAAATTAGAACGAACTCTCATGAGCTCCATAGTGAAAATGGTCGTTGGACAGTTGCTAAAACACTATGGATGGAAAGGATCTGCCATCTTTGTGAGAATATGAACATCGAGGATGAAAATCACTTCCTTTTAGAGTGCCCCATGAACAACCACATTAGAGCTCAATTTCATAATCTTTGTTGCAATACTGACCTTCCTAGCCTTTTAAGATGTCAAAATTATAGTGAGCTCGGGAGGCTTCTCTCCAAGCTTTTTGAGCATAGGAATAAAATTTTAAATCAAACTAAATAACTCTTTTCTTTAGGTCCGATAGACCAAGGATTGGTCTGAGTGGACGTTAACCACCACCACCACCACCATCATCATCATAAACATAAATAAGTGTCAATCATTATAAATATCAAAACATTCATTTCATAATGCATATCATATTATCAAAATATAAAATAAAAATTAAAAAATTAAAATATATGTACTATAATTTTATTTTAAATTATTACAATTATTATTAATTATTAAAATAATTAATATGTGGATTAAATGTCTATATAATTTAAAAACATGTAAGAAGATTTGTACATGTAATAAAATTTATAATTTTTGTTACAATATTATAGCCCAATATCCTGCCTTATTAATATTATATATTTGAAAAACCATAACTCATTTCATATCACACTTATTTGTACAACTTTTTTTTAATTAATAAATTTAATTAAAAGATGTAACTATTATAAATTTTAATAATTAATCTATGATTACCATTAAAAAAATTCAAAATATTTTATAAAAATTAAATCTCTACCATCTATCTAATAATTATTGATAATTAAATTAAAACATTAAAAATATTTCCAAAAGAATCATCTATACTTTCAAAATAATAATATTGATTGACAAAAATCCCTTGGTTATTACTTCTTCATCATACACACACTAATAATATTTATTTCATCAAGTCCCTTGGTTATTCCTTCTTCATTATACACACATGATAGTGTCTTTCACCAACCTGAACTCCATGGATGTGTTAACCAATTTATATCAATGTACATTTGAAATGGTTAAGTACTTAAACTGAACCCTCCTATTCGCAAATGGAAATTTGAATGTCCCGTACTTATTATTCCATTCCTTATATATTCTATCCAAAGTTTGCATATTCATACCCTACCAACTCATGGTTCAGCTGTGTATACACCCATTCCTCTCCTTGCCCCTAGCAATCCATGGTTCAGTGGTCTGTACATTCATTGCTCTCCCTGCCCAAAGATGGTGAAGAAATTTGGAACCAATTGGACCTGGCACCTAATTCACAAATTCATAGTATCATTTGATGAAGGAAGTGTAACAGTCACCAACATAAACATAAAAAAAAATTCTACATGGTTAAAACCATGATCTTACATAAACACATGCTCTTATAAATATCGTTATAAAATTTGCTGCGGAATTCAACATTATACCTATACCAACACAATGTTTATCAATTTGAACACCAAACTAATTAAATTGCCATTCGATATGCATGCAACTTTCGTTAGTTGGGTTTACATATAAAGTTTTTTTTGGGAAAAATCTAGAATTCTGATCTACGTGTCGACCTTATGCATTTTTCTTTTATTATTAATTCATAACATTATCCAGCCTCCTCGGCTGGACTCACTGTCAACTCCGTCTATTATTTATGAGCTGGTACTTGCATTAACCCTTAGCGTACTGCAGGTTGATTTCTTCGTGATCCGGCGAATAACTTTTTCGCTGGTGATGATCTCCATCGTATGTTAATCATCTAGATCAACGACTAAGGTTTGGGCAGGAGTGGCCTCAGATTCTCCGCCAAACCCTAACTCTTCTTGACTTATGGCTTGTAAGTTTGTTCGAACTGTGATGGATTCTTTTGTTTCGGCTGAGGGTTTAGCTCCGTCCACACTTCAACTCTGTTAGGAGCGCGAGTCATGGCATTGTTATGTTTTCTTCTCACTGGTTTCTGAGTTGTGCTCTTCGGTCTGGTGTTCATGTGTTGAACCTTTTTGTTTCTGAGTCAGAAGGCAGACAGATAGGAATTATGAGGCGCTGCTGGTTTTTACAAAGGTCCGACTTCCTCTCATCAGTAAGACTTAACTCAATTTTTTTGTCTTTCTCGTTCTGCAATTATGAATACTCAGGAATTCCACATGGTTCCTTGTTTTCTGGCTTAATGATTATTTTTGTGTTTTGAACCGTTCGAACTTCTACTCTTTAATGTATAATTTCCTTGACAGTATCTAACTCTGTTGGTTATTGAGCCCCCAGCGCTAAGTGGAGAGACTACCCTCTGCCGAGCGTAAAAATATTTAGAGGTTAGACGTCTTGGATTCGGCCCTTCGTGTGCAAGTCTCTCCAGGCTAATCATCGGTACAATAGACTTCTCTCTTTAACACTTGTGCTTTTATTTTCTTTTCATGAAGATCTGGAGAAATTATTGATAGAGTTCCCTTCTTCTTTTCAACAGGAATTTCCGGCTCGATGTAATTTATTTTCCTTAGGTCTGTGTGATAAAGAGTTCATTATGTCGAACAGGACAGAGTTCCTATATGTATAATGTTTTTCCCTTTTAGGGCATTTACAGTAGGTCTTTATACTTTTTTGTATAAGAATCTCTCATTCAATATAAGACCGGAGAATAAGTTTTGTGTAATCTCCTTATTTATTTGTGTTTTCACTGTATTGGGACTCTCTGCTACAAAACGATATTTATTATTTTATAAGTCTTTACTGGTGAAGTAAATGCTATTTACATGTATGTATATGTATGGTGCTCAGGCCTATTTGGCACCAGCTTAAATCTTGATTATAATACATTAAAAGAAAATGTTAATTTTCCTTTTTTGTTTTTGGTTTGAGAATGGTTTGTTATTTCAATGATAAATATTCTTGTGCTATAGCTACGAAACTTTCTTTATATGCAGCATATAATTTTTAACCTCAGAAGGTCTTACCAGAGTTCTTGTTGTTATAGAAATATATTTAAAGTTTCGCTTTTACCCTTGTTGGGGATAAGACTGGTTCCCTTTATCATTTCTCTTAAATAGTTTTCCTTCTTATATTGTGGATTATGTTTAGCTTGGCGTCTGGACCGCCCCAAATCATAAGTTCCGTGTTAGATCTGGGTTTTATGTGGTTGAGGACAACCTACCTTGGATCTGAGTACGCACTCAGAACTAGGGTCAACAGTCTGACAACTTCCATAACCTATTCAGGTTAATGTGCTTATATCTAAGAATTTACAGTTGCATTCCCTGTAGAATATTATGCCATGTCTGTTAAATTTATACATATTTGTGCAAATATACATTTAACAAGCAAGTACATGGATGAATGTATTGTTTCTGTTATAATCTGTTTCCTACATTCATTATACACTATCCTTCGATATTCCTACCGTATATTATTTTGTATATACAACTTTTGTGTATAACCGATTTTCTGTCATCTTTTCTCAATATGAACTAATAAATGATACTTTCAACTTGCTCTGTCTCTTGAGTTAATAAAAGAGAAGAACTAAATATTATAATGAATTATTTTTTGTTGTATTACAAAATAATCAGGAAAAGAGTAGTATCGCCTACAGATTTGATTTTCCCGTCCTACATTATTTTATATTTTCTAAAACAGAACAGAACAAAAATTACACATTCATATAGTTGTGATCAATCTTTCAATCCCAATATTGAATTACTTAGAAGGCACAATATTACTTATATGTTAAGTGATATTCAAGCTATGGTCCTCCCAACCATCAGGAGAGGTAATAACGTCTTCTTCCTGCCCCCGAGCCCAAGTCTGGTGGTATAGGTTAACAGTGGATTAATTTTTCTTCTGTGACCTCAAGACGTCCAGTCCAGTCAGAACCAGAAAAAAAAAAATTTGCTTCAAGGCTCTCTGAGTATCTTCCACTGGTCTCTACCAACTCTGTAATTCCATATTCTATCCTTTTTATTTTCCAACAGAACCCCTACTCCTCACCGAGTTCAATCTCTTATTCCCGAGAGGAGTGGTAACTATTTCCATCTGTCTCCAACCATTTCCAATTCTTGGCACATTTATCATTCAACTTTTCTTTTCACTTTTAATTAGGAAAAATCCCTCAACTAATTTATTATTAATAATTAATTGCTAGTAAAATAATTTTTCAGACAAAATAATAATTGAAGTCCTTTTCTTGACAAAGAAGAAAAAAATAATAAAAATAAATGTCTTGTAACTAGTTAACACTAGTTATCTTTAATGACGCTGTCACAACTTCCCCCCTGGAAGTAACACCGTCCTCGGCGTTTTACTCTAACTCAACAAAGAGTTCTGGATAAATTTATTGCACAAATTTTTCGTTCTCCCAAGTAGCTTCATCCGGGCCAAAGTGCTTCCACTACACTTTAACCTAGGTGACAACCCGCTCGCGGAGTACAAGTTCCCTTCGTTCAAGTATGCGTTGTGGTTCGACCAGGAATTCATCGTCTGGTTCTACCTGAATATTTTTCCAATGAATTATATGCTTCGCATCATGCACATAACGCTTCAACAAAGATACATGAAACACATTGTGTACTCTAATGTGACTGGGTAGAACTAGTCGATAGGCTATAGGTCCTACCCTTTCCAAAATTTGGAAAGGGCCACAGAATCTAGGAGCCAACTTGGCACAAGAATTCCATCATAGAGTACTTCTTTTTGGTTTCATCCTCACATATACATGGTCCCCCACTTCAAATTCCTAATAAGACCTCTTTTTATCGGCATATATCTTTTGTCGATCTTGTGTGGCCTTTAGATTTTGCCTTATTTTTCTTACCTCCAATTCCATCTCAGCAAACATCTCGGGTCCCAGCATTAATTTTGTCTCGGGACTGCTCCAATTTATGGGTGTGCGGCACTGCCTACCATACAACACCTCAAAAGGACTCATTTTCAAGGACTCATGATAACCATTGTTGTAGGAAAATTCAACAAGATGTAAATAATCTTCCCATTTAGTTGGTTGCTGCATTACATACATGCGCAGCATGTCTTCCAACACCTGGTTTACTCGTTCTGTTTGCTCGTCGGTCTGGGGATGGTAGGCTGTACTAAAGTTTATTTGAGTTCCCAGTCCTGTAAACAATGTCTTCCAAAAGGCATAAGTAAACTTGACATCCCGGTCTAAAATGACGGTCTTTCGAATTCCATGAAGTCTGAAAATTTCCTTGATAAATATGTCGGCTATCTGTACAATCTTGTATGTAGACTGTACAGGTATAAAATGTGCATATTTACTCAATCTATCCACCACCACCATGATGGAATCATTTAATATTTTTGTTCGGGGTAAGCCTGTAATAAAGTCCAGGGATATGACCTCCCACTTCCATTCGGGTATTGGTATGGGATGCTGATGTGCCACCTTCACCTGTTAGCATTCTAAACATTTACTTAAATACTCAACAATGTTTTTACGCATACCCAGCCAAAAGTATACCTTTCTTATAGCAGTCAACATTTTTTGATATCCTGGGTGACCTGCATAATTGCTGTGATGGTACTCATCCATTATTAGCTCGTTCATAGCTATGCGATTAGGCACAAAAATTTTTCCTCTGAAAGTTAACATATGTTCTTCATTTATTTCATAATCAGATATTCTTCCTTGCTTTCTGTCTCCTTCCATTTGCTGCCATAAAAATTGGTATTCGGGGTCTTTTTGTGCCTCTTCTTTCACTTGTTTCAAGAATTTATTTTCTAGCTGATTATAATACAACTCAAAGATACCATGGAGTTTTTTGCTTAAAGTGTCAGCTACTCGATCCTCCTTCCCTTTTACGTGCTGAATGTCCATATCAAATTCACTTAAGAAGGAATTCCATCTTGCTTGTCTTGAGTTCAAGTCTACTTGCTTAAAGTAACTAGTCAAGCTACTATGATTTGTTTTTAATACAAACTTTTTACCTAGCAAGTAGTGCCTCCACACCCTGAGGGCATGCACCACTGCTTTAGTTCCAGATCATATGCTGAATATCTTTGTTCATGGTCCTTTAATTTCCTAGATTCGTATGCCACCACTTTGCCTTCTTGAGATAGAACTGCCCCGACACCCTCTTTACTTGCATAGGTACACACTTCAAACTCTTTGCTTGGGTCAACCACTCTTAACATAGGTGCAGTTGTCAAAATATTTTTCAGCTTTTCAAATTTTTTCTGACATTCGATCGTCCATTTGAAAACTTTTCCTTTCCTCTACAAGGAAGTGATGGGGAAAACAATTCTGGAGAAAACTTCGATAAACTTTTGGTAATACCCAGCTAATCCCATAAAGGATCTTATGTTAGCCACATTCTGAGTTACTCGCCATTCCATGATTGTTTTGATCTTCTCTGGATCAACCACAATTCCCTCTGCTGAAATAACATGGCTTAAATATTGGATCTCTGTTTTAAAGAAATCACACTTGCTGAAATTAGCGTACAACTGGTGTTTCCTTAGCGTTTCCAGCACCACTTTCAAGTGCTCCTTATGTTCCTCTTAATTCTTTGAATAAATCAAAATATCGTTTATAAAAATAAGCACAAAGTTATCTAAGAATGGATGGAATATTCCATGCATTAACCTCATAAAGGTTGTTGGTGCATTTGTTAACCCAAAGGGTAACACCACAAATTCATAATGTCCATACATGGTACGGAATGTTGTCTTGCAGATGTCTTCATCCTTGATTCGAATCTGATGATACCCCAATCTTAGATCTATCTTGGAAAACACTGTTGCCCCTTTCACTTGATCAAATAAATCATCAATTCTTGGTAAAGGATATTTTTTTTTTACGGTTAGTTTTTTGAGTTGTCTATAGTCCATGCACATTTGCATGGTCCCATCTTTTTTATTTACGAATAATACTGGTGCTCCCCATGGGGACACACTTGGCCGAATGTATCCTTTATCCAACAGCTCTTGCAATTGCATTTTCAACTTTGTTAGTTCTGGCACACTCATTCGGTAAGGAGCTCTTGACACCGGAGAAGCTCTGGGTATTAACTCTATAGTAAAGTCAATGTCTCTCCTTGGCGGTAAACCAGGAATACTTTCGGGAAAACATCCAGAAACTCCTTCACCACAGGTATATTGTCTAATATGGGCAATTTCTCTTTGGAGTCAGTGTACCGGACCTGAATAACATATAGCTGGCATCCTTTCCTCATACATTTATTTAGTTGAGAGGGTATAATTGGACGTAACTGTAATGGCTTCTTGATTCCTTGTATTTTTTTATGTGTTCCATCCTGCAGTATGTAATAAATAATCTTTTCCTTACATTCCACTAAGGTCCAGTGTTTTTCCAACCAATCCATGCCCAATAAGACATCATATGATCCTAATGGAAAAATGTTCAAATATACTTGTAACTGTTGTTCTGAGATTTCCAGCCTATAGCTTGGAATCTTGGCAGTTATTTTTCATTTTTCCCTAGTGGCTAGCTATACCAGCCACGGAATTTTAAACTTTTGTTCCTTCAATTTACATAGTTCCACTATCTTGGGATTAACATAGCTCAAACTTGCACCTGGATCTACCAAAATAGAAATAGGTTGAGTTAGTATTTTACCTTCCAACTCAATCATCGTTGGCTGAAAATCTGCCTGTTGGTCTTCCAATGCCGTGTTGATACGAGGGATGTTTCGCGCCACATCACCCACCGTAAAAGCCTCTTGCAGATTTGCAACTGCATCATTCCTTGCTCGTTGCGGGCAGTTTTTGTGGTAATGTGCTTCACCACATCCCCAACATTGCAAGGGTGGCTTAGTCACCTGCCCTTGTTCTGGCTTACTAGATGCCTCCATAGGATTTTCCTCTACTAGCCATCTGGTTCTCTGGTGATTTTTGCTAAACTGTTTACTTGCAGGGTTATGTGTAGAATTTCTGAAATTACTATTTTTGGCGTTTTTGAAGTTTGTGTTATTTTTCTGCCCTCCCTTTGGTGGCCAATTTTTGGAAGTTTCTCCTTTCGCCTTGGACTGCTGGTAACACATCCATGCTTTATAGATGGCTTCGTCCATGGTTCGGGGGTTTACGAATTATATTTGCTCCTTCATATAGGTTGGCAGGCTGCTCAGAATCCTTTGCACCTTAGCCTTTTATTCTCATAGATAGGGTACATATCGCAACAAGGAGGTGAACTTGGTGATATATTCGTCCATAGACATCTCTCCCATCTCTAAATCGTGAAATTATTTGGCTTTCTCATCATAAAATTGTTCTGTCAAATACTTGTTCTTAAAGTATTGTTGGAACAACTCCCAAGTGACATCTTGTTCCTCTATGCTGCAAATGTTCTTCACCTCTTCCCACCACAGGGTGGCTTTCTCTCTTAGCTGATATATAACTAGCCTAGCCTTCAGGTTACTACTATATTCATACACCTAAAAGTACTTATTCATGTTTATTAGCTATGCTTCAGCGACTTCTTCTGTTTCACCATCATACGTTGGTGGTTTTATCTTTCGAAACTACCCTTGGAGTTCCACTTTATGCTTTTTAATTTCTTGCTGATATGATATATTGCTAGATTCTGCTTTGTTATAATTTTTGTTCTTGATTCACTGTGATGGACTTCCTTCCACTCTATCCATGGTGTTAATTCTTGTCTAATGTTCATCATCTCTGTCAGCACTGGGATGTGTTGCCTCCTAATTTTGTTTATCTGACAGGCTTTTTAATATATTTTCTTGGTCTTGTAATAATCGTTTGTTGTCCTTTCGGACTCGCGCCATTTCCTCCTGCAATTGTTGAACAGTGTTCAATAGGAAACGAGTTTGGTGCTGTTGCTCCTCTAGTAATCTACTGGTTTGTTGATGTTGTTCCACACTTAACTGTACCCACATTTTTGGATTTATCACAGTTTGTGCTTGGGGTTCCTCGGTGGCTTGGGGTGATGGCACTGTTACGCCCCTCCTCATTATGTTACCCAAAATCTTGACCCTCTCTCTCTTTGTGTGCATCAGTACATACACATTTTATCCGTTAGTGGATCCCCTAAGGTTCCAGTGTGTAAGTTGGCGTTGATACCACTTGTAACAATCACTAACATAAACATATAAAAAAATTCTACATGGTTAAAACCATGATCTTACATACACACATGCTCTTATAAATATCGTTATAAAATTTGTTGCAGAATTCAACATTATACTTATACCAACACAACGTTTATCAATTTGAATACCAAACTAATTAAATTTGCATTTGATATGTGTGCAACTTTCGTTAGTTGGGTTTACATATAGAGTTTGTTTTGGGAAACATTTGGAATTCTGATCTATGTGTCGACCTTATGCATTTTTATTTTATTATTAATTCATAACATTATTCGTCCTCCTCGGCTGGACTCACTGTCAAATCTGTCTATTATTTATGAGCTGGTACTTGCATTAAATCTTAGTGTACTAGGGTTGATTTCTTTGTGATTTGGCGATTACCTTTTTCGCTGGCGATGATCTCCACCGTATGTTAATCATCTAGATCAATGGCTAAGGTTTGGGCGAGAGTGGCCTTGGATTCTCCACCAAACCCTAACTCTGCTTGACTTATGGCTTGTAATTTTGTTTGAACTGTGAAGGATTCTTTTGTTCCGGCTGAGGGTTTAGCTCCGTCCACACTTTGACTCTGTTAGGAGCGCGAGTCATGGCACTGTTATGTTTTCTTCTCACCGGTTTCTGAGTTGTGCTCTTCGGTTTGGTGTTCATGTGTTGAACCTTTTCGTTTTTGAGTCAGAGGGCAAACATATAGGAATTATGAGGCGCTGCTGGTTTTTACAAAGGTCCGACTTCCTCTCACCGGTAATACTTAACTCAGTTTTTTTGTCTTTCCCATTTTGCAATTATGAATACTCAGGGATTCCACATGGTTCCTTGTTTACTGGCTTAATGATTATTTTTGTGTTTTTAACCGTTCGGACTTCTACTCTTTAATGTATAATTTCTTTGACAGTATCTAACTCTGTTGGTTATTGCGCCCCCAGCGCTAGGTGGAGAGACTACCCTCTGCCGAGCGTAAAAAGCTTTAGAGGTTCGATGTCTTGGATTCGGCCCTTCGTGTGCAAGTCTCTCTAGGCTAATAATCGGTATAATAGCCTTCTCTCTTTAATACTCATGCTTTTATTTTCTTTTCGTGAAGATCTGGAGAAATTCTTGATAGAGTTCCCTTCTTCTTTTCAACAGGAACTTCTGACTTGATGTAATTTATTTTCCTTAGGTCTGTGTGAGAAAGAGTTAATTATGTCGAACAGGACAAAGTTCCTATATGTGTAATGTTTTACCCTTTTAGGGCATTTACAGTAGGTCTTTATACTTTTTGTATAAGAATCTCTCATTCAAGATAAGACCGAAGAATAAGTTTTGGGTAATCTCCTTATTTCTTTGCATTTGCACTGTACTGGGATGCTCTGCTACATCATGATGTTTTGTTATTTCATAAGTCTTTACTAGTGAAGTAAATGTTATTTACATGTACGTATATGTATGGTGCTCAGGCCTATTTCGCGCTAGCTTAACTCTTGATTATAATACATTAAAATAAAATGTTAATTTTCCTTTTTCGTTTTTGGTTTGAGAACGGTCTGTTCTTTCAATTGTAAAAATTATCGTGTTGTAGTTACGAAAATTTCTTTACATGCGGCATATAATTTTTAACCTCAGAAGGTCTTACGAGAGTTCTTGTTGTTATTGAAATATATTTAAAGTTTCACTCTTACCCTTGCTGGGGATAAGACTGGTTCCCTTTATCATTTCTCTTAAATAGTTTTCCTTCTTATACTGTGGATTATGTTTAGCTTGGTGTCCGGATTGCCCCAAATCATAAGTTCTGTGTTAGATCTGGGGTTTAGGTGGTTGAGGACAACGTACCTTGGATCTGAGTACGCACTCGGAACTAGGGTCAATAGTCCGACAACTTCCAAACCCTATTCAAGTTAATCTGCTTATATCTAAGAATTTACAGTTGCATTTCCTGTAGAATATTATGCCATGTCTGTTAAATTTATACATATTTATGCAAATATACATTTAACAAGCAAGTACATGGATGAATGTATTATTTCCGTTATAATATTTCCTGCATTCTTTATACACTATCATTCGATATTGCTACCGTGTCTTATTTTGTATATACAACTGTTGTGTATAACCGATTTTCTGTCATCTTTTCTCAATATGAACTAATAAATGATACTTTCAACTCGCTGTCTCTTGAGTTAATAACAGAGAAGAACTGAATATTATGATGAATTATTTTCTGTTGTATTACAAAATAATCAAGAAAAGAGTAGTATCGCCTACAGATTTTATTTTCCTGTCTTACATTATTTTATATTTTCTAAAACAGAACAGAACAGAAATTATCAATCTTTCAATCCCAATATTGAATTACTCAAGAGGCATAGTATTACTTATCTGTTAAGTGATATTCAAGCTGTGGTCCTCCCAACCATCAGGAGAGGCAATAACGTCCTCTTCATGCCCCCGAGCCCAAGTCTGGTGGTACAGGTTAACATTGGATTAATTTTTCTGCTGTGACCTTAGGACGTCCAGTCCAGTCAGAACTAGAAAAATAAATAAAAAAATAAAAATAAAAAATAAAAATTGCTTCAAGGCTCTCTGAGTATCTTCCACCAGTCTCTACTAGCTCTGGAATTCCATACTCTATCCTTCTTCTTTTCCAACAAAACCCCTACTCCTCACCGGGTTCAATCTCTTATTCCCCAAAGGAGTGGTAACTGTGTCCAACTGTCTCTAACCATTTCGAGTTCTTGGCACATTTACCACTCAACTTTTCTTTTCACTTTTAGTTAAGAAAAATCCCTCACCTGATTTATTATTAATAATTAATTACTAGTCAAATAATTTTTCAGACAAAATAATAATTGAAATATTTAATGTCTTGTAACTAGTTAACACTAATTAATTATCTTTAATGACGCTATCACAGGGAGATGGCAGGAAATGACCTTAAAACGTTCTTGGTACGGAATGCATTTTGTTATTATTGATGATGCCAATTCAACGCCATGGAAAATCGTCCATAATCGAAATTTTATACAACAGTCAAATATTGATGTGGGAATGAATGATCAGTTACGTTCACGTAACCAAGTGCGTTAAGAAAAAACGATTGTAGAAGCCGTCATTTGATCCAATAAACCTATCATTTCACGATGATCTTTATCTACTTATTTCGTTCGCCGCCATTGAAATTTCATTTCTGAACTAACATACGACTATGGGGTTGCCTAAGTATTGTCAGTTTTGGAGCGGGCTGTTTTATTTTTAATTTTTAATTTATGAATTCAAACTTTTAGATATTTGAATAGAGAAGAAGTCAGAACTCTGATTTTAACAATTTTTTATCAAATTAATATGATCTAACAAATCTTTATCAAATTAATTTTCGTTGATTCTAAATTGAAAAAACTTCCAAAAACATCTGACATATAAAATCACTTTTTACCAACCGTACAAACATTTAAATAAATAAATAAATCACATTAACAATTTAAACAGTGACAATTAAAAGAAAATAAGAGTATTAGATGATTAAAAGAATATTCCATCATTCTTTTAAATTGTTACATTCATTTTATTTTTAAAATAAGAACATCCCATTGATGTAATTAATTATTAAAATAAAAAAAGGATGGGATAAATTTTAAAATTAGGAAAGGTTTAAAATTCTATCATATTGGTGACAACAAAGGTATATTTTATTTTGTAGAAAATTATCTTAATTTATTTAAGGTGTTTTTTTTTTTTTAAAATTTCATAGGACTTATTTATTAACTTGAAATATATGTAATTTAAAACAAAAACAAATAATTTTTTTTTTTTTGATGAAAAATCATTTTTAGCCCAAAAACAAAAAAAAGAAAAAAGAAAAAAGTAAATGTAAAAATAATTGATTACATGTACTATCACATAATAACAAATTAACTTACTGGCAAACCAATTTGATTACTAAATTAAGAAAAAAATAATTATTTTTAATTAATGGTAAACTTGTCACCTAACGAGAGTCCCTACTTCTAAAGGTCTCAAAGTCCCAATCTTTTTGTATCTCATAACTCTCCACTTCTAAACGTCCCAATCTTTTTTATCTCATAAATCTTTCTATGAAATATTATATTAAGTGCTTTTAGAATTGTAAATTATAAATAAAAAGTTATTAACTTCTTAACATTATAAAGATTTGAAAATATAACTAAAAATTTTAAAATTTTCTACCAAATTTTATAATATAATAATCTTAATAAGATTTCTATTATGTTTCAATCCAATCAAATTTATAGGCTCTTTAAACTACACATAAAATAAGAATGAATACAAAATTGAAAGCATTCCGTAACTAGAAAACGGACTGGTACAAGAAATCGATGTTATCTTGGAGTAATGAAAACAAGGACACATTGAATTCTACGACTTCCGCATAACACGCAAACCCCTTATACATCTACGCTAACATAATATCTAGAGAGATATCCAACATTCGCAATAATGAAATCAAAACCAAGGTCACCATGTAATCACAAAGCTCCAAGCGTCAAGTAACATTAAAAGAAGTGCAAGATTTCATTGGCCGCTGATACCCTTTTATTAATGTCCCACTCGAAATTATGCTACTTCCAACATGACCTTTGCGAAACATCAGTGGAAAAGCGTCAAAATATTCGAGCACTTTCTATTTACGAAATAAATAGATGAAATTTGAAGTGAATAATATTTTTTTTTCATTTCATATTTAAAATTAATATAGAATATTTATTTGTAATGATATATATATATACAAAAATATTTTAAATTCAATAGTTTGATAATAATTTTATTTATTTTTTTTTTTTTTTTTTTTTTTAAGATTTTAGAAATATATTGTAACTTATTTGTATAGTTATATTCTATGTAATTATGGTAATTGATCTTTTTAAATTATTTATTTTTCATATATATATATATATATATATATATATATATATATATATATATAATCTTTTCAAATTATATATTTTTTATAAATTCTCATATATATATATAGTTTGAGTGGGTCTAATGGTTAAGAGCATGTGTTTCTTCTTAAAACGTTTTTGGTTCAAAACTAGAGAGGGTACTAATGTATGCCTTAGTAAAATTATTGCAGAGAAGTGAGACCCTTGTCCCACAAACAAAAAGGTCTCATATACCAATTTGGTATGCGTCAAACTATATATATATATATATATATATATATATATATATATACATTTATTTTTTATTTTTATTTTTAAGAAAAAAATAGATCTAAACTTTTTTCTTTTTCTTTTATGAAATAAATAAATAAATTATTTAACTTTTAAAAGTAAACTTTGATTATATGATCTAAATTAAAAATTATTTATATAGTTTATTAATTATTACAAAATTACTAAAACAAATTTATTTATTTTTAACAAAAATGAGCAGTTTTGCTATTAAGTTTGTGCTTCATTCCAACAAAATATTGGACAGATGATTATGTGGATTTTCCATACATCTATTTCTTCAAGTAAGAACTATAGAAAAATATCAAAATTTCGCATTTGAAGTCTGTTATTACAAAATATTGACCTTGAAGTCTGTTATTACAAAATATTGACCTAAACCACAACATCGACAAACCTAGGAATTGATAAACCAAAGGGATAGTTTTCATCTGTCAAGGGGGTTATTTGAATCAATTAGCAAATTTAATGGAGGTTATTTGGGAGCATTGGTTGTGGAACTCCGATTTTCACCTATTTCAAACTGCATTTGAAGCTTAATTAATTGCCTGCATAGAGCATCCACTTCGTCTTCCTTACGGTGGACTTTGGAGAGGAGAGATTTAATTTCTTCTATGAGAAATATAATTGTGTTTGCTCGATGATGAAAAATCCATTGTAGGTTTAGCATCTCAGTTAGAAGGTCCTAAAGTTGTTGTGGTTGTTTAATTCATTTGTTGTTGTCACCAATGATGCTAGAGGGGTCCTGCCAAAGTGCCATCGTGCAAATTTTGCTATAATGGAGCCAGTGTTCAAGGTGGACCTATTGCTGGAGGATCTCAAGGTCAACAGAATGGATGTTGGGAGGGTCAACAATTAGGAGAAATGCCATGGGGAAATTTGGGATAACCTAGAATCCCCTAGGGGGACCATACGCGAGTCCAATTGCTCCAAGCAAAACTTATCAAACCAAGAGTGAAAAGAAAACCATAGTTATACAGGAAGAATATGCCAAATTTTCTGAGTGCTCTCCAAAGAGAAAAACAAAGGAAGAATACCTAGATGCATTGGATATTGAGTAGGAGAGTTCCTAAGTACAAGAAGAAAGTCAATGAGACCAAGGGACCTCTCACAGAAGCCCAAGTTGAGGGTAAATTCCTAAACATAGAGTAGGTATTTCAGATCCTTCCATACGCCCAAAATGACCCATTGCACACCTCGCCAAACAAATATGTGGAGAAGGGAAGAATTGAGAGAGACTCCGACCTTGTAATCTAACAAAGATAACCTTGATGTCTATGAATTTCCCAAACAGATCGAACCTCCACCTACCAACTAGAATTCATACAGTGTCCACAGAGTACTAGAGCGAAGAAATAACTCGAGCAGTTCCCAAGTCAAAGTTGATGAAGCTTTGCCTATTAGAGTTATTTTCACAACTCAAGCCATTAATCTAACAGTGCCATAACATGTGCAAGTTCCATGGAGGCCATAACCAATGTATTCGATCTTTGTCGATCAATTGAACCCTATAGTTGAAGCTCCCACCCACTACAAAAATCATCTCACCATTAAATTTCACCACAAACCAACACCTTGAAGCTATTAAAGGCTTAGGTGCAAGATCTGAGATTTTGTTATGATGTTGACTATGCAAAACACCATACACTTGTGAATTCAAAAAGGGATAAGTCACCACATGGTATGCTTGTAGCGCATCCGCCACTTCACCTTTGATGATTGGTAAATAAAATGGGTTGCAAGCTATATGGGAGGGTTCCGTGATCTCCATAGGAGTGACTATGAGAATCTAAATTATGATTAGCGAGTCATGACAAGGGATAGATTAAGGGACGTGTCTCCATCCTAATAAGTTGTTGATGTGAGTTTGGAATGATTTTAAAATACATGCGCGGTTTTCCTAGGAATATGCTTCCTTATTTTGAGTTCTTAAGATATGGAAGAAAGACTTGAGGTAGAAGTGACCAAGGGCTCCCAAAATTCTATGAGGTAGCAACTTTAATTGATTTTCTTTAGGAAAAGAGTTTTTGAGATGGTATTGATGGTTAGAAGAGAGTTTTCGAGAATTAGAAGCTTATTAATATCCATTTCTTTTTCTAGATTTAGTCCTATCAAAAGATGATACATTGTAGCCTTATTGTTAGTCCTCTTGCTCATAGGAAAAAGTACCTAAGTGCTAAATTTCCCTAGAAATTTAAAATAACCCCAAACAAAATTATTAAAATAATAATATAAATGAGTTTGTAAAAAATATATATTTAAAAAAAAACTTTTAAACATGGAATTTTATATATATATTAAAAATAAAACAATTATCTTTTAAATAATATAAATTTAATTTATAAAAAAAAATTATATGGTGACTAAATTAAATATTAGAATGATAATTGCATTGACAAGTATGTCTATTTTGAATAAAATTTTTAAAATTTTAATTTAAATATCAATAATTAATTAATAGATAAATGGTAGAGATTTAATCTATACAAAATATTCATGAAATGTTTTTAATATTATTTAAGATAAAAAGTAGAAAATTTGATTTTAAAAGTGATTTTACTTATTTTTTCTTTTCAATTTAATTTTAAAAAAATAATAAATATATATTATAAGTCTTTTTGTCACCACCATCCATCGATATTTACCATAATAATACCTACCTTTACAATTACCAAAACAACATGTCTAGCATCATTCTTAACTTTTCTTTGACTAAATATACAACACCATGTTACTATGTGAAACTTATGCAAATATATATATATAATATATGACTGGCATAGCATCTAGGTAATAAAGGTCTGGACCTTTATAAAACATTTATTAGATTTTCGCACTCATGGCAAATGAATTATTTACATAACACAGAACTCATTAACATAAGAAAATAATGCTAAACACTATACAGTCGACCTTATCAAAGGTTTGGTATTCTTGCATTGATTTGGCTTTAATACATCTGAGCTATATCTGTACTTAGGCATTAATACGATACAGGATTTCTTTTATGGATAAATGTTATCATTTGAATTTTAGACTGTGTGCGCTCCACTTGTCATTGTATCCGCTTCTCTGTAGGCGATTTGTCAACTCTCATTACTCCTAGTAGTACTGGGCTATTCTGCTCTGTTACAGCTGTTACAATCTTGCCTTCGATTCCTCATTTCTTCCGAGGGAAAACTTCGGGGTTCTGTGTAATATGGTTTGCAAGCGAAATGACTAGGTTTTCTTGGAGAATTCGATGCTCTTCAGGCTTCACTTCTCCATTGCAAACTCCGCCCTGAACTATTATATCAGGTCTGAGCTTCTTGCCATGATTTACATTGTGGAGCTTTTCCTTAGTTTTACTTATCTTAGCTATACTCATTTTATTATATGCTTTGATGACGAGATTTCTATTTTGTTTAATCAGGGTTTCAATAATGATATTTCCCTCTGTAGGGTCACGAATCCAGCTCCAATGCTTATCAATCTCTGGAGGATAGGTTCACAATCTCAGCGTAGAGGGTAAGTCACCCCTTTCGACTAACGTTGTTTTAATTTAGGTAAATAATTCATCTAGGCTAAACCCTTATTCACCGTAGTAGATTAATCCCAGAATTTCTTGTCTTGCAGAGATAGGCCGCAACAAGAATGTGCTTGTTTATCAGGTATTAACTCATGCCGGTAGAATTTTGGGGTTTATGTTTTAATGCTTGCTTCATTATGCAATTCCCACAGATTTTTGTTAACACTGAAGTTTATTGTTTTCTGATGCAGGTATGAGGGTTTAAACCCCTGCTTTTGCATTCTTTGGTTAATAAATTTGTCAATAGCACCGGCTAATGTATTCATCAACAACTTAACAGGTACTCAAATTTCCAAAAGGAAATACACTCTCTTCAAGATTCCTGTCGATGCATTCTGAGAAATTCCTTTTACAGTTTTCAGAACAGTTTAAGGGTTTACTCACCTGAATTGGGGTTTCATGGTTCTATGGAAATTTTAAGATAATGTTAAGTAATTAAATGAGGGTTTTACCGAGCAATGATTTTGTAAACACGAGTTTATCCCTTTCCTGTTGCATGCTATTTCTTTTTCTGGTGTTAGGCTCGACCTGTAGAAATTCATTTTGAAGAACAAGTATCATCGTTTAATGATCTCATTGTGGATAAACTCTGCTACGGCCGTTCGTAATATCGTTATCAAAATATATATACATTTTTCTAAGTTATTGACGGTTTGAGTTCTTACTGTTTCTTGTAACTATAACCCTAGTCGTGGTTCTTGCTACTAATATTCTTTTGCTTCGAGCATTAAATTAAAGCTCTGTTTATTTCATTTTCAAATAGCATAGTTACTACTGGTAAATATTGTTTCCACAGAGTATGATTTACTCTTATGCCTTCTACTGATACATTTCTCATAAAATATTAGCTTTATGTCATGCATTTATTGAGAATGAATCTCTCTATTTCTATTTTCATCCTGCAAAATCTTTAGCTTAATGCTTCTCAGTTTGCTTCCTAAATTTCTCCAGAGCTTTGGTGTCTGGATCACCAGTAATTAGAATCCGAGTTTAGAGGGTTTACTCGGCCACTGGCGATGATGTTTTTGGTTTGGGGTTTATACCCAGAACCAAAACTGACGGCTTGTTGGTTCTGATAATCCCAACCCTAGGTAGGACAACTCATTTCTACATATAGGGTTTGAATATAATGCACAAAACATATAGCCATGATACTACTATTATTACTGTAGCACACATTCTTATAAAAGATGGCTTTATTTCTTTCATACTATGCTCTGAGTTCCTGCTATTTATCAGTTACTATATTTACTATGATATTACTGTCATTCCCATGTTACAGAAAGAATAATATTAACAGCAAGAAAGCAGCAGTATAAATATTTAAATTCTCCAACCCTAATTAATACAGAGAGTAATTATTATCAGGATGTAGTTTCCATCTTCTAAACCCGCATTACATACTATGAACATATAATTACTCAGGTACTATGTTCCGCCCTTTTTCTGACTGTAAACAACCATTCATTTCAGTAATAATTCATTTAGTCTACACAGTAGTACTTATCTGAATTATCAAGCTCAAACTGTGGTCCTCCCAACCATCAAGGGAGGCTATTACGTCCTCCACTTGCCCCCGAGCTCTAGAATCTGGACGGTGCCACAGGTTAACAGTGGATTTTTCTGCTGTGACCTCTGGATGGCCAATCCAGTCACACTTAGAAATTCTGGCTTTAAAAGGGCTGCTGAAAGCTATCTTCAACTGGTCCCAACCAGCTCTAGAAAATACTTCCCCTTTACCAAATTCACAGAACCCCTACTCCTCCCCTGGGATTCAGCTTTATCCTCAGAGGAGTAGGTAACTGTTTCCAACTGTTCCCCCAACCACCTCCTATTCTTGGAAATCTTTCACCAACAACTTAACAAGATTTTCTTTTCATTAACTAGTTCCTCGTAATTAATAATTTCAGCAAAATAATTTGTTTTATATACAATAATAATTCAAGTCTTTCTTGCAAGAAAATAAAATAAACAAATGTTTTTAACTAATTAGCACTAGTTAAATTTTAATAAGGCTGTCACATTTTTAAACACATAATAATAGTAAATCATGATCTTATAACAAAGCATTTCTATAATCAAATATCAATAAATATTTATTATTAAAAATTTGATTACAATTTCTTTTAAATATATATGTTTATTTTATATTAATTTTTTTATAATTAATAAGTTATATTAAATAAAAAAATAATTAAATTAATTTTAATATTTTTTTATACAGTTTAATTTTTAATAAAATTAAAAAATGTGGAGTCAAAAGGATCTTCCCATTTTTCTCAGTTTATTCAACTTTCTCTTAGTTTAAAATTTTTAAACTTTCTCTTAGTTTAAAATATATTTTTCCCATATTTCTCAGTTTATTCAACTTTCTTTTAGTTTAAAATTTTTGAACTTTGGCTTAATTTAAAATATATTTTTCAGATTTGTAAAATAGAAATAAAAAAATACAACCTCTATCGAGCAAATAAAAAATAAAAAAAATATCCCACTAACTTTGGCATACAACTATTTTTTAATACTATTCAACATTCCTGGTTAATGCGGGTTGATGTTTTTACAACAACATACTTGAAATAGTCACTTAACTATTCATCATGGGCATGTCTTTTCCCCTCCCTTGCTCCCTCCGACCCCATAATTTATGGTGCAATTGGCAACCATATATCAAGTATACTACCAAGTTCCATCATAAATGGGAATTGGAGAGACTACGATCGCTGGAGCGCTACCACGAAATGCTTAGGCGAGGAGTTTGATTATTTCTGTATGATTATTTGGGGGAATACCCATGCAACATATATATATCATTCTTCACTATCTTGTGTTAATGAAATAGCATGAAGTCATGGTCTACTCTGTAAATTATAAATCTATCATGTCATTCATCTTAGGTTTATGGAATTAATGGAGGGTTTCGTTTAATAATTATTATTCAATGGTTCAACCCCTGCAAATTTCTTACACTATTCATCATCTTTTTGAACATCAACATCTTGGCTTTCCAACATACAAAAGCAAGCAGATTGTTGATTATTTGTATAAAGTTCACATATTGGATTTCTTTATATCAGGATCATATTTATAACTATGGAGTGTTTTCTTTTGGTTTATAATGATATTATTTAAAAAATAAGTGCCACTACATATCGATGTCCCTGTCTATTAGATGCAGGTATATGTATATAACAGTCGGTTTCTAAGCTCTTCGTTGGTGTGATATGTTCTTCTGTCTTGGCGTGCTTTTACGGATTGAGAATTTTTGGAATATTTTGAAATTTGAAAAATTCAAACAAAATTAAATAAATGATTTTTGTTTTATTTTATGGAATTTTTTAATATTTTTTTGATATCTATGAAATTTATTAGTAGTAGTCTAAAAAATTTACAGAATAACATAGAAATTTCGGTAAGTTATGTTATTCGGTAAGTTTTTAATAAATTTAAGTAAAGATTTTTGGAAATCTGGATTGTTGGAGTTAATGCTTACATTCTATATTTGAGAAGTTGGTTTGATGGTTGAGAAATTCTCTCAATCTCTCTCTCTCTAAATTAGGAATAAATTGGATCTCAAAAACTCTATTTAATAGAGTAATCTGAATGTAATGTGTGTGTGTGAGTGTGTTTACACATACACCATTTGTGTATAATATATGAGTGTTTTTTAATAATTGTGTGATTTTAGTTATTTCTATCATGGTATCAAAGCACAGGATCAGAGGCCTGTGTGTTGTGTTGTGAAAAAATTCCTACACTGTATTTGTATTAGTTTTTATTAAATTTTGTTGGAGTGGTCAGGTTGGATTGCAGCCGAGCTTGCGTGAAGGCTGAGGTAGCCTACTGACAAAGTGCATGGGCTATTATTTCTGCATAAGGAGAGCCGAGAGGTAGAATTTGGATTATGAGTGATCGAGTATCGGTGATTTGTTTACTATATTTAATTTGGTAGTTTGTAAAGAACTTTGGATGGCTGTTGGAAGTCGAAGAATTGTGTGATTACTCAGAAGAAGTTCCTGAGGCGTGAGTCGACAATCGAGTAGCAAAGGTTTTATATCATTGTGCATTCGCGTAGGTCGAGACATTGTTTGAAGGGGTAAGTTATTAATGCGATATATCCATTCAGGGTTGAATCTTATTGACCCAAAGGTAGAAATCAAATCAAAGATTGATATTTTTCATGGGATCGAAATCATTGAAGGAAAAGGGGTCGAATATCCCAGTTAAATCATAGCCCAGCATGTTCGCAAAACCAATCTGAATTGCATGAGTGCACCAGTCGATGACGCAAGGCGGATTGGCGCTGTTGTGGATCTTTAGGAGGTTTTCGTTCGCTTTGCTTTGGACAACATGTTGCTATTGGTCTTGGAGTCGGAAGAGGCCATGGATGAAACTATCAGGCGGTTCATCATTCGTTATAGTATATGGAAAACAATGAAGTTTTTTTTTGGGGCATTGGCAGCGAAGGAAAACTAAAGGCCTCTCTGCAAATTATAGATGAATTTTATGCCGAGATGATAAGGACAAGACGAAAAGAATTGCGCGAAAATGACAGAAATGTCGAACGATGTGACATGTTGTCTAATTTCATGATGCTGCATGGCGATGATGGTCGTTTGTTGTCTGATAAAGTGATCTGAGACATGTACATCAACTTCGTTCTTGCCGGTAGTGATCTGTGTATTCAGACAAGTCTCTGTTTTCTGTTATCTGGTGTGTTGAATTTTTTTTTGTGGTTTAGTAGTATTATAAATTATTTGTAAATTATGTGATGAATTTGAAACTTAGATAAAAATATTATGATGTAATAGCTGAATCTAGATATAACATTCTGTATTTAGATGGCTTTTCCTAGATAACTGGCGAGTACAACGGTTAGCACCCATGTATTTCGGTGGATGGGAGCTCGTCTATAGAATGACTAGGAGTTCAGTGATTACAATCAATTGTTTTCGAAGAGATCAAGTGACAGTAAGGCTCAATATGGATGGTTTTCCAGATAGTATGGCAGTTGCGGATCTAGGGAGGGATCCCTCATTATTCGTAGACATTGAGTGGTCTCCTAATGAGGTTATGCAACAGATTGGGATGCTGTCCAGTAATTGACTTCGGGAGGTCCTTGATTTAGGAGTTGAGAAAGCGAAATCGGGAATTCAACTTGCCAACTACACCTTTACGAGGGTTATGAGGCAAATTGATGGAGCATCTATTTATAAGTTAAAAAATGATTGTTTATTTTGTTATTTATGAGTGATTTAAATAAATTCATGCAATGTAATCATTAAGGGGGGATGTTGGAGTTAATGCTTACATTCTATATTTGAGAAGTTGGTTTGATGGTTGAGAAATTCTCTCAACCTCTCTATCTCTAAATTAGGAATAATTTGGATCTCATAAACTCTATTTAATAGAGTAATCTCAATGTAATGTGTGTGTGTGAGTGTTTACACATACACCATTTGTGTATAATATATGAGTGTTTTTTAGTAATATTTTTTTGATATCTATGAAATTTATTGGCTGTAGTCTAAAAAACTTATAGAATAACATATAAATTTGGCTAAGTTTATGATAGATTTAGGTAAATATTTTTGGAAATATGGATTATGTTGTTAAACTTCAATATTTTGGGCGCCCTAAGGGTTTTTTTATCGTGCTAAATTCATTTCTACTATTAAAAATGCAATTCAAACACTCCAACTACTTGGCTCATATTACAGCTTAGTATGAGGTAATGTGTAAGTTGAGTCTTTTTGTAATTATGTTTTAAATAAAAAATAATGTTATCTATAATTAAAAAAAATGAATATGTTGTAAAGTAATTAGAAAAAAAAAATGTGAATAAGATATTTAAATCTTATATTTTTAAAAAATATTTCAATAAGAGTTTTAAATAAATTATTTGAAATTCTATGTTAACTAATTTATGTTGATATCACCTTTATATATATATATATATATATATATATATATATATATATATATATATATACAAAAAAAAGAAAAAGAAAAAGTTTTATGGTTAAAAAATTTATTTGATCTTATATATACTTTATTTAGCATTCAAAAATACAATTTAAACAATTAAAAATAACACATTGTATTTTGCACTCTAAAAATTTGAATGTGAAAAAAATTAATCCAATCTATACTTAAAATAAATATCTGTTAATAATATTCCCAAATACATTCCAAATAAATTCAAGTGCTACAATATAAATCCCTTGTGACAACTGGCTTAAGTGTAAACGAATTGTTATGTTATGTTTTATCATTAAGAAACCAAGACATTGATGTTTTTGAAAAAATTATTTAGATAAATAGGAATTATTTTTTATTTTGAATAAAAAGGGAAATTTAGTTATGGAAATGGTTCCATGAAAAGTAAAATAAAATGACTGATGGTAAAAGTATTCCAAGAACTGAGAAGTGGTTGAATAGAAAACAATTTAGACAGTTACCTCTTTATCTGAGGATAAAGGTAAGTCCCAGTAAGGAAGAGGGGTTATGTCTGGTGGCTAAGGAGAGTAAAGGAAAGAGTGAAGATTTCCTAAGCGAGTGGTGACTAGTGGAAACACTCAGTAATCTTGAAAATTCCTAGAATAGGAGACTCAACTTGGGGTCCCGAGGTCTCTTCTAGAACCTCTGTCAACCTACTTACTCAAGTGTGGAGCACGGGGAACCTCTGTCAACCTACTTACTTAGGTGTGGAGCATGGGGGGAGAAGAGGACGTAATTGCCTCTCTCATGGATGGGAGGACATCAATAGTCAGGTCTGGAAAATAGAGAAGTGAACTATTTGCTGGAAAATTAAGTTCAGGATAAACTGGCTAGTTAATATTGTTTCACGTTCATTTTTCTCTGTCATGTACTTATGCAAAAAGAATTATTTTACTTGGAATGATAGATAGGGAAATTATCTATGTATTTTTATTATCTGTCCATTCCTTAATATAACCAAGTGAAAAAGATAAACTTTGTAATGTTTAGGACAATGTATGTTGGTTATGGCTTATTTAGTATTTGCAAAGAACCAGGAAAACTATTAACTCGGGGTCTTAGAACCGAAGTTCCCAAACCTTGAATTAATTTTTAACCATACCTATTATATTCACGGATAGGATGGTCTGGATATTCCTCTAGAACATAAACATAAAAGTAAATGTAGTGCCCATTATCTAAAAATGATGGAGAACTGACTATAGCTAGTAAAGATAGAAACAATAAATAAGCTAAAATGTATATTACAATTAATAGTGCAAAGACATGTACCGTAAAGATTAAATTAGTAAATAAGTTAACCAATTATGTCTGTAAATAAAAGCCATCGACAAAATATCGAAATAAATGGTATGTATTAAAACAGAAAAATAGAAGGATATCCTTTGCTATTCCATAAGTATGCCCAAGAGAACACAAAGAAACAAAAGTATAGATTTGTATAGATAATGCTAAAAAATCGATAACCCATGAACGGAAATCACAGCATGAAGCATGGAAACTTCCTGTAATTGAATTTAGAATAAAATATAGACAAGTACTGAAGCTTTAGGAAAATACCCTTGTCTTTAAACTTGTCATTAGAGAGTAAAATTAGGAATAAGACTATCAAATCAAACTGTGTTATAGAACAATTACTGTAGAACTGAAGAGGCCAAAGAACGGACTTGCAAGCGGAATATATCACAGTCATAACTAATCATGAAAATAAATCTGAACTCTTGTTGTAATGAAAGACCTTGAGGTTGGGTAGAATTCTCTAATACATAGAACCTGGCCAAATTTTTACAGCAACGAAGGAATACCTGTTGAGGGGAAAATTAAGGTGCGTCAGAGAAGCTCAGTGCATGGATCACTCCCGAGGAAATTTCTCTCAACGTAAAGGCAAGGAGGGTACCTGCACAAAACCACTAATATAAAAAAAAAATTTAACTATATAAACTAACGAAATGGAAAACAAGCATTACATCAATGAGAGAAGGAGAACTTAGGAAATGAGATTATACCTTACCTGTATGTGGCGTTGCCGCAAGGTGGAGAGTGATTCCTGAGGGAAAAGCCACGGAAGAGGTGGGGTTATATCTTGCAACCTCGAAAATTAAATAGAGATAGCAGACCAAATAACCTATAATCCTTCGCAAAATTACTTGGAAGCTTGACGAAGGATCTCGGTAAGTGTCGTAGTGGTCTGTCCGCGAGAATTTTCCCATACCTAGCAGGGAAGGGAAGGAAATGCCTTAGGAAAGCTCTCAAGTTACAAGCGGGGCTATGGAAGAGAAAGGCCCCCTGGCCAGCCATAGAAATTGACGAAAAGAAAGAAAAACTATAGCAGTGAAAGTGTGAAAACCCAATGACAAACCTCATCCAGACTAAATTATGAGAAAGAAAAGAAAATGGGTGTACATGCCCGGTGAAGCCAAGAAGGTTGGACTCTGTCATGGTGGAGCTACTTGATGAGTCCGAGGTAGAATACACACAGGGCCGAGACGTAGTTGCAGAGCAACGCGGCGGAGGCAGCAAACGAATGAAGTGAAAGTAGTTAGGGTTAGAGGTAGAGTATACCCTAAGAAGTTGCACGGATAGGGATCAACCATTGATTCTAACCCTAGAAATTAGATGGCTCCGGGTAATCCTAGGTGCTAACCAATGGACCATGATGTAAAGGAAATATAGTTTAACATAATAGCTCTCACCAATGTAATGGTCTTGTCACAATATTACTATGGATCTTACGTCCCAGACTTTATACAAAATCGATTGAAATCGTATGCCAAGGGATTACACCTAGAGGCAAACCCAGATGATTATAATTTCAAGTTGCCACCTCGGGACTTGAAATCCTTTAACCAAGAACACTTTACAATCAAAGTAATAAATTGCAGGCTCTAGTGCATAAGAGTTCGTACAACAAATATTTTTCTATGATGCCCATAATGTAAGGTATGAATATGAAAATTGTGTATGCGATAATAACATTAAATTAATTTTTGCAACATAATATAGATATGATAACAAAAGCTAATAGTAAAGTATAGATTAAGTGTTTTACCAGTTAATTGCAATGATAATAAAAAGGTAAATTGTTGAATATTGTAGGTGTTGATAAAAAAAATTGATTAGTGAAATATGATGTATGTTACATCCTCCATCTACTCACATTCTTACACAATGCCAAATAGCATTCACGATGCTGACCAAAGGCTTCTTAAGCCAATTTCGCTGACTTAGACTCAGTCGTATGCCTACATAGATATGGGCTGTGAGGAAAACCCTCGATGTAAGTTATATGAATAAACAAGGGAGGCTGCATCGCAGCTAGTCCCTGCCGTTATGTAAGTAAATGCTTGACAATAACAGTAAAACCAGAATTGTAACACCCACTTAATTTAACCCTTTTTCAATACACAAAAAAAAAAAAAACTTAATAATATCAGGTTAGTTGAAATGGTTCACACATGTAACACATATAAATTCCTCTACTGATTAACTTAGCATGCTTTACATAAATATATAACGTTATGGTTCATGCTCATAATTTATTTATGAATCTGCAGTTGTACATAGATAATTAAATATTTTCCGAAACACACATATTTGGATTTTCCCAATACAGTACTTATTCATTAATCACCGAGTATCGATAAGTGTAATTGCGTGTACGCTATTCGGATTTCGTGGTTAAGTTGACAGTGTGGTTTATCACTGTAAATATTTATTTGTTGAACCCTCCCATCTCGCACTCTAGTTACTGTGCTGGTCCTGAGTTCCTCCAGCATTTATTTTGGCTCTTTGTTTGATGTCCATTCGCCAACTACACCGTTGCGTGGGCATCATCTCCACCGCAGAATTTCTGTTTCTCGAGATCTATGGAGCCCGTGGCTACTGGGGTGGGTTACGGTAACTAACCACCCCCCCCCCCAGTTTACCGCCTCTGACTCAATACTATGCGTCGTCGATGGTGTTTTCGGCTCTGCCATAAACTTCTTGTTTCAGCGTAGTGTCACTGGTTTCCTCAGCTTGCATTTTAAGGTTTTCCTTTCTCATGGAGGGTAATATTTGCATATGTTTTACAAATCTGTTGAGTTCTTATTTTGGTTATGCACATGCAATTCTTCTTTTATCTCTCTTCGATGGAAAAGTTACCATTCAGATTCAAATCTCCAGATGCATGCATCTCTTCGCCGTAGATGCAAACTCCACAACCCCATCCAGGTAATTGTTCCCTCTCCCAGATCTGTAATTTGTTTATTTTTTAATAGTGAGGGTTTTTCTTTCTGGTTCTACCTTATTGTTTCATTATTCACGATGGGTCTGCCATACATTTTTCTCCATGCTCATCTCATTTTTCTCTGACTACTATAAGGTTGGAAAAGGGTTGATCAGCACTTACAGGTTCAAGGTCTTGAGGGTTCGGCTTCAAACATCCTTCTCGCTTCAAAAATGGTAAGGTTACCAACCATTTGGCTTAAGTTCTTGAATACAATTTTTAGGTTCACGATAGTAATATGTGACCCCTATTCACTATCCTGCAGGTGAGATACATACTCCAGGAGTCCGATTTATAGATTATTGTTTCATAGGAATTTTTCCTCTGATTCAATGCCTTAGAATTTGAGTAAATGTGGAAATCACTCTGCTATCTGTGTAGTTTACTGCTTAACTAAGGGTTTTAAATCCTCTGAGAAGTTTAAGTCTTTCTCAACAATTATGAATGGGATCTGGTCTCTATTCAAGGATGATATTCACTCCACTAAACTATTTTGAATAAATTATTTTGGACCATATCGATTTTTTCCATTTACTTCCGGTATTTATCTGTACGCAGAGAGACTCTAAATATTTATTTATTCATCAGTTTTACTACTCATAATCACAGCTAGAGAATACTGGGTAATTCATATTGTTGTACTCATTGTTCAAGTTATTTTTAAATGAAACCCTAGCTTTAGTTTTTGTGGGTTCTTTGTTTTTATATCTAATACCTCTTGTTACTTCAGAGAGGTACCAGACGGGATCGGTGTTCAGAACTGTGCTTCACGTTCTGACTCAAAACCCTTAGAGTCCCGTTGTCTCATATTCAAAGTCTCTGTTGCTCAAAACGAGCAGTTGTTTGCATAGATATGTAATCAATTCATATATTCAAAATTTACCCAATTTCTGAGTAGTTATTTTTTGCTTTTCAATACCTCCCAGTAATTAACCCCATTGCGGGTTCTGTGTAAAATTTTTGGTTTAACAACTTAATTTTTGTTAATGCTCTTCTTTCTTTTTCACATACAATGGAAGTTACTGCATATTCTAAATTATTTCAATAGTTTGGTTTACCATTTTGATTATTGTCCATTATCTATGTATATAAAATTTTAGAAGAGAAGGATATTTGTGTTATGTTGGCTAATTGTCAAGTTGTAGCTTCACATGAAACTCTGCATTTTTCCTGTAACGTATTTCTATAAGTTTATGTAACCAAAACTTCTACTTTCTTTACTTTTAATTAGAGTTTGAGAATTTATGTTCTTTATCAAGTTCCATTTTAGAGAGTCAAGATTTATATTGTTAGCTATCATGAAATTTATTCTTAAGCATTGGCAATTATTATTTTTATTACCTCACAACAATATTATTCTCCTACAGTCTTAGAAACTACACACAGAATCATCAGTACAGATAAAACTCAAATGTTGTATGTACCTACTTGAAAGAAAATAGGAATTAGTCTCAGTAATTGCTTGGACTGCCCAAATTTGAGTGAGGCGATTACGTCCTCTGCTCACCCCTAGCTCCACACTAGTTCAGAGGTAAAACGTTTGAGATAGGAAGTTCGACCTCAGGATTAACAAATCCAATCCACTTCTACCGGAAAATCTCTTGAGTTTCACTGGAATTTTCTCCAGCTCTAGACAACTTAGAATACAACATACAATGCTTAGCCTTCTAACTCTTCTGCACAGAACCCCATTCCCTACTAGGATTTTTCCTTAAATCCTTTCTGGGAGGGTAATTGTCAGAACTGTCTCAACCTCTTCCTGGGTTTTCTTGGAAAATAGTTTTCCACACAGTTACTTTCATTTTCTTTTCTTTCCACTAAAAATGAAAACTTCCATTTAATTAAATTATTTTAAAATAAGATTCATGTGTTCATATCCCTAACAAATGCTTCATTCATTACTAATTCATATTGTGTCTAAATAAATTAATTAACAAGTAAAAGTAAAAAGTAAAAGACCAAATCAGGGGGTTACATCTTCCCCCTATGAAAGGAAACATCGTCCTCGGTGTTACTCATTTCCTGATAATAATTTCGAAAAGGATTCAAACATAAATTTTTTGTCTTCCCAAGTAGCCTCCTCCAGGCCAAAGTGCTTCCACTGCACTTTAACTTGGGGGATGACTCGCTTCCGAAGTGTTATTTCTCTTTGGTCTAGAATATGCTGCGATTCTACCCGAAACTCGTCGTCTAGTTCTACATGTATACCCTATGAGTGTATAATGTGCTTGGGATCGTGTATATAACGCTTCAATAAAGACACATGAAATACATTGTGCACTAGTATATGGCTTGGTAAGGCCAACCGGTAGGCCATCGGCCCTATCCTCTCTAAGACCTCAAAAGGTCCGCAGTAGCGGGGAGCCAACTTGGCACAAGAATTCCATCGCAAAGTGATTTTCTTTGGCTTGATTTGCACATACATGGTCCCCTACTGTGAATTCATGAAAAATTATTTTCCTATATGCATAAACCTTTTGTCTGTCTTGAACCACTTTTAGATTCTGTCTAATTTTTTTAACCTCTCGCTCCATCTCCTCTAGCATATTAGGTCCAAGAATCATTTTATTCTCTGGGCTACTCCAATTTATAGGAGTTCGACATTGTCTCCCATACAGTGCTTTGAAAGGGCTCATCTTAAGGGATTCCTTATATTCGTTATTATAGGAAAACTCAACCAAGTGTAAATATTCCTCCCAATTAGTTGGCTGCTGCATGACATACATGCGCAACATGTCTTCTAGGATTTGATTCACTCGCTCCGTTTTCCCATCCGTTTGTGGATGATATGCAGTGCTAAATTGTATTTTTGTTCCCAAGCCACTAAATAGTGTCTTCCAGAATGTTGATGTAAACTTCATGTCACGATCTGAAATGAATGCGCAGGGAATACCGTGCAGTCTAAAAATCTCTTTCATAAAAATATCAGTTATTTGCACAGTCTTGTAGGTGGATTTCATAAGAATAAAATGCGCCACTTTGCTAGTCTATCGACTACCACCATAATCGAATCATTATGCCTCTTGTTTTGGGGTAAGCCTGTAATAAAATCAAGGGAAATAACTTCCCATTTCCATTCAGGTACTGGAATTGGTTAAAGCAATCCCGCAGGGTGCTGATGCTCTACTTTAATCTGCTGGCACTCAAGGCACTTGGTCAAATAGTCTGCTATGTCCCTTCTCATTTTTGGCCAAGTATAGTCCTTTCTGATTGTTGTCAACATCTTTTGATAAACCGGATGCCCGGCAGAGGTACTTTTATGATACTCATCCAAAATAATTCTTTTTACACTCTCTTGATTGGGAATACATATCCTATTTTGAAAAATGAGAAGTTGTTCTTCATTGAGTCTGTATTCAGATTGCTTCCCCCATTTCTCCTCATCCCTTACCTGCTACCACAAATGCTGATATTTCGAATCTTCCTTTGCTACTTCCAAAATCTGATCTTGAAAATTGGATTCATTCTAGCTGAAATATAATTCATAGATGTCGTGTGATTTTCTGCTCAAGGCATCCACCACCTTGTTCTCTTTTCCTTTGACATGCTGAATATCGAAATCAAACTTGCTAAGAAACGCATTCCACCTTGCTTGGCGGGCATTAAAATTATCCTACTTAAAGTAGCTGGTTAAGCTACTATTATCCTACTTAAAGTAGCTGGTTAAGCTACTATTATCGGTCCTTAGCAAAAATTTATTTCCTAGCAAATGATTCCTCCATATCTGCAAGGCATGCACCACTGCAGTTAATTCTAAGTCATATGATGAATATATTTTCTCGTGTTCCTTCAACTTCCTAGATTCATACGCTATGAAATTTCCTTCTTGGGTCAACACGGCTCCCACACCCTCTTTACATGCATCTGTACATACTTCAAACTCCTTGCTTGGATCTGCTACCTTCAGAAAAGGAGTAGTGGTTAACAGTTCTTTTAATAAATCAAAACTGTTTTGACATTCTTGTGTCCACTTGAAAATTTTTCCTTTCTTTTGCAAAGAAGTAATAGGATAAGCTATTTTGGAAAAGCCATTAATAAATCGCCAGTAATAACCAACCAAACCCATAAATGAGCGTATGTCCGCCAAATTCTTTGGTACCTTCCATTCCATAATTGTTTTTATCTTCTCTTAGTCCACAACTATTCCTTCTGCTGAAATCACATGCCCCAAGTATTGGATCTGCTCCTTAAAGAAATCACATTTACTAAACTTGGCGTACAGCTGATGCTCTCTTAGTGTTTTCAACACAATCCGCAGATGTTCTTTGTGTTCTTCCTCAATTTTAGAGTAAATTAAGATATTATCAATAAATATTAACACAAACTTATCCAAGTATTGGTGAAAAATCCCATGCATTAAACTCATAAAAGTTGCTGGTGCGTTGGTTAACCAAATGGTAGCACCATAAATTCATAATGTCCATACCTAGTTCGAAAAGTTGTCTTACTTATATCTTCATCCTTGATTCAGATCTGATGATAGCCAGATCTTAAGTCTATTTTGGAGAACACTGTTGCTCCTTTGACTTGGTCAAATAAATCATCAATGCGTGACAATGGGTACTTTTTTTTAATGGTCAACTTATTAAGCTGACGATAATCCATACACATACGCATAGTACCGTCCTTATTTCTTATAAACAGTACATATGCTCCCCATGGGGAAACACTTGGCCGAATGTAACCTTTATCCATCAACTCTTGTAATTGCATCTTTAGCTCTGTTAACTCTGGTACACTCATTCTGTAGGGAGCTCGGAACATAGGTGCTACTCTAGGTATCAACTCAGTAGTAAAATCAATTTCTCTTTTTTGTGGCAGCCTTGGGATTTCCTAAGGAAAAACATCTTGAAATTCCTGTATAATAGGAATATTTTCTAACTTAGCAGTCTTATCTTTTGTATTGATAAACCCAACTTGAATTGCATATAGTTGACAACCTTTTCTTATACATTTACTAAGTTGTGATGCAATAATGGGTCGCAACTTCAAAGGTTTTTTTTTATGCTCTGTAACTCTTGCCTTGAACCATCATTCGACTTGAATTGTATAATCTTATTCTTGCAGTCCGCCAAGGACCAGTGTATTTCCAACCAATCCATCCCTAGAAATACATCATATGAACCCAATGGTAGTACATTAAGTTCCACAGTTATATGCTAGTCCCCAATCCTTAATTCACAGTCGGGTACCTTTATATGAACCCGCCTTCTAGTCCCTGTAGCCAGCTGAACTAGCCATGGCTTTTTAAATTTTTGTTCCTGCAATTTACTGTTTCCAACTACACGAGGGTGTATGTAGCTCAAATTGGCACCAAGATCAACTACAATTGAAATAGCTTGGGTTTGAATCTTACCTTCTAATTCTATCATGGTTGGCTGGTAATTTGCTTATCGGTCCTCCAAAGCTGCGTTTATTCTGGGTACGTTTCGAGCTACATCCCCCACTTTTGATGCTTCTTGCAGATTTGCTGCCACTTTACTTTGTCCGCGATGTGGACAATTCTTAAAATAATGAGCTTCTCCACAGCCCCAGCACTGTAATGGGGGTTTCTGAGGTTGTCCATTATCTGGTCTATTAGAAGCTTCATTGGGCCTTTCTTCCCCTATCCACTTAGTTCTGTTTTGGCTTTTCCAATTATGCTTGCTGAGCGGATTTCTTGCAGCATTTTTAAAATTTTTGAATTTGTTATTTTTATTATGGGAAAAACTCTTCTGCCCTTTTTGAGGTGGCCAATTTTTCCCAATTCCTTTCACCTTTGACTACTAATAGCACATTCGTGCCTTCCTGATTTCTTCATCAATAGTCTTCGGATTTACGAATTCAATATTTTCCTTCATATGAAGTGGCAAACTGCTCAAAAAAACGCTGCACCTTGGCTTTTTCATCACGAAAGTAAGGTACATATCTTAATAAAGATGTGAATTTTGTAATAAATTCATCCATAGTCATTTGTCCTAATTTCAAATCATGAAAATCTCGGGACTTCTCATCATAAAATCTTTCAGTTAGGTACTTGTCTTTAAAGTACTGATGAAACTCATCCCAAGTTACATTTTGGTCTTCTACCCCTCTTACATTCTTCACTTCCTCCCACCACAACATCGCTTTCTCCCGTAATTGGTAGATGGCTAAGCGAGCTTTAAGCTTGTTGTTATATTCATACACCTGAAATATTTATTCATATTTATAATCCAAGCTTCCGCCATTTCCTCCTCCTCTCCATCAAAAGTAGGAGGCTTGATCTTCCAGAACTCCCCCTGTAACTCCACTTTCTGTTTTTTCATCTCCTGTTCCTCCATAAAATTTCCAGATTCTGCCTCATTATAAGTTCAACTTTTTTGGCTTTTTGGTGTTCGACTATCCTCCCCATGATCATGTACTCCTTGGCGTTGATTTCTATTTTCTTGAGTATTTCTCTCCGAACTTGGTTGTCCACTGGGAGGATTCTGTCTATCTGACAAAATTTTCAGTATCCTCTCTTGTTCTCTCATCAATATCTCGTTGTCACTGCGGACTTTAAGCATTTTTGTTTGTAATTGTTGAACAGTGTCCAACAATCAATTTGTCTGCCGCTACTGTTCTTCCAACATTCTTCTTGTTTGTTGGTGCTGGTCCATGCTTAGTTGCACCCACATCTCGGGACTAATTTCCGGATTGGTCACAGGATGAGTTTCCCCGTGTTTCTGGGGGGTAGTTGACTTGATCCTCTTCTCATGATGTCCTACAAAGATCTTGTACCTGTACTTATCACAATCAAATCATTAAACTCCATAAAATTTCATCACAACAGTAAGTATGGTTCTGGCCCATTTGGCCCAGTTTTTTAAAACTTTTCTCTGATACCAATTGTAACACCCACTTAATTTAACCCTTTTTCAATGCAAAAAAATAAAACTTAATAATATCACGTTAGTTGAAATGGTTCACGCATGTAATACATATAAATTCCTCTACTGATTAACTTAGCATGCTTTACATAAATATATAACGTTATGGTTCATTCTCATAATTTATTTACGAATCTGCAGTTGTACAAGGATAATTAAATATTTTCCAGAACACACATATTTTGATTTTCTCAATATGGCACTTACTCATTAATCACTAAGTATCGATAAGTGTAATTGTGTGTACGCTATTCGGATTTCATGGTTAAGTTGACAGCGTGTGTGGTTTATCACTGTAAATATTTATTTGTTTAACCCTCCCATATCACACTCTAGTTACTGTGCTGGTCCCGAGTTCCTCCAGCATTTATTTTGGCTCTTTTTTTGATGTCCATTCGCTAGCTACCCCGTTGCGTGGGCATCATCTCCACCGCAGAATTTCTATTTCTTGAGATCTATGGAGCCCGTGGATAGTGGGGTGGATTAGGGTAACTAACCACCCCCCCCCCCCCAAGTCTACCGCCTCTGGCTCACTACCGCGCTCTGTCGATGGCGTTTTCGGCTCTGCCATGAACTTCTTGTTTCAGCGTAGTGTCACTGGTTTCCTCAGATTTCATTTTAAGGTTTTAGTTTCGAATGGAGGGTAATATTTGCATAGGTTTTACAACTCTGTTGAGTTCTTCTTTTGGTTAAGCACATGCAATTCTTCTTTTATCTCTCTTTGATGGCAAAGTTACCATTCAGATTCAAATCTCTAGATGCATGCATCTCTTCGCCGTAGCTGCGAACTCCACAACCCCATCCAGGTAATTGTTACCTCTCCCAGATATGTAATTTGTTTTTTTTTTAATAGTGAGGGTTTTTCTTTTTGGTTCTACCTTATTGTTTCATTATTCACGATGGGTCTTCCATACCATTTTCTCCTTGCTCATCTCGTTTTTCTCTAACTATTACAAGGTTGGCAAAGGGTTGATCAACGCTTACATGTTCAAGGTCTTGGGGGTTCGGCTTCAAACATCCTTCTCACTTCACAAATGATAAGGTTACCAACCATTTAGCTTAAGCTTCTGAATACAATTTTTAGCTTCACGATAGTAATATGCAACCTCTATTCACTATCCTGCAGATGAGATACATACTCTAGGAGTACGACTCCATAGATTTTTGTTCCATAGGAATTTTTCCTCTGATTCAATGCCTTAGAATTTGAGTAAATGTGGAAATCACTCTTGTATCTATGCATTTTACTGCTTAACTAAGGGTTTTAAATCCTCTAATAAGTTTAAGTCTTTCTTGACAATTATGAATGGGATCTGGTCTTTATTCAAGGATGATATTCACTTCGCTAAACTATTTTGGACCATATCGATTTTTTTCCATTTACTTCTGGTATTTATCTGTATGCACAGAGACTCTAAATATTTATTTATTCATCAATTTCACTGCTCATAATCACAGCTAGAGAATACTGGGTAATTCATATTGTTGTACTCATTGTTCAAGATATTTTTAAATGAAACCCTAGCTTTAGTTTTTGTGGGTTCTTTGTTTTTATATGTAATACCTCTTGTTACTTCAGAGACGTACCGGACGAGATTGGAGTTCAGAACTGTGCTCAGGTTCTGACTCCAAACCCTCAGAGTCTCGCTTCTCGTAGTGGAAGTCTCTGCTGCTCAAAATGAGCAGTTGCTTGCATAGATATGTAGTCAATTCATATATTCAAAATTTACCCAATTTCTGAGTAGTTATTTTTTTCTTTTCAATACCTCCCGGTAATTAACCCCATTGCGGGTTCTGTGTAAAACTTTTGGTTTAACAACTTAATTTTTGTTAATGCTCTTCTTTCTTTTTCCCATACAATGGAAGTTACTGCATATTCTAAATTATTTCAATAGTTGGGTTTACCATTTTGATTATTGTTCATTCTATATGTATATAAAATTTTCCAAGAGAAGGATATTTGTGTTCTGTTGGCTAATTGTCAAGTTGTAGCTTCACATGAAACTCTGCATTTTTCTTGTAACATATTTCTATAAGTTTATGTAACCAAAACTTCTACTTTCTTTACTTTTAATTAGAGTTTGAGAATTTTTGTTCTTTATCAAGTTCCATTTTAGAGAGTGAAGATTTATATTGTTAGCTATCATGAAATTTATTCTCATTGGCAATTATTATTTTTATTACCACACAACAATATTCTTCTCCTACAGTCTTAGAAACTACACACAGAATCATCAGTACAGATAAAACTCAAATGTTGTATGTACCTACTTGAAAGAAAATAGGAATTAGTCTCAGTAACTACTTGGATCGCCCAACCTTGAGCGAGGCGATTATGTCCTCTGCTCCCCCCTAGCTCCACACCAGTTCAGAGGTAAAAAGTTTGAGACAGGAAGATTGACCTCAGGATTAACAAATCTAGTCCATTTCTACCTACAAATATCTTGAGTTCCACTGGCATTTTCTCTAGCTCTGGACAACTCAGAATACAACATACAATTCTTAGCCTTCTAACTCTTCTGCATAGAACCCCATTCCCTACTAGGATTTTTCCTTAAATCCTTTTTGGGGGGGTAACTGTTAGAACTGTCTCAACCTCTTCCTGGGTTTTCTTGGAAAATAGTTTTCCACACAGTTACTTTCATTTTATTTTCTTTCCACTAAAAATAAAAACTTCCATTTAATTAAATTATTTTAAAATAAGAGTCATGTGTTCATATCCCTAACAAATTACTCATTTGTTACTAATTCATATTGTGTCTAAATAACTTAATTAACAAGTAAAAGTAAAAAGTAAAAAGTAAAAGACCAAATCAGGGGGTTACAATAACTCTAGTAAAACTAGAACTTTGTAAGTAAATGCTTGACATAAACAATAAAACCAAAACCAAAAAGAAAAGTAAGCTATATTGCCGGTGTCAAAGGCTCTAATTGCATCCTCTGGATCCTCTCATTACAATCATCATGAAGCTATCACTTTCTCTACATTATTTACAACTTAATTGACTGGTTCAAGAATTATGAGGTTATAACTTGCTCTACGTTTTTTACAACTTAATCGACTGGTTCAAGTGAATCATAAATGGCTAAGTGCTACTAGACATGAGTAGATCGAATAGTAGCACCACTAGCATCTCATCCAGATGCATATCCCATATTAGAGATCAAGAAGCATTTCTGCCAGTAGTAGCAGTTCTTGGTCCAGTAGCATACCTTCTGGTTCAAAAGCCTTTTGGTTCAGCCGTTGATGATGCAGTTGATCATAATCGTGATCTAGTTCCAGATGATCCAGGTGAAGACCCAGATCAAGACCCAGATTCTTATATTCCGGGGCATCTGTCGATTCATTCGATGACTTCACTATTGATTCAATTGGTTAAGAAGTCGATAAATTTGTTAGTTCTTATGATTGTATTGTTGCGAGATAAGAAGGGACATGAAGTGTTAAGCGGACTCCTCAAATTCAATCAAAGAAGAAAGACAAGAGTGATAAATAAAAATCAATTGATGTTTTGATTATCTTGCCTGGATTTGATAGCAACCAGATTTGATAGCAACCAGATTTGACAGCAACAATAAAACCAAAAATATGTAAGTAAATGCTTGATAGTAAAACCAAAACAAACAAACAAAAAACTCTATTTCCGGGTTGCTCCATGCCACTCAACCAATACTAATATTTACATTAAAAACCTATGATTACTGAGCAATACTACTTTTTTTACAGATTATGACTCTTTTATAAATAGAGAAAGCCAGTAGTTAATTTTTTATACCAGCTAAACATTATAAATAATACAACATAGATGCTTGGCCGCCTCGTGTGCCCACTAAGCATTACAAATAATACAAGTAATTATTTTTCATTGACGTCTGGATCCATATATTTAGTGTTGTGCTGGCTAAACATTTTAAATAATATAAAACATGATTGGTTATTACTGGCTGTAGGAAAATTAGTTTAAAGGTGTTTGCATGAACTACAAGTGTCGATGGCTTACTTATATCTTTAAGCTTCCCGGGTCGAATAGAGAGTAATTGCTTCCCTATTTTCCTAAGCTTACCAATAGATGAAAATATAGGTCTCTGGATGTGTCTCGTTAAGTCAGAACGGTGTTGTGATGATATCTGTGGATGTGCCTCATTCGTTAAGGCTGTAAGGAAGCTCAGATCTCTGGAATTTAAGAAATTATATCGAGAAAGGTCGATCAAAATAGTGGATGACCCAACCAACACCGAGATAATATAATTCCTGTGCTCGTCCCATTCATGGTTCCCATCTCTTGAAACATCATAGGCGTTCAAACTTTCGGTGCTTTGTTTAAGATATGGGAAAGCATACTGAGACTTACCATCCCATAATTGTTTCCTAAAATCAAAGATATGGGAATTTTATAGGGATTTGTACCTAGATGACCGAGATATTTTCCAGTGCGAAAGCCCCATTTCCCCAGGTGCGCTAATTTATAACGTACATATGCAATATCCTTATATGTTAAAACGTAGAGATGCCACGCAATATCATTATATGTTAAAACGTAGAGATGCCAGTCTCATCACAAAGTTGTAACATTGTCTAACCAAGTATTTTAACTAACTTCTATGGAACTTACGACAATTTGAAGAGATGCAAAGTCCAGAACTCCTCTCTGTACCAATCAATATTTATTCTGGCTCCCCATTCTAACTCCTGAGGTTGGACCTGACTATTCAGGGAACAATGCTCTTCTGGTATACGGTGCTTGCAAATTTTTTGGCATAGTACCAGTCGATATTTATTATGGCTCCCCATTCCAACTCCTGAGGTTGGGCATGACCATTCAGGTAACAATGACCATTTAGGGAACAATTTTCTTCTGGTATGCGGTGCTTGCAGGTTTTTCGGCTGTTAGCGCTCGAAACTAACTTAGGCTGAAATAAGGTAAAACTCAAGGCAACATCAAACCACGCTCAGCCTCGTAGCTAGCCCTACGAGGACAAGAGAGGGCTCTCTCCGGGTCTATCTCGGCAAAAGGTCTTCAAAGGGCTGAGATGAATTATAATGGATACTGATTTTAGGCTAGTAAATAGATAGGAAGGGGTATTTTGATAAATGACTGGGTTTCTGGGCAGTATGGGGACAAAGGACAACATGAGCAGGGAAGTTAAATGAAAGACGCAGATTATCTCATGAGGCAAGATAAGCAAGAGCTTAAAGCATCCAAATTGAAATTATATGGAGTGGAAGGATTGTTAAGGAAGATGAAAAGGGCATTTATGAATGAATCCTTTTAAGACAGAAGAAGAAACACAAAACATGAACGCTTCTCCAAGGCAGAGCAATACATTGGATTCCACCTTTCTTACTCAGAAGCATTCAAATTGAAATGATTATTAATGAACTGTGAAACATAACAGGATACATATGCAAACAAAAAGAAGAAACACATGCTAAGTCGTTACCATGTGTCTTATGAAAGCAGTACACCGTTACATTATTCTGTCCAAAAAAGCCTACATCTTGAGTGAAGCTCATGTTCTCCTCTACTCTCTAAGGAACTCTTTAACACCCCTCAAATGATTTTTCATACGATAAATAAAACTGAACTAGGAAAACGGATCAACATAAAACAAGTATTTATTTCGAGGCGAAATTACGAGGAAATGAGAGATTCATCGATTTTACAAAACGAACTACGTTTGTTCCATTTTCCAATTTCTGATGGCTAATGAAAATGCAAAGCGTGGATGCCCTCAAATCGTAACTGTGGGAAAATTAGGCAATCCAAGCCTATTCCTTTGCTATTGTAGATATCTTAGTTTTATTTAGGCATTGGGTCTTTGACATTTTAATTACGAGTCTAGATATGCAATGCCACGCTGATGTCGAAGCGAAAGACATGGGAGTAAAGAGTGGTTCAAGGATCAACTTATAAATAAACACTGGACTGAAATGGAGCCCTTTGTTATGATTCTTTTGCAGGAACACCTTCTACAGTCAGACACTTCTTTCTCATTGTCCAGAAGGTAGCAAAGTATCGATTTTGCATCATGGAAGTCGGGTTTGCAGTGTAAGTTGTTTCAATAGTTATCTCTGTCTCCAGCTCAAATCCATAATGAAATGCTATTCTTTTCACATATTCTAAACTGATTTCAATCGACATTTCATCTTCAGGTGCATACGTGTCTGCGAAATGGTACAGAAGCGGTTCATGATTTATCCATACCCCTCCATCTTTGAGAATATTCGATATGATCTCAATGTATTCAACAACATTGTGTGCTGTATCAATGAAGAAACAAGTAGCCACAACATCCCATTTACTTGACTGACTTGGATCACTGTAGACCTCAACAAAGTCCCCAGCACACATTGAAAACCCCTCAGTTATTCCTTCTAGGATGAAGATCTGGAAAATAGATAGGCCGAAGTTGGTCCTCATCAGACAGAGAGTTACAATTGGTATGTATCCAAGGATAAATTACCCACTCCATTGGTTCACAAGTGCGGTTCAGAATAAAACTTGAGCATATCATTATGTAATATGAGAACTCATTTCCTTGGGTTATAAAACCAAGGCGTGAAATCTCCAAAGCCAACCGTCCAAGTCCAGCCCCAGGAACCAAGCAACTAGGTGACCTTTCCCTCAAATGATTAGGAAATTGTCATTGAAGTTCTTCAAGAATTGGTTTGTAGCACTGATTACGTTCAGTCTCTCCCTCCGGAGCCCCATCTCGACCTATATTTCTTATAATGCACGGACCTTATCAGCATCGGCGGGAGAGACCTTCAGAAGTTGAAATGGGATGCTGATAAATCCATGCAATTTGTCTCTCAAGTTTTTTTGATGTCGGGCCAAATAGAAATATCGATCATTAAAAACTTCATTTGTTATCTTTCCACAACCATCGTATCTTCTTGCACAACATAAGTTACCTGCTATTACTTCGATCAGACCCAAAATAATCGACACTTGTTGTTATCGGGGTATTAAAGGTTGAACCAGTTAGTGAAGGACATGGCCTTGATAGAGTTATTCCACATCTTTGCTACATCAGGTGCTTCGCCTTCTCTAGGCTGATTTAGGTATTTCAATGATTTAGGTAGGGTTGAATCCCTAATGGAGCTCATTCTTTAAGACAAAATGTTCACAAGAATGGTTAATGAATCGAACAATGCTGCCTGATTTCTCCACCGTATTCAATAACAAACTTGGCGGTCTTGATGCCTTGGTCCTACGAGAAGTATGCGTCAATACGTTGGTAGTGATTTTATCTGCGACCTTGTGCGCCGCGTGTGAGCCAACAGCATCGCCCATTACGGCCAAATCTTGTATTTTGGGATTCATTCACATTGTACGAGAGGCACCCAATGCTTGTATTTTTTGAGTTATTCACATTGTGCGGAGGCATGTCCTTTGCTGCTGTGTGAATGTGCCGCGTTGTTTGCCAATGCGCCGCACATCACAAATTCACCATATTTCGAGCCTTACACTTCGTTTCTCCCATCCCACTGACTTTTTCATGATTTCTCCGGCTCCAAGCTGACTTTGCCTATGCTAATGAATAAGACAACGAAAACATCTTTAAGGATATGGATTTCGATTTTGGCAAACCCACTACTTGAAGACTTGGCACTTCTTACAATAAACTCTGTTTTTGCTCTTGGACAAAATAAATCTCTTTGTTGTCTTTTGCAGGGATGTTTAGCATGAAGTTTGGCAAGGTGACATAGAGCCTGCATTTGAAATATTCAAGACGGAAAATTACATGGTTATTACAAACAACTAATTTGCCAATTTCTTCTCCAAAACATGGTTTTGGAGAAGAATCATCCTTGAGCATTACTGATGATGAAACTCTTGAAATAAGAAACTTATTGAACCTTCCTCTAGCCTGCACATGTTATTGAAGCACTTTGAGAACAACAATTTGCAAACCTAATGACCAGGTTGACTCTTTTTGACCAAAATAGCATTAATGACTGCAAATGACGGGAAATGAACTTTGGTGAATTTGACTTTGACGGAGGATTGACAAGACTGAGTCTAACGTTGGCTCCAAATGGGGATGGCAGCTGCAATTCCTTGGAGGTGCCAAGAACAGCAAATCTTTGGGAGAGCAGACAGTGCCTACATCCATTGGGCTATGGAGTTCATTATTTGACAAAATCGACATGACTCTTGACTCAATTTTAAACTGAAACTGGACTCAAACTGACTCGATCTCAAGACTGAAATGACTGAAAAACTGACTCGAAAAAATTCAAACCAAAGCTGCAATGAAACTGGAACAAAATTCTGCCTTTGGCTGCTTATTTATCTACCCTACTTTGCTGCAGAGTCCATGGATCAAGTAATGCTGTAATGCCAGGTCAACCATTCAAGTAAATCTGAGAAGGATGCTACTTGAGAGTGCTTCAACCAGGACACAGATGTAATTACTGGCAGCCATACCTGTACATAATGAGTCTGGTTATGTAAAAGACAATCTGATCTATCTTTCAAACTGAAAAACACTTCCATGTACATCGCAATAGGATCGCAAAAGCCAGACTCTGTTTCCTGCCCCAACTCCGCAATACATACTTCGAGCTACACACTGTCAATGCAAACATCTGTAGGCAGCTCTATTGTTTCTTGTTTTGAAGGAGGGAGAGTTTCCAAGAACTTTTTGGGATCTCGGAATTCATATGATTGGATCTGATCATTCAAATACTGAATCTCCTTCTCAAATCTTTCAACAACTAACTCGCAGACACCAGTTTTAGCTTCAAGAGGAAACTTCGGAGATTTCAAACATTGAAGCATGACAATGAAAAATTCTTCATTAATTTCAATATCCGCTAACTGATCTATAATTTCTTTTACAACTTCACAAAGTGCAGGGTTTGCCACATACCCTACCATTTTATGAATGGATCAGTGAGCACTGGAATCTCTGGGTTGGGTTGGAGTCGCCAAGTGAACGTTTCAGCCTTCATATGTGTCTGACTGCTGTTCACCACCAACAATCGGACCTGAACTTTGTCATCCTTTACCGGGGAAGAGTTCCCCAGTATGGTCGCCACTATGTTAGCGCTCGAAACTACCTTAGGCTGAAATAAGGTAAAACTCAAGGAAACATCAAACCACGCTCAGCCTCGTAGCTAGCCCTACGAGGACAGGAGAGGGCTCTCTCCGGGTCTATCTCGGCAAAAGGTCTTCAAAGGGCTGAGATGACTTATAATGGATACTGATTTTAGGCTAGTAAATAGATAGGAAGGGGTATTTTGATAAATGACTGGGTTTTTGGGCAGTATGGGGACAAAGGACAGCATGAGCAGGGAAATTAAATGAAAGACGCAGATTATCTCATGAGGCAAGATAAGCAAGAGCTTAAAGCATCCAAATTGAAATTATATGGAGTGGAAGGATTGTTAAGGAAGCTGAAAAGGGTATTTATGAATGAATCCTTTTAAGACAGAAGAAGAAACACAAAACATGAACGCTTCTCCAAGGCAGAGCAATACATTGGATTCCACCTTTCTTACTCAGAAGCATTCAAATTGAAATGATTATTAATGAACTGTGAAACATAACAGGATACATATGAAAACAAAAGAAGAAACACATGCTAAGTCGTTACCACATGGATCTTATGAAACAGAGCTGCAACTTTCATTAATTCTCTGTCAAAAAACTGTACAGTGAAGCTCTGTATTTCTCCTCCACACACCTCTCCCAAAACTCTTTAACACCCCTCAAATGATTTTTCATACAATAAATAAAACTCAGCTAGGAGAAAACAGATCGACCCAAAAACAAGGGCGCTGTTTCAACTGAAATTACAGAAATAGAGAGAGATTCATCGATTTGTTCTAAAAACAGAACTACGTTACATTTTCCATTTGCAAATTTCTGATGGCCAATGAAAAGGCAAAGCGTGGATGCCATCAAATCGTGACTGTGGGAAAATTAGGCAATCCAAGCCTATTCCTTTGCTATTGTAGATATCTTAGTTTTATTTAGGCATTGGGTCTTTGACATTTTAATTACGAGTCTAGATATGCAATGCCACGCTGATGTCGAAGCGAAAGACATGGGAGTAAAGAGTGGTTCAAGGATCAACTTCTAAATAAACACTGGACTGAAATGGAACCCTTTGTTATGATTCTTTTGCAGGAACACCTTCTACAATCAGAAACTTCTTTCTCATTGTCCAGAAGGCAGCAAAGTATCGATTTTGCATCATGGAAGTCGGGTTTGCAGTGTAAGTTGTTTCAATAGTTCTCTTTGTCTCCAGCTCAAATCCATAATGAAATGCTATTCTTTTCACATCTTCCAAACTGATTTCAATTGACATTTCATCTTCAGGTGCATACGTGTCTGCGAAATGGTACAGAAGCGGTCCATGATTTATCCATACCCCTCCATATTTGAGAATATTCGATATGATCTCAATGTATTCAACAACATTGTGTGTTGTATCAATGAAGAAACAAGTAGCCACAGCATCCCATTTACCTGACTGACATGGATCACTGTAGACCTCAACAAATTCCCCAACACACATTGAAAACCCCTTAGTTATTCCTTCCAGGATGAAGATCTGGAAAATAGATAGGCCGAAGTTGGTCCTCATCAGACAGAGAGTTACAATTGGTATGTATCCAAGGATAAATTACCCACTCCATTGGTTCACGAGTGCGGTTTAGAATAAAACTTGAGCATATCGTTATGTAATATGAGAACTCATTTCCTTGGGTTATTAAACCAAGGCGTGAAATCTCCAAAGCCAACTGTCCAAGTCCAGCCCCAGGAACCAAGCAACTAGGTGACCTTTCCCTCGAATGATTAGGAAATTGTCGTTGAAGTTCTTCAAGAATTGGTTTGTAGCACTGATTACGTTCAGTCTCTCCCTCTGGAGCCCAATCTCGAACTATATTTCTTATAATGCACCGGACCTTATCAACATCAGCAGGAGAGACATGAAGTTGAGATGCAGGATCCTTCCAATCAAATCCCATGCAATTTGTCTCTCCATTTGATGTCGGGACTGAATGATATGTTGAGTGATCATTAAAAACTTCATTTGTTATCTTTCCACAACCATCTGGCTCACTCTTGCTGCAACCGCAAGTTACCCTGCTATTACCTCGATCAGACCCAAAATCAGCACTTAATTTGTTATCATCCTTTTTTAAAAGAGGTTGAACCACAGTTGACTGAAGGACATCGACCTTGATAGAGATTCCATTCATCCTGCGCACCTTATACATCAAGGTATGCTTCACCACTTCTACAAGGCTGAGTTGCAGAGTAGAGTTGATCCATGACAGAATCTCATTCTTGCCGACAAAATGTTCACAAGAATGGTTAATGAATCGAACAATGCTACCTTATGATTTCTCCACCGTATTCAATAACAAACTGGCCAGTCTTGATACTGACAGTCTGAGACACATCCGTCATTCATTGATGATGATTTTATCACATCGACCACATGCGTGATGTGTGTGCCGTCGGCCCCACGTCTTGACGGAGTTAATTCACATTGTGTAGAGCGCCCAATGCGTAAGCGGCCCCGTAATGATGCGCCGCGCTGGAGTTAATTCCACATTGTCTTGAGAGCGCCCAATGCGCATGGCTGTAAGTCAGGCACATGTTTTACTTAATCCGCCGCCGCACATCACAAATTCACCATATTTCGAGCCTTACACTTCGTTTCTCCCATCCCACTGACTTTTTCATGATTTCTCCGGCTCCAAGCTGACTTTGCCTATGCTAATGAATAAGACAATGAAGACATCTTTAAGGATATGGATTTTGATTTTGGCAAACCCACTACTTGTAGACTTGGCACTTCTTACAATAAACTTTGTTTTTGCTCTTGGACAAAATAAATCTCTTTGTTGTCTTTTGCAGGGATGTTTAGCATGATGTTTGGCAAGGTGACATAGAGCCTGCATTTGAAATCTTCAAGACAGAAAATTACATGGTTATTAAAAACAACTAATTTTCCAATTTCTTCTCCAAAACAAGGTTTTGGAGAAGAATCATCCTTGAGCATTACTGATGATGAAACTCTTGAAATAAGAAACTTATTGAACCTTCCTCTGGCCTGCACATGTTATTGAAGCACTTTGAGAACAACAATTTGCAAACCTAATGACCAAGTTTACTCTTTTTGACCAAAATAGCATTAATGACTGCAAATGACGGGAAATGAACTTTGGTGAATTTGACTTTGACGGAGGACTGACAAGACCGAGTCTAATATCGGTAGCATAAGAAAAAGCTAGCAAGAGTATTCCAACTCCTGATCAGGTTGGGGCCTCACCGTTCATGTAATACTACTCTTCTCTTATCCTGTGGGTTTTATTTGACACGACACGAGGCATGCACACATCCTGTGGGTTTCGTTTGACACTACACCAGGCATGCACACAAACATCTGGTGTGCCCTTTATATAAGCCCTTGTATAATACTACAAACGTTGTAAAACAAATCAACATTCATAAACATTTAATGTTTATTGATTAATGTCAACATTACTTTCATATGGAAAATAGAAATCAAATACATAATTTAAATGAATACATAATATAACTTTTTAATCATAATATAATATTTTGCCTCGAGAAGAGGCCAATAAGATGATAAAACGTCGTATTAGCTGTGCAAATTTTCACTCAATCTTAAATTAAATAAATCCAATAGCCACAATAAAATAATTAATTTAATACCTAACAAGAGCATCAATGTAGAAAAATGTAGAAAACTTGACTAATACTAGCCCATAAAAACGATTACTAATAGTCACGACTAATAAAATATTCCACTCCTGATATATGTTTATTTATGAATGGCATTTCCTATCCCTTATTTAGGATAAAGACATTTCATATATTAATGATTGAGAAACGTTTTCTGTTAAATTTGTTATGGAAATGCAACTAAATATTCTAATTATATATGCATTAAACCTATATGATATATGTAATGTAAGATTATCCAACTTATGGTGAACATGCTATAAATATACTTTATTGGAAATTGAATGACAAGGTACATTTTTACTTAGGAAATTAGTTTAGGGTATTTTATTCATTCAACTCAAATATTTCATCCAAAAACTACATGTCAACTCACTAATTGATATAGATTTTGTTATTGACTAAATTTAAGAACCATGTAAAATATTCATTTCTAGATCCTATGTTGAATTTATACAATATTAATTTAATCTAAAATTGAGATCACTCCATTTATCCCAACGTCTCTTGCGTGTAAACCTTATATTGATATCAGCCTTGTGATTCCCTAATCCCGCGTTCCGTTTTCTTTATAACTCGCAGTAATGGTCCGCGGCATATTCGTTATTGTTAGGACATGTGCTTCATCCTCTACTATTAAAACTGGGCGGTAAGTTCACGACACAATGACATGAATTAGAAATATTAGTGTGTTCCAGCCATCCTCCCACGTGAATTGCAAAGTTTTAATTCCGACCCAACGGTCCTCTAACGTGAATAACAGAGTTTTTCTACCAATTTAATGGCAATTCCCCAAATATAGAAGCTTTAGTTGTAGAATGCTTTTCTTTAGGGGACCCAAAGCTCCATCAACTAAATGATAAGCTTGTTGAGTGAGAGCGCCACATCTCTATAACATGAGATCCGATGGTTAGAACCATAGTGACCCAGTTTTACCAAATGATAAGCTCGTTTAGTTATATCTCCACTTCTCTATTGCATAGATTGAATTTGGATTTGAATTCGAATTCAATATGAAAGTTTGAATTTGGATGGGATAAGATAACTAGTATATGGGGAAGAGAATATTAAGGAGAAAAAGGTTAATTTTAATATAAAATTGATAATTTATTCAAAATAAGTGTTGTATAGTAGTTTAGTGTTTTTTTTAGAGATTACTTTAGGTTTGTTTTGTGGTTTGAGAAACCATGACTTAAAAGTATCTAAGTTATCAAAATCACAAGAGGATAGAGGATAGCACCTGGTCTAGGCCACAACAACCTTTAACATGGTTGGATTTTTCCCCACGAGTTTCTAACCAGTGACCTTCAGTGAGTGACTTAATTTAACTGTACAACCATCACTTTATATTCTACCCGGATTAGGTTACTCAAGTTAGAAATTATGTTGTAAAAAAAATTACATAAAACATTATAAGTTAATAGTAAATTTACAGTGGTTAATAGGAAAATCAAATCCTATAGTCTTACTTTGTAAGGAACTAATAAATTGAGATGTCCACAGATTTACAATCTTACTCCCACCATAAATAAGGGTGGGAAGTAACCCTATTAGGTATATTTATTTACATCGTATTTCTATGTTTTTTTTTTTTAACCCGAACTTGTTTATGTGCTAAATGTATTGCAAAGAAATTTGTTTACAATGTTGAGCTTTAAATTTATTTTAATTGTTAATATGCTTATAATATTCAATATCAATTTAATTATTCCCTCTCCCATTGACATTAGATTTTTACCAACAAAATCTTCATAACTATCCTATTTTAAATACTTTAGTAAAAATGATTAAAATCAAATTAGTTATACATATGTATTCTATAAATCATAAAATTAAATCAATTATTAACTATATACATGTTTATTTTGGAATATAATTTCCCAAATTTAAATTTAATTATCAATAAGTAATAGATAGATGGTAAATATTTAAGGTATTTAAATTTTAAAGAATATCCACAAAATATTTATGTCTAGATAAATGTCTATTTTAAAATGTGGATTTCAAAATTTTAATTAAATTAGCAATAATTATTATTTATATAATATGATTTAATCTTTATAAAATATTTTAAAATATTCTTAATAATATACACAAATCAAATTAAAATTTATTTTTAAAAGAGTTATTCTTTTTATCAATAACATTGATCTATCTCAATCTAAATTTAATTTATAATAGCATCTACCTAACTCAATCAAAGAAAATTGTAACAACCAGATGGCGTCGAGACCACAAGAAAATCCAGTAGAGAAAGAGAAACGTTGGCGACATCAAATAAGGAGGCGCCGACGGAAATAGCAAAACAAGCGTAGAGACCGCGGCAGAAAGAACAACACCCAACATGGGCCGACGAGAAAGCGAGTGAGGCGAGGCAACAATGGCAGATGATAGATGCAAGCAACAACCCGAACCAGAGAATCTCATTAATGATACATGCACCCAGCAACAAAACCTGCGCTGAATTTTATTATATATATATATATATTTATTGTTTGTTTGTTTGTTAATGGTTATGAGTATTTTAATTTTGATAATTTTAGATATATGATGAAGTAAATGTTTTAATGTTTATTTATCAGTATTTACTAATTATTTAATTTGTATGATTACTTTAGTAATTATAATAGAGAATAATAATTTATTTTAAAAATAATTGTGTTATTTTTATTGTTCAATTTAATTTAAAAGATATTATTAAATTAAATTAAATTAAAATAAAAAATTATAAACTTTTTGATTGTAAGATAAATTATGTTTTTTAAATATATGATATTGATAAATCATAATATTAACTCATATTATTATAATAAAGTAATTAAAAATAATCATAATAAAATAAAAGTGAATATATATATATATATATATATTCAACATGATAATAATGTATCTTATCTCTTTTTGTAGGCAAATTTTAGTCCCAGAATTTTCAAGGTTCTAAATACCTTAAGACTTTAGATTTATGTAACTTTAAAGTTTTAACATATTCATTGCATAATTTCTCACTTGTGTGTGAGATTGTGTGGGAGATTATTTTATGTGGAGAAACAGCTTGGAGTTGTCTTTAGTGTGAGTTTTTGGAAAGAATTTGAGGTGAAATCATGATTTATGTTATTTAAACTGGTTTTTTATTGTACATATAGATTTAGCACCTTAAAAAAAAATTAGAGTATTTTGATTGTGCAAAGTTACTCATCAAACTTCTATTTTCAATAAAAGACAGATTTTAGAGAAATTAGTTGAGAAAAATCCAAAAAAAAACCTTAAAATATCGCAATAAAGACCACTCAAAACAACTTACCCTAACTTTTGTGGAATTTGTAACAATAAAGTATTAAACACTAGAAACGACTTTTGTCACTTGTGTGTGAGATTATTTTATGTGCAGAAACAGGTTACCATATTTTGACTCGGGGAACTTTGGTGGAATTTGTAACAATAAAGTATTAAACGCTGGAAACGACTTTTAACTATTGTTATACAGTGGGAATTCTGATGTTTTCCACATGCAATGACAAAATTGGATTAATATTATAAGTGACTGAATTGCGTGCACATCCCAAACTCCTTTCTTGCTCCTCTCTGAAATAACATTTCATAGGATAGCTATTCCCTTTGCCATTGAAGTGTCCTGAAAGCCTGTCTTCTGGCAAGTAGTTAAGTAATGTAACTCCATGTTTTTTTGGGCAAATCTAAATACCTGTTTGGCCTCGGATATACTTGGTTGGTTCCTTTTCTGCATTTTGATTCCGTGATGTAAGAAATGTGTTGAACACGAATCTGATTTCGGATTTATATAAATTACTTTTTATTACATATAAGGAGTTCGCCCCGAATAAGTCCCATTCTTTTACAAAAATTATACACGATGGAACAGACACGAAATTGTGCTTAGTTTTGCTCAAGTAAAAATAGAATTAAGGTTCCTTTTATTCATACTGACTGTTACGATTTGGGCTGGATTTTGCAGGGGCTCACAACATTAATTTTAAGGAAGTTAACCATGAAAAATACTTACTTGGCGAGGATGTCAAGGATCTTTATCTTACTAAGTATGTTCTCAGATTATCAGCTTCATTTCGTATATTTTGCAAGTCTTTTTTATTTCTGTATCAATCGAAGTTGCAGTTTGTTATATATTTCCAGCTGATATTCTCTTGCAAAATAACGTACAGATTGTGCTTGATTTTGAAGACGTCATTTCTAGCAGTTCTTTATTCTCAATAAACTTTATTTCGTTTTTCAAATTCAATGGATGCTCTGTTAGGTCAAATTTGTGGCGTATCCAAATTTAGGATGAAGTATCTTGAAATGACCCAACTAAATACACACTAATCTTTTGCATGCTTTTGCTTTGAAGTACTCAGTTGATGCAGCTTGCACAGTCCTCCGTAGAGACCAAGTATGGGATATCTCTTATTGTATTGTTTGTTGGATTATTAAGGAGAGAAGATAAGTTATTATGGATAGTTACGTATTTGTTCTTATAAACTTTATTGATTTGTTGACAGATTATCATGGCAAAACAGCCAGGTGGTCCAAGGAGGGGTCAACTACCATCTGCAGATGAGGACTGAACTTTTCTATAGTTCTAACATCACTTGTTTTAGAGTCGATGATCAGTGATCTGAAATTTGTCTGGGTTAATCTTATTCTCTAGTTGTGGTTTTGCAGGTTAGTGTGTTTCCTTCTTTGTCTGCTATTGATAACAAGCAGTAATGTATCATTATTTTCAGTGAGGGTGCTTAATTTCCTTAATAAAATGTGGTTTTGTAGTTCCACTGTGACGTGATTTCAAGTGACACGGAATAGTTTTTTTGTTTTTTATAGGTTAACCGGCTAGTCGTTTTGCCCATCTGAATTGGTTTTACGAAGTATGCACCTTCCACGGCCTTGCCAAGATTTTTTTGGACTTTAAGAGGGGTTTGTAGCGTCCACACCACAGGCCCTCTTGTTTTTAGGAAGTGATGGCGAACTCGCAACCTATATAATTTTATTGCACAAATATTGAAACGAGAAATACCCATGGAGGCAATTTATACAAATTTAAAAGAATAATAAAGAATGCCTATACGGACATTTATTGATATAAACGCATTTTGTATACGCTGTCAATCTTAACATTTTAAGAGACAGGGGAAATGTTTTTCCTTTAACACAGTTCGTACAGAGTTACTGAAATTAAATGATTTTAACTAAGATAACATATTTACTGAAATTTACATAAAGTTGTGGAACTCACTTAATTCAGATATGATTAAAAATTTTTTGTCATGATGAAACAAAGTAAAACATAATTGTTGTTGTGAGACTCACAATAAAATTTTCACAACCAAATCGCAACTAACCAAACTTTATTATTTGACTTTAATTAAATAGAATCGAGATGATAAGGAATATCTATTGTATTCTCTATGCCCCAATTCTCTACATCCTAGGTCTCTCTATTCCATCATCTGGCTTATATTCTTTACGTAGCATTCAGAATGAATGACTTTATCAAATTACGCTAATACTTTTGTATTTTATGGATAAGGTAGGAGGCATATTAAACATCTTTTTCTCTTCTCTTTCTTTTTACTTTTTTCCTCTCCCCACCTTTTTTTTTCTTTTGGGAATTACTACCACTGTCCAGCTCCGAGCTCTGAATCCGCCTCTGACAATCAGATCAAATGTGAGTAACTTGTCTTTTTTGAGGGTGCCTCTATCCCGTTTTGTTCATGCTTTGGACAAACAATCTGGTCCTCTCCATATTATCATATCTTCAGAACCAATGATCCGATAGGAACAATTTTTGGATCCAATCACCTGCTGTCATTTATCCTCAATTTTCCTTTGGGGTTAGTCTCGTAAAAGTGTCCTAGTTGGATCAGTGATAGATTTATGGGTTTCGTTGTAAACCGAATCGGTTGCTTCCTATCACATAAATTAATAATTCAAACCACACTCAGAGGTAGGACATTTCCTATTGATATAGGAGCTTTTGGACCAGAAAGAATACTATCTCCAATCATGACCCCTCTAGGATGCAGAATATATATCTTATCACCATTCTTGTAATGCACCTTGCAAATGTATGCACTTTTGTTAGGGTCGTATTCTATGGTTACAATTTCTCCTTATATGTGTTCCTTATCGCGTCGAAAATCAATTTGACGATAAAGACGCTTGTGACCCCCTCCCCTATGTCTTGTGATAATAATTCCTGTTCCATTACGACTTTTCCCACAATGATGTTGTCCAGAGGTCAATTTCTTTTGCGGGTCCAACTGCACTCTTCCATCGAAACCTGATAAAGATCTATTGTGTGTATCCAGAGTTAAAATTCTAGATGAACGGATGGCCATGTAGTTTAAATTTTTAATTCTGATTGTTCTGAAAAGAGTGGAATAGAATCACCGGTTCTAAGTGTAATAATCATACGTTTACAACGTATTAGATATACTATGATTGACCCTCTCTTTCCTCTTTTTTCAGGAAGGCGATAGTTGTTCATAGCTATTACTTTAACATCGAATAAATGTTCAATCCAATTTTTAATCTTTGTTTTGTTCGATTGTGAATCGACATTAAAAGTATATTGGTTCCTTTCTAATAGACGATCACTTCATCCATAAATTTTTATCCCTCTTTTTTTTCTATTTTTTATTTTTAGTTATGTACTCTGCTCAAAACTTATCCTTCTCTACAAATGTAATCATGAACTTGCAAAACATTTATTATGATATGCTTGTTGTAAGAAAATTAAACGTCGTGATTGTGATTAATTTTCTAACCATCAAGCAGTATTGAACACTTAATATACCTCTTGCTGCAAGGCAAAGATGTGACCAATGCAACCATAGAAGGGATCTCTTAGTCGAGCCTTTACCTAAGCTTGGATATGTTGCTTTTTGGAATATTTGAAAATTCTTGAACAAACAATGGAGAGAGTAATACTCTCCTCTTTTAACACAGAGAAATAAAATTTCACTCATAGGGACAGAGTTTCAACACTTAAAAAACAAACTTCTATTCCTTCAAAAAAAACTATAACAATGCTTCCTCACTGAGAGGGATTACAATATAGGACTGCTACAAATGCAATGCCCAAACAGACTTCATTGTTTCAAAAATTACACACTTTGTCTCTGTAATACGCATTGTTGTGCTTTTCATTCACTCTCTGTTGTAAACAAAAAAAAACAATAATACAACATGCTCTCAGGCCTTTTCCCTTTTATATGCTACACATATAATAAAACATAACAAAATATATATAAAATAAAACTTAAACTAAATCTATTAAAAGACTGTCGAGGGCCCACGCTTTACGACTGTTTTAATATATGTTTGAAGCATATATATAAAACATATAAAACATATATTTGTCGTGCGATCAAAACAAAAACACATATCAAACCTTTGTAAATCTCTGACCCGCCGGACTTCAAAAAAATTGAACCAAAACACAATGAATATTTTCGCGTCACAAAACTGGATGACGTCACACAAACTTTTGTGCGCGCAATGAAACTTAAAATCCACCTCATAAAATTTTTGGGTCCGATTTTGGCCTGCTGACGTAGGCGCAAAATGTAATGCGAAACACAACTATTGAATCCGCCCTATTAAGTGATCGGGTCCGGACTTAAAACATAAAAAACGGTTCAACCAAAAAATTGCGACGCCGATTAGAACACGGACTCGATGGACCAAATTACCTCTGCTTCATAACAGACATCGGGTCCATGGCTTAAAACACAATGACCAAATACAAGTTCTGATTCCCAATTGGTAGCCGGACGCGATGACCACATATTTAAATTCGGCCTATGTAATGGATTGGGCCCGGTTCTCATATGTCAATCGGGCCAATATAACAAAGGCTTCCGATGCGATATTGCAATCGGGCCCAAAACAAAAAAGGCTGCGACTGTATATTAAACTGCCGCGTGGTCTGTGGACCCATGGACCTTGGCATTCGGCGGAGGGCGATTTGTAATATAATGTGACTTGCGATTGCAGTGAATGCATCGCACCCTCCATCATTAACAAGACACTATTCCTGTGGGGACCACGGGGTTAAATAAAAAACGCCCGCTCATAAAAATATCTTCTCACTGTGTTTTTAAAAACAAAGGTAATCTGTTTTTCCTAAAATAGAGACTATCCCCGAAACACTTAAAAGACTATGTTTTTCAAAATAAAAAGATTGCGCCGGTTCAAAAAAAAACTGAAACTGATTGTTCACTGCATTTGGAAAGCGGCTGGAGGAGAAAAAACTGGAGAATAAAAATGGAAAGCAGCTCTACACAGCCACTGTTAAAATTAACATTTCAACACTCCCCCTTACTTTCAACTGCTGGGTTATCAGTCATACCCAGGCATTTTCTCAAAAATTCAAAACTCTTCTGTCCCAATGGCTTGGTCAGAATGTCTACAAAATGCTCTTGAGTTCTACAATGTTCCAAAACAATTTCTCCATTGTTTACTAATTCCCTGATGTAATGAAATTTTGTGTCAATGTGTTTCGTTCTCTTATGAAACACAGAATTCTTAGATAATGCAATATCTGAGCTATTGTCATAAAAAATCATAGTTCCTTTTGCTTGCTCTTGGCACAAACTTCTTAGCATCCTCCTCATCCAAATTTCTTGACACATTGCTGCTGTAGTTGCCACATATTCTGCCTCTGCTGTAGAAAACGCTACAATCAGCTTCTTTTTAGAAGCCCATGAAATGGCTCCTGAACCCATATGAAAAACATAACCAGAAGTGCTCTTCCGATCATCTACACTTCCAGCCCAATCACTGTCAGTGTATACAACTAAATCTGAACATTCTGAAGCAGTATATAAAATGCCATACCTTTTGGTTCCTTTAACATACCTCAGAATTCTCTTCACTGCCTGCCAATGTGCATCCTTTGGCTTCTCCATGAATCTGGAAATCAAACTAACAGCATGCATTATATCGGGCCTAGTTGTGGTCAAATACATGAGGCTACCAACAATTCTCTTATAGAAGCTAGGATCAAAATCCTTGCTGTTGTCCTCTCTGCTGAGTTTTAATCCCATCACTGTGGGAGTGATTGTTGCTTTGCCCTCCTGCATGTAAAATCTTTCCAACACTTCATTAACATATTCTTCCTGTGAGATAAAAATCACATTTTCATCTTGTTCTACTTCTATTCCTAAGAAGTATTTCAACAAACCCATGTCAGTCATTTCAAATTCTTCTTTCATGACTGTTTTAAAATTTTCAATAAGGTAATCATCATTACCTGTGAAAATAACATCATCAACATATAAAACCACTATCAACATTTTACCATCTTTTTCTTTAATGTAGAGGGTGGGTTCTCCCTCACACTTTTCAAATCCATTTTCCAGTAGATAGGAATCTATTCTACTACACCACGCTCTTGGCATTTGCTTTAGCCCACAAAGAGCTTTCTTCAACTTGCACACTTTGTGCTCTTGGCCTTTCTTTCCGTAGCCGATAGGTTTTTCAATGTAAACCTCTTCCATTAACACTCCATTTAGGAATGCTGACTTCACGTCCATTTGGTAAACTTTCCACTTGTTTTGTGCTGCTATGGACAACACTGCTCTCACAGTTTCCATTCTGGCAACCGGTGCAAAAGTTTCCTCATAATCTACCCCATGCTTCTGCTTATAACCTTTGACAACAAGTCTTGCCTTGTGTCTCTCTATTTTTCCTTCAGCATTACTCTTGGTCTTGTAGACCCATTTAACTCCAATGACATCTTTTCCTTTTGGGAGTTCAACCAAATCCCAAGTCTTGTTTATTTCTATGGCATTAATCTCCTCATCCATAGCTTCTATCCATTTCTTATCCTTAATAGCTTCTTCAAAGTGGATAGGGTCATCAACGTGACAATATAAAGCAAACAAAGAATTCATACCTTCATGTGTTGTCTCTTGTTCATAAATGTCATTCAAATTTCTGAACTTCTTACCTCTTTCATTAGGTGTACAAATGCTTGAAGAAGCACTTGAATTTCCTCCTTGTGGTGTGCTTCGAGAAGCACTTTCATTTCTCATCAAGGGTGTGCCTTGTTGCCCTTGTGTTGGTGATGTTGTTTGGGGATGTATTTTAGCCAACTCATCATTATTTTCATCATGAGATAAACAATGTTTAACATTCATTGTTTTCTCTATGCTTCCATTCCAAGCTTCCTCCTCAATGAACTGAACATCTTTTCTCACAATAAAATTCTTGGTGGATGGGTTATACAAACTATAAGCTTTGGATTCCTCACTGTATCCAATGAAAATATATTTCTCCCCCTTGCTGTCCAACTTCTTCCTTAGCTGATCCGGAATGTGTGCATAAGCCACACATCTAAAAACCTTCATGTGTGCGACACCTTGCTTTGTGCCTCTCCATGCATATTCTGGCACTTTGTTCATAACTGCTTTTGTAGGGCACATATTCAATATGTACGCTGCACAATGTACAGCTTCAACCCAATAATCATTAGGCAAATGCTTTGCCTTTAACATACTCCTTACCATGTCCATTATGGTTCTATTCTTTCTTTCGGCTACTCCATTTTGCTGCGGAGTATATCTAGTTGTAAACTGCTTATGAATACCATTTTCTCTACAAAAACATAGAAAGTATTTAGAGATATACTCAGCTCCTCTATCAGTCCTTAGGACTTTGATATCTAGCCCACTTTGGTTCTCAACAAGTGCTTTGAAATTGCAAAATATTTCAAACACTTCACTTTTGTTTTTCAAAAAGTAAACCCAAGTTTTTCTTGTAAAATCATCTATGAATGTTAACATATAGAGGCTGCCAGCAAGTGATGGAGTTTGTATCGGTCCACATAAATCTGAGTGGACAATCTCGAAGGGTGCCTTTGCCCTTATGCTTTTCCCGGAAGGAAAACTTTCTCTGTGTTTTTTCCCCAAGATACAACCTTCACAAAGGCTATCTGGTTTCTCTATCAATGGTAAACCTCTTACCATTCCTTTTCTATTTAACAATTTAAGACCTCCAAAGTTAAGATGTTCAAATCTCAAGTGCCACAACCCATTGTCATCTTTTGGTTTGCTTTGGAAAGCCTCTTGTGTCACTGCTGCTATCTCTTCTTCATTTTTCAAATCTGCTCTCATTCTGAGAGGGAACATCCTGTTCCTTGTCATCTTCACTTCAGCAATACATTATTTGCTGGGTGGTTTATCCATGATGGTACAAACATCATCCTCAAAGAAAACATTATACCCCTTTTGAACAAGTTGTCCAATACTTAAGAGGTTGCACTTCATTCCTGGAACATAATAGACATCTGATATGGATTTCTTTTCACCTTTCCTTGTTAAAACATTTACATCTCCTTTTCCCATAACAGAAACTTTACTATCAGTCCCTAGTGTGACTTGTGACTTCACACTCTCATCTAACATAGAAAAAATTGCTATGTTTCCTGTCATATGGTTACTACAACTGGAGTCTAGAAACCATAAGTCTTCATTCTTTTCTTCAGCCATATTACAGGCTAAAAACAATTTGTCTTGGCTGATATTTTCTCTAGTAAAATTTTCATTTGTTCTATTTCCCATATCATGCTGCTTCTTTCTACATTCATTAGCATAGTATCCATATTTTTTACAAAAGTGACATTGGACATTGGATTTATCATACCTTTTTCCTTGAGCATTCTGCTGACCACTTTACTGGCTACTGCCTTGGCCTTGATTCTAATTTGGATTGCTGCCCCTTCCTTGAGCATTTTATAGACTGTTTCTTCCACCTCTGTTTTGGCTTCTGCCTATTCCTCTTTTGTTTCCTCTGCTTTTCCCTCTTCCTCTTCCGAAAGACATCTGGGTCTTAAAGGCATGCTCTAGAGATGAGTTTTCACTTCTACCCAATCTCTGCTTATGGGTCATCAGTGATGCATGTAGCTCATCCACTGAAAAATTTGTGAGATCCTTAGTCTCCTCTATGGTGGTGACAATCACATCGAATCTTGAGGGCAGACTCCTCAGGATTTTTTCCACAATCCTTTTTTCTTCAAGAGTCTCTCCATGAGACCTTATCTGTGTGACCATTCCAATCACATGAGTGAAGAATGAGTCAATGTTATCTGACTCCTTCATACAGAGAGTCTCAAAGTCTCTCCTCAACAATTGAAGTTTTTTTGTCTTCACTTTATCCATGCCTTGATAAGCTGTCTTGAGAGTTGTCCATGCTTATTTGGATCTCTTGGCTGCTGCTATCCTAGGAAACACACTCTCATGCACTGCTTGATACAAAAAGTAGAGGGCTCTTGAATCCTTCTTCTTATTGCTCTTCAGCAGTTCCTTCTCTACTTGTGTTAAATCATCAAGCTCATTTCCATCTGCTGGCTCATAAAATCCATCCTCAACAAGTTCCCATAAATCTTGGGAAGCAAATAAAGCTCTCATAGTTATTGATTAGTAGTCATAATTTTTCCCATTAAAATTGAGGGTGTTGGGTATTTCCAATACCCATGCTAGTGTTGGCTCCAGCCATTATTGCACTCTTAACTATGCTTTAAAAACACTTGACTGTGTATTTAAAATAACTAACTGTTCTGCAATAGTAACACAATAAATCTATATAGAGAAATACCTTGGATTCTTTTTGGCTGAGTCTTCACACTGCTAGAGAAGCTGCTGCAACAAAGAACTCCTTTCCTTCAACTTCTTTGACCTTCAAAGAGCTTGGACTAGCTCTGATACCATGTTGGAATATTTGAAAATTCTTGAACAAATAATGGAGAGAGTAATACTCTCCTCTTTTAACACAGAGAAATAAAATTTCACTCATAGGGACAAAGTTTCAACACTTAAAAAACAAACTTCTATTCCTTAAAAAAAAACTATTACAATGCTTCCTCACTGAGAGGGATTACAAGATAGGACTGCTACAAACGCAGTGCCCAAACAGACTTCACTGTTTCCAAAATTACACACTCTGTCTTTGTAATACGCACTTCTGTGCTTTTCGTTCACTGTCTGTTGTAAACAACAAAAAACAATAATACAACAAGCTCTCAGGCCTTTTCCCTTTTATATGCTACACATATAATAAAACATAACAAACTATATATAAAATAAAACTTAAACTAAATCTGTTAAAAGAATGTCGGGGGCCCATGCTTTACGACTGTTTTAATATATGTTTGAAGCATATATATAAAACATATATTCATCATGCGATCAAAACAAAAACACATACCAAACCTTTGTAAATCTTCGACCCACCGAACTTCAAAAAAAATTGAACCAAAACACAATGAAGATTTTCGCATCACAAAACTAGATGACATCACACAAACTTTTGTGCGCACGATGAAACTTCAAATCCACCTCATAAACTTTTCGGGTCCGATTTTGGCCTGCTGACGTAGGCACAAAATGTAACGCGAAACAAAACTATTAAATCCGCCCTATTAAGTGATCAGGTCCGGACTTAAAACGTAACAAACGGTTCAACGAAAAAATTGTGATGCCGATTAGAACACGGACGCGATGGACCAAATTACCTGTGCTTCATAACATACATCAGGTCCGTGGCTTAAAACACAATGACCAAATACAAGTTCCAATTCCCGATTGGTAGCCGAACACGATGACCACATATTTAAATCCGACCTATGTAATGGATCAGGTCCGGTTCTCATATGTCAATCGAGCCAATATAACAAAGGCTTCCGATGCGATATTGCAATTGGGCCCAAAAAAAAAAAGGTTGCCACTGTATATTAAACTGCCGCGTGGTCTGTGGACTTGCGGACCTTGGCATTCGGCGGAGGGCAATTTATAATATAATGTGACTTGCGATTGCAGTGAATGCATCGCACCCTCCATCATCCACAAGACACTGTTCCTGTGGGGACCACGGGGTTAAATAAAAAATGCCCGCTCATAAAAATATCTTCTCACTGTTTTTTTAAAAACAAAGGTACTCTGTTTTGCCTAAAATAGAGACTGTCCCCGAAACACTTAAAAGACTCTATTTTTCAAAATAAAAGGACTATGCCGATTCAAACAAAATCTGAAATTTATTGTTCACTGCATTTGGAAAGCGGCTAGAGGAGAAAAAAATGGAGAATAAAAATGGAAAGTGGCTCTGCATAGCCACTGTTGAAAGTAACATTTCAACATTGCTCGCTGCCAAAATCTTATGAATTGCGACAAAATGCACGCAGGGAGCCCTTCATGCATTTCCATCTCTAAAACTTGCAGGATCCACACAGCGATCCACCTCCATTCTTGGGCAGGATTTGAACTACTCTCCTAGGAGATTTCGAAGGGATCCTCCATCTTTCCTCTTGGCTTTATGATCTCTGCCTCCTTGTTGCGGCTGCAAAGTAGAAATCCCAAAGGAGGGGACTGCACTAGATGTGCTTTTTGCAGTGACCAGTAAAGGGGCGATGGTAAGGAACACCAGAAAACATAAAGTTTTCTATTCACTAATGAATAACAGACAAGTGGCATGTTTTTTTTAATACTTTCTGCACATAGAGCGAAAGCCAGTCTCCAAAGCAACTTACATTAAGGCATTTCTCATAGCACTGTTTTTTTTTATGTTCTTATTCAGAGGAATCTGCACACGGTGGTTTCAGTTGTGGTGCTAGCTTCGCTGGTAAATTTTTGGCTTTTTCTGTTTAGCTGTACTGTGTCATTTGAGCTACGTTGCTAAATACTTTGGAATTTTTGTTAATTTTTTTTGACATTTTATAGTTGTTTTTGTCATTTGAACATATTAAGAAACTTTCCCTATGAAACATTTCAAAGCAATTTCTCTCTCTAAAGTCATCCTTTTTGTTAAATAGCCATTTGGAAAGACATTTTGTTGTTATAAGTTTTCAAGTTATTTGTCGTAAGTTTTTAAGTTTCTTTTCATAGTTTTCTGTAAATTTTAGACACAATAAAAGTCAGTTTTTTATGGTGTGGAGATGAAATAAGAATTTAGAAAAAATAAAATAAATAAATAAATAAAAATAAAAATAAATAAAATTGTGATAATTAATTATAGGAGAGTTAATGTCTTATATTTTTTTAAAATTATAAATAAATATTTAGGAATATTATTTTATAACTTTAAAATGTATCTTTTTCACAAGTTATAATGAGTAAAAAAATTGTCATTTGATGACCAAAATAAGCCATGAATAATAATTTCACTATCAAATTTTACCATTTATAGAGAGATTATTTTGACTTATGAAAGAGACAATATATGTTCATCATGTAGAGCTTTTGCTCATAAAGTTAAAATATTTTACACTCAATTTGAACTCTTTTTTAATGAATGGTTCTCAAACAAGTTAAGCAATTGTAAATTTTAACGATTTCAACTACAAATTAAATTACCTAACACAAATAATGTTTATTCAAAGTTGAACTACACTAATGTGCTTTGTTTAATATTATATTAAGGCTTTATATTGCTATGGTCCCACATAGATCAAGTATTCCACATAGATGAAGTAGTTCATAAATGAATTTTAACCTTACTGTCCATTTCTATGGACTACACTTATGTGTTTAGTTAATATTATCGTAAACCTTTATATTATTATTGTATCACATAAATGTATATGGAAAAATGATCAATGGAAAATACACAAAAAAATAAATAAATATTATGGTTGTCACAAAAATGTATATTGTGGTTGGTATGGAAAAGCAACTTCTAATCTTTTAAATTCAATGGAAAATAGAGTAGTTTTCCATAATTTTTCCAAAAAAAAAAAAAAAATCTCAATTTTTATTTTTTATAAAAATAATTCACCCAACATTTAAAAAACTGAATAAATCTTCATAAAAAAACTCTGAAAATAAGATACATCAATAATTCAATACCTTTTTATATTACCTAATCATATATATAATTTCAACGTCGATCTAAAAAATATTAATACTTTTTATATTACCTAGTCATATATATAATTTCAACGTCGATCAAAAAAATATGAATACCAATAACAGAATACAACCTTCTTGATTTTGTAATATTAATCAGGGATATTCAACATTTTATAATATTAATATCTTTATATTTATATAAAAATGTTATTTTTAATAATAATTTAATATTCTTTTAATAAAAAATTATATTTCATTGTATTATAGATTTTTACTTTAAAATAGTATTAATATATATATGTGAATACGAATTTCAAATTTCTTGAAAAACACTTGGTTTATATGATTTGGTTTATATATATAATAATTGGAATTTCAAATTTCTTTAATAATTCTATTTTATTTAGATTATATGGTGTCTATATATATAACAAATGATTAGAATTTATATAATATTTTTTAAAACAAAACTGTTATTCTAAGTAATGTTAATAAATGAATTGTAAAATTATTATTAAATTTAATTTTTTTTTTGAAGTAGTTGGTAAATTTTATGATAATTTATTTGAGTATCATTTCAAATCTTTAAATGTGAGGTAAGGTAACTTATTTTTATTAAGGAAATTTAATTAACTTGAAATGATTTATTAATAATGTAAATGTGAGGTAAGGTAACTTATTTTTATTAAGGAAATTTAATTAACTTGAAATGATTTATTAATAATGTAGAAGAATAAAAATAAATTAAATTTTAGTTAATGATATATTTTTTAAAATTTATGAATTAATAATATTTTAAAATTTATTTATAAAGATATTTTTAATCTAAATAATATTTTTTTTTAAATGAATATTTTATTTAATAGATTTTAGTAAGTGTGGACTTAATCTCATTTATACAATTATATTATCATATTATTATTTATTTTCTTTTTGACCAAAAATGAATTAAATTTTCTATTTAATAAAACAATTGGGGTGAAGGAAATTCCTTTTCTATTAACTTGACTATTGGGAAGGAAATTTGTTGTCATTACTATCATGAAGGTTTTATCTCATTGACTATTTTTTTGTTGATTGGTATATGTAACACAACAACCTTGCGACTATTCATTTTGGTAAGGAAAATTTGGTGTCATTACTATCATGAAGGTTTTATGTAATTGAATATTATTTTGTCTATAGGTATACGTAACACAACAACCTTGTGAATATTAATTTTGGTATAGGGAAGAGAATAACGTAAGACGTATACTGACAAATATTCTACGGAGACTATGCTTACCTAATACTCATTTTTTAATGCAAACTCATGCCCCACATAACGTATATCAAAGGTTTGGATTTAATTCACATTAATAAAGCTTCAATAGTGGGTAAATGGTGGCGATGCAATGAGGCGGTGAAGTGTAGGTGGTGATACTGACTCTTTGCAACTATTGTGAGTAAAATTTCTACTTTTGTTTGGAAAATCACTTCAGTAGTTGTATAAATATTTTCTAGTTCTTTTTGTGATGAATTCAATGGCGGGAGGGGGTTTCCTCTCCCATAATTCCCTCAATGGAAAGATTTTTCATCCTGGAGAAAATCCAAGTTACGAATGATCTTCCTCTACCTCAACCCAGTTACCAATATTGGGAGATCAATGGAAAAATAGCCTACAAGGATAATGCATCCCAAACTCCCCTCAAAACCCTAGATTCACAATACCATCAAAATACATATGTGGGACCATGAATTTATCTACAAATTTATAGGAATATGGCCTACGTAGAAATATCTGGAGAGATAGATATAGAGTACATGGCGGCCCAAAGGCGAAGTGGACTTAATACTAGGGCCCAAAGGATTTTTCACAATAATATTCTCTAATATTGAGGATAAGACCCGGATTTTAGAAGATGGGTCATATTTCTTCAATAATGTAGGACTCTACATTAGACACTAGGAGGATTGCTTCAATCATGACAAGGAAGAGTTCACAGAAGCACCGATATGGGTCATACTATACTCACTCCCTTTGGATTTTTGGATTCTGGATATCTTGGAAGGAATTGGACAAGCACTTGGGTGCTTTGTTAAATTATCAAAGGTTACCAAGAAATGGATAAATATGCCATATTCTAGGTTGAGTGTAGACATGAACATATCCCAACCACTCCTAGATTCTATTGAGTTGGAATATCAAGGGGAAATATAAAAACAATCCCTTGACTATGAACATGTGTCATTTTAATGTCGATTATGCCACGAACATGGCCACCTTATCAGAGAATTCCCACAAAAAATAAGGGAACATTCGGTTTGAAATTTCCCTCTTTCATATGGTTTTACCAAAGTCCAAACCAGAAAGTGAAAAAATAGGAATCGAGGGTCTAACTTATCCAAGGTTACGGAGGAGAAGAATCATTTTTCTGCACTTGAATATGTGGAGGAAGATATTCCAACATGGGGAGGATATCCAAATGGAAATACCCATAGAGGAATCAACTAAAGAAGAAAATGGAAACAAACAATAAATAGAGGAAGAGGATTCACCCTAGGAAAATTTTGATCTCTAAACATTTCCAGGTTTTGAGGAAGTGACCCCATTGCTAAATCAGAAGGATGCGGATCCCTCAGAAGAAGAAAAAACTATAGCATACATGCTAAATTAATGGGCTCACAATCACCTCACAGACCTGAGGATGGAGCACAAAGAGGTGTATGAAAATTTATACCTCCGATGGAAAAAAAAGAGAGACACAATTTACCCAATGAGCAGATAGCTCAAGCTTTTCAATCTTTTAAGGAAAAAGTAAAATAAATTTTAAGCAAGGAATCAAAGAAGAAATAAAACGAGTCGAATAATCAAGCCAAACAATAGAACAAACCCACCCATGTGAGTTCATATCATCCTCCTATTATGGTACATAATCCACCTTATTTACTTAATCTTCTAGCATGAAAATTATCTCATGGAACATTAGAGGGCTCAATAGAAAAGTAAAACAAATAAACCTCAGGGAACGCATTAAAGCAGAATTCCCAGCCATTCTTATATTACAAGAAACTAAATTAATAGGGGAAAGAATGTGTAAAATTTTAGGCTCCTGTTGGACAGGTTGCGAAACAATGTTTATAGATGTAAGAAGTAATTATGAGGGTCTTTCCTTAGGGTGGAACTCTAACGAATTTTTTTTCTCAAAATGGTGGGAAATTGAACACACCCTTACAAGGTGATTTAAATACATTAGAACTTCATATATTGTTTATTTAAAGGTGGTTTATGGTCCTACAATTACCAAAGATAAAAACTCTCTTGCAACAACTTCATAATATTAAATACCTTAAAGGGAATTCTTTATGGGTAATAGGAGGTGATTTTAACATAATCCAAGTGCTCATGGAAAAAAAAGGAGGTACATGTCGTCTATAACCAATATCAAATGTTTTTAATGATACCATTGAAACTTTACATCGAGTGGGTGTTGATGCAATCAATGACATCTATACATGGAATAATCGATAAACATAATGTTAAAGACTAAATCCTAAAATCAAATATCTAAGAAGCTATAGCCTAGCAAAATAGGTTATGTTCAAAACCTAAGCCTAAGTCCTAGCTCTAAAAAAATCTAAGTCTAATACCTAAGGCGCATAGTATGAAACTATGGTGTAAGACCTTTTGTTCTATGTAATAAACTTTATATTAAAGTTTAAAATCCACAACAGCTAACCATAAATTAAACCATGTTAGAGAAAGGTCAACTTCTACCATGTGAGAAAATGTAATAAAACCATAGGCGGAGATGTTAACTGTAACCACAATAGCGTCGGAAGCCGTGACGTGTGATCATATGAATAGGCCGCAGCATTTACTGTCGGGGTTAAGATTTAAAGTTGACCGCATTTGAAGTTGTTTTTTGTGAACATATAACGTTGTGACCGTGACTGCTAGAGTAGACCACAGAGATAGCCACCGACAGTTCATTCCACCTATTCACATGCTGACTGTTGCAGTCTCCATGCGATTAGGTTGATCATCGAGGTTAACATTTATGATGACCTCGCCAGAAATAGTTACATGTGAAGGGATAAGCTATGGAGATAGTGCTGACCGTGATCGTCGGAGTAGACCACAGAAATAGTCATTTTGACTATTCACATGCTGATTGTTACAACCTCCGCATGGTTAGGATGACCGTCAGGGTTATCTGTTATCCTAAAGTTATTTTTTGGGTTTTGGGATTTAATTATGCAAGGTATAAATATAACCACCTTGACAAAAACCCTTATGGTGTATCAACATCATTGCCCCAAGAGCCCAAATGCTCCATACATGCGGGAATTTGGATTTATAAGTGGATAATACATCATTAATGCAATCCAAAATTAAAACCAACTTCATCATATTCCTATGTGGCATCTTAGCAAAGCCTAATGAACCTTGATGTTCGATGTATGAATATAGAAAGGTTGATATGGATAGGCTTAATACTTCTTCCATGTTAATTTAAAACTCGAAGATGTTTTGAGTTGAAAGAAAGAAGGAGGAAGAAGGAGGTGCTTTAAAAGTGCATTGGAAGTATACACAAGGCCTTATAGTGAGTTTATTGTAGGATTCTGTGTTGGTGGAGTTCACCAACTTTGTGAACAAACTCCTTTGAAGATTCTTGCAGGACGCAGAGTTCAAGGAGAAATCAGTAGACTCAGATCAACTATAAGCATTCTAGAGATCCTATTTGCTTCAAATCCCAAGTTTGCGCTTGCTGATTGTCTCAAGTGTTTCTTGGCCATCTGTTGGCCTTTTCCAGAACAAAGACAAGCATTGAGAAGCTATCTCCAAGATTTTGATTTCCACATTGTGCAATAGTGTATGTGTGCACTGTTCAACTGGGAGATTTCAATGTAACCAACTCTCTCAGCTTTTCTAATCAGAATGGATGCACACATTGAAGCGAACCTAGAGACGTAGTCTAAGAGGAACGAACTCTGTCACTAAATTTTGCAGTCTCTCTATCTTTGATTTATGTTCATATGTTTTTTATGATGTTTATGTTCTACTTAAAGACATTAAATTGAATTCTTTTCCTTCAAACTCTCCACATTAAGAAGTTAAGTTAATAAAACAACTCACAATTTGTAAATAATAAATTCTACTTCTTATTTATTCAATTTAAGTACAAGAGTTAGAACGATCTTATTTTCCGCATTCATATCATCCAGACCATAAAGTTGTGGAAATCAATTCATATGAGTCTTCATTTCAATAAAAAGTGTTGGATATTAAAATCACAACTATAGAGGAGCAAACATAGTTACCAAGTTCGAATTCGATACGATCCAATAAAAATTCGGATAAAAAAAAAGTTCAATTCGAAAAAAATTCAGCAATATACATCTTAAACATTTAAATTCATATAATTTTTTTCATGTTACCCTTTATTTTCTTCCTATTTATTTTGAAATTTAAATAAATTTTAATGATTTTAATAAATAAAAGTAATTTTAAAACTACAATTTACTAACCAAAATCACAACCACACTTATATGTTATCTTAAAAATATCTATTATTTTCAAAACTCTAAATTAAATCCATCTAATTGTATGTAAAATCATTCTATAATCAATATGTATTTAAAAAATAAATATTCAAAACTAAAAACTACATATCTTATCTAAATTTTCATTTAATATATATAAATGTATGTTAAATATTTAAAAGTAAAAATTACATCCCTCTTTAATTTCAGATTTTATACTTTTGTAATTAACATGTATATAAAAATTAAATATTCTAAACACCTTCTTAACATCAATATATATGAAAAAAACAACTTCAAAATTTCCTTTCATGGTTCGCTGAGCTTTTTAGCTTTTTAAATTATTAAAAAAACACTCAAATTATAAAACTTCTAAACTCAAAATAGTTTCCATTTCACGTGCTGCAATTTTCATTTCACAGAATTTCTGTTACCCATGCAATGTTACCGTGATACCCATGCAATGCTATGAAACGAACAGATCAAATTTTTAATGAATTATTCGATATTTGAATTGAACTCACAAATCTCTGTACTTTTTTCTCCCATTCGAGCGAATTTGGTAACTATGGGAGCAAATATGATCACACAATTTTCCTCACGGTGAAACAAAGTAAAACATAGCTTTTGCGGTAAAACTCATACTTGAAATTTTCACAACCAAATAGCAACTAACCAAACTTTATTATTTGACTTTAATTATTTTACTCTGTTGTGGAATGGGTTATGTACTCTAATCAGAACTTGTGCTTCTCTGCAAATGAAATCCGCAACCTACAAAACATTTACTGTAGTATGGTTGTTGTCAAAAAATTAAATGTGGTGGTTGTGATTAATTTTCCAATAATCAAGCGGTAGTGAAAAATTAATATACCTCTTGATGCAAGGCGGAGATGTGACCAACACTACCATAGACGGGATCTCTTAGTCGAGCCTTTACCTAAGATTTGATACATTGCTCACCACCAAAATATTATGAATTGCGACAAAATGCGCACACGAAACCTTTCATGCATTTCCATCTCTGAAACTTGCAGGATCCACACGACGATTACCCTCCACTCTTGAGCAGGATTTGAACTACTCGCCCCAGATTTTTCAGAGGGATCTTCCATATTTCCTCCCGACTTTATGATTTATGCCTCCTTATTGGGGCTGCAGAGTAGAAATCCCAAAGGAAAGGACTACACTGGATGTGTTTTTTGCGCTGACCGGCAAAGTTGCAAGGGTAAGGAACACTAGAAAGCAGATAGTTTGCTATTGAAAATGAATAACAAACAAGTGGAATATTTTTTTTTGGAATATTTTTTTCATACCTTCTGCACATACAACAAAAGCTAGTATCCAGAGCAACTTACATTAAGGCATGTTGGAATATGTAATTTATACTAGTCTACGGTGTTGACTCTCTATGTAAGGAGTTTGTTCCTATAGGAGTTAGCTAAATCTAAATATTCCTAGTTTGGTTTGTGGTTGAGATATTCTCTCAACCACCTTATTGTGCATCCAAGATAGTTGGCCAATCTTGAGTTATATTTCATGTATATATGTAACCATTTTTATTAATATAACATAGTGTGCGTACATAGATTTTATCTTGGTATCAGAGCCATATGGGCCTAGACCTCGTCCCCTCCTGGGCAGAGGGAAATAAGTGTAGAAATTTGAATAACTGAGATATTATTCACTGAGATTCTCTTGATCACACACTATTTTAGCTTCATGCATAATACAAAATATCTTATACCATTGATCATCACATGCGGAAATAAAATCAATTGCATGCATACATTAAAACCACAAACAATCACACATATGAACATAGTATTTAATGGGAAAGCTTAAAGCTGAAAACCCCAACTATATATATATTATATGTCATGGAGATCATGTAACAATCATAGTACAAAAGCTCCTCACAAGCTCTCATGCACACCCTCAATTGCTACACACTATCAAGCTAGATCTAGCAAAACACATGCTCCAATCTTTTTCCACTTGATAGCCAGCCTCTATTGCATTTTCAATGCTATGGGATGGCTTCATTAAATAGATAAACCACATGGCTTGAACTGCGCAATCCTCATGGGCTACTCCACCTATCTGTGTGTTGCAAATAGCAACAGTATAGTCACAACTGATAGTTAACCTGCTCTTTCACCTATTTCTGCATTGGTCTCCACTGAAACTGTCCATGCACTGAAGTTAACTAATGCACTCTTTAGTTGATTAATGAGTTTATAATTAGTGAATTAATTAATAATTAATCACACCACTCTCTCTAATTGTATCAATTAGTTAAACTGAATACAAATAGCTCAACTATGTTTAGATTAGTTAGACAGAATACAACTCCACTAACTTCCTCAATCAACTCCACCAAACTCTGTCACATGAGTTCTAACTGAAGTATCCATGTAATAGCTCCACTTAACCCTCAGGAATAGCGTAATTCCTTCTGTCAGCTCTTGTGCCACATCTGTGCACTTAACTGAAGTGCTCCAAGAGAATAAGATAATGTTTAGAGTCTAAATATTATTAAGAGCTAATAATATTTGACATATCTATTTTTAGACTGGCAATCTAAAAATAGATTCCGCCTCAATATGTCTAAAAATAGAAGTCCATCTATTTTTTCCAACTTGACCAACCATCCACAAATAGCATCCTGCAACTCATAGAACATGATCCATATGTCTAAAAATAGACATAGTCTAAAAATAGACTTTGCACCAAAAATACCCTGCGGGCCCACTTAGTGAAGGCGACTCCTTTCCGCTAAGCTCATCATCTTGTTGCAATCTCAACAATAAGAGCATATTTTTTTTTTATTTTTTTTATTGTCCATTCATTTGGGCGGAGGTGTATTTATAGAGGAGGAGCGTCGGTCAAGAATAGCGCATTGTGTGTGTGAAAGGACGAGAGCGATTTGCGTTGGTAGTCTGGTGGCTTGCCCATCTAGGTTGTTGTGTAACCATTCCTGCCTGTGGAGACCGTTGTGTAACCTTGCATCGATTGTTCCCTGTTGGAGGATCCAACCAGATGTGACAAGAGATGAGACTAGCAAAATTTTGGTGTGTGGCCGTTGGAATCATGGTGTGTTGTGGAGAATGTAGATGTGATCATTTGTGTGACCATCCCTAGCCATGTATGGAGACCTGCCGACTGTTTAGAGGAGGAGTTTTAGCCTTGTGCAAAGCGACATGAAGTGGGGTCGGTGCGATCACTGCATTACAAGAATTGAGAAGGGAAGGAGATTTTATCTAGGCATTTCTCATACTACTGTTCCTTTTTATGTTCTTATTTAGAGGCATCCACACATGGTGGTTCTAGTGGTGGTGCTAGCTTTGCTGGTAAATTTATGGATTTTTTTTTTTAAGCTATATTGTGTCATTTGAGCTACGTTGCTAGATACTTTGGAATTTTTGTTAATTCTTTTCCATTACACAGTTGTTTTTTTCATTTGAACATATTAAGAAACTTCCCTATGAAACATTTCAAAGCAATTTATCTCTCGAAAGTCAACCTTTTTATGAAATAGAGATTTGGAAAAAAAATTGTGTTGTCATAAGTTTTAAGTTATTTGTCATAGGTTTTTGAGTTATATCTGAAATTTCTATGTTTTCCAGTATCCTTTTAAAGTCTTGATATTTTTGATATCCCAACCATGTTTTTTCATTGTAATCTTGGAATCTTTTGAATCATCAAATATTTATCTCTTCAATATTCAAAATTCAACATATAAATAAATAAAATATGAGATAGTTGAAATCTAAACATATAAATATGTAAACAAATATGAAAACATGAAAAGTATTAAAATAAATATGTTGAAAGTCTAAAAATACTTCTAAAATGAAATATACAATTAATTAATTAATATAAAATTTTAAAATAAAATATTTATTTAATTATATATATATATATATATATATATATATATATATATATATATATATATATATATATATATAATGTTTTTTGGGATGTTGAGATGGGTTTTTGTTCAAACCATATTGTTTTGGTTTTGACTAAAACATCAATGCAATATTTCTATAAAGTTTAACATTGGAAATTAAAATTTATTATTTTTTAAAAATAATTTAATTTATTTATGTTCAATTTAATTGATTATCAAATTAAATATGTTATTGCTCCTTGCTTTGGAATGTGTGGTATGCATTTAAGGCTGTGACATTTAGTAGGTTGGTAAGTTGGTGATTCTGCTGCTGAGGTTGGTATGTCGTTGATCAGGTTGATGAGGTAGAGGTTCGTAGGTTGGTGATCACGTTGGTGAGGTTGGTGATCACGTTGGTGAGGTTGGTGATATTGTCATTGCTGAATGCATTGACAACTCTATAATTACTCAAAGAGTGAGCTTACTTTGTAAAACTCTTGAGCATTTCTCAAAGAGTGAACTTAATCTATATTGATGATTACATTTAATTTTCTTAGATAAAAATCATGTTTATATTTTGTTCTTTATTAGTAACTACTTCCATAGTAGGTCTCTTCTTTATCATCGATATGACAGAATAATAACTATGTCTATTCTTTTTTCTTTTATCATTGATATGCCATAAGAAGTTATAAATAAAATGAAAATTTAAAGCATTACTGATCCAGGTGGATATTGGTGGCCACCCACCTATTCCACTTAGGGCCCCACCATTGTCTCTTTCATTTTTTTCATTTTCTACACAACTTACTATTTTTGACAGTTTTTCGGGTCTTGAACTTCTGGAGCCATTTTGAGGCCCTAAACGACGTTTTTTTTTGGGAAAACTGAGGGTGGCCAAGCCTATATTTCTTGAATCAAAATTTGTAGTCCTCAGATAGATATTTCTAATGAGATTTTTAGCGTGTCAAACGGAGATCTTACGTCAAAGTTACGTCCCCAAGAAGTTGAAACACCAATTTACCCAAACGGGGCCCATAGTTTTGGCGCTTAATCTCCTAGGGTTAGGTTTTTGGACGTTTGGAGTTTTCCATTGTTTCTCAATAATAAATAGGCCCTTGAGCCTCACTGTAACAGAGTTCAGATGTCTGTAGCCACCACATCTCTTCTCAGAGATATGCTTCCAACACCCTACCTATTTTATTTCCATTATGTCTAAAAGCATATTTCAGTCATTTGTTATTAATAAAAAGAAGTATTGTTTCTGCTACATCTCTATGTTTATGTCTATTTCTGTATTTTATTGCGTTCTTGCATAAATCTGGATTAGTGGTATCAGAGCGGTCTGCTCTTTCTCTGTTTTTCTTTGCATGTCCCCAACGTGGTCAAGGTATAAGGACTTAGGGCTTGATCTGGTTGAACCCTTGCAAGATCAGCCTTGCAAACCCCGACGACCTCCCATGGTAGAAGAAAAGAAAGATGAGGGAGTAGGATATCCTATCAAAATATTGCTCGAGGCCCTCGAGAAACAAAGGAACACAATGATGGATAACTTTGCTCAGATCCTTCAACGACTACCCACCTACGGTGTATCTGCATCCAACAGCCACTCTAGAGGCACCACTCCCTTCCAAGTACGAGTAAACTTTTACATTCCTATATTTGAAGGCTAGATAGATGCAAATGTCATAGATAGATGGTTAAATTTGCTAGAAGGGTTTTTCTCAGTCCACGATTTCCCCGACAGAGAAAAGATTATTTTTTCACTCCTCAAAGTCTCCCCCCATGTCAAACACAAGTGGGAAACCAACCATGAGCAAGAGGACGAAGTGGAACCCTCTATGTTCTCGGCCACACCCACTTGGAATTCATTCTGAGACGGCATCAAGGAACAATATTACCCCGTGGGGAGCTATGAGGAAAAATACATCCAATGGACCACGCTGCGGCAACAAAGGGATCAAGATGTGCACGAAATGACGAAGTTGTTCCATACCATGCGCACAAAGTTGGGTATTAAAGGTTTAGAGAGACATTTGGTGCCCAAATACCGCAGTTTTTTGCACAAACATATTCAGGAGGAAATGGATTTCCTCGACATTACATCGCTTGGCATGGCATATCATTATGCCACCAAGATCGAGCATAAATTTAAGCAGAAGAAGCGAGACTTTGGATCTGCAAATCCGAATCCAGGGAAAGGTGCCCCTGAACCGAAGAACAAGGGGCAAGGCCAAAATGGTATGACTCATAACAACACCACAAACCCAAAGAAGGACACGGGGAAGTGGTGTGAATTTCATAACAGCCCCACTCATAGCACAAACGAGTGTTGGTCCAAACAATCGTTGGTGTCCGAACTAAAGGCACTCGAATCAGATGAATTTTCTGATCCTGAGTCAAAACCAGAAAAAGGCAATGACAAAGGGAATTAGATCATTGATACGGATCCCAGTGTGATTGTTGCTAGCACCAAGATCCATAGGGAGTATCCTGAGGATCCAGAGGAGGGGGAGCGCCTCTTCCATTTGCAAATGTGGGTGAAGGTTTCTCCACTGCAATTCCTTGTTGATAGCGGAAGCCAAAAGAACCTCATCTTAGCAGAGGTCGTGAAGCAGCTCGGCCTACTGACCATAGCACACCCACAACCGTATACCATTGGGTGGCTTCACCCAGGGAGATATATCTGCATCCACCAACAATTTCACCTTCTGTACAGTATCAAACCATTCACGGATGAGGTATTGTGTGATGTTCCTCCTCTTGATGTAGCTGATGTATTATTGGGCCAACCATACTAGTGGAGGCGACATGCTGTGTATGAGTCTATGCCTCGTGCTGCTGTTATTACTTTGGGAAATAACTTGTACATGATACTAGAGGTAGTACCACCTCCTGTCATCTCTTTGACTACTGCAAAACAACGCAGTAAAATTGTTTCACAAACCAGGAAACTTATTTTCCTTATAACTCGCTCACAGGAAAAGAAGAAAATTGTGGCCACAACCTCGAAACGGGGCTCACCTACACTGCTGCAGCAGATGGATAAAGTCATGGAGGAATACGAGGAAATTTTCTCCTCACTCACAGAGGTTCCTCTACATTGTCAGGACAAGCACTCCATTAATCTGACCTCTGACGCACCGCCGCTTGATGTTTCCATACCTCTACAAACTACACATATAGAATCCACACATGTACTTTTTGAGGTTGATAAAGAAACCAAATTTCCTAAACACATCCATTATGTCCACCCGCAGGTCCATGACATCTTCGACAAATCTAATGCCCAGTTCAACAACATTTGCCTCATCTCATGGAGGATTTCAATGCAATGGGGACCATTGCTTCCTAAGGAGGGAGGAATGATCCAGGTGGATATTGGTCGCCACCCACCTATTCTACTTGGGGCCCCATCATTTTCTCTTTTAGTTTTTTCAATTTCGGCACAACTTACTACTTCTGACAGTTTTTCGGGTCCTGAACTTTCGGAGCCATTTTGAGGCCCTAAAGGACGTTTTTTTGGGAAAACCTAGAGCGACCAATCCCACATTTTTTGCATCAACATTTTTATTCCTCGGATATATCTTTCTAATGAGCTATTGAGTGCATCAAACAGAGATCGTATGTCAAAGTTACATCCCCGGGAAGTTGAAACACCAATTTACCCAAACGGGGCCCATAGTTTAGGCGCTTCATCTCCTAGGGTTAGGTTTTTGGACGTTTGGAGTTTTCCATTGTTTATCAATAATAAATAGGCCCTCCAGCCTCATTGTAACATAGTTAAGAGGTCTGTAGCCACCACATCTCTTCTCAGAGATATGTTACTAGCACCCTAGCTATTTTTATTTTCATTATGTCTATAAGCATATTTCAGTCATTTGTTATTAATAAAATGAAGTATTGTTTCTGCTGCATCTCTGTGTTTATGTCTATTTCTGTATTTTATTGCGTTCTTGCATAAATCCGGATCAATTACAATGGATTATATTCTATTTTTTAATATTTTTTTTACTTCTATAGTTAAAATATTATTAATGAAATATATACATGCCATGACTTGTTTCTTAATACTCTTTTTATTTCTCTCATATATTTTTTACAATTCACACATAACATGCCAAATTATTGCCCCAAGTAGTAGATATTGCATTGGGTTTTTGGTCAAACCATATTAGTTTTGTTTTGACCAAAAATCCAATGCAATATTTTTATAGTTTAACATTGGAAATTAAAATTTATTAACATGCAAAGATAACGTACAATTATTTAGAAAATTTCAACTACTTCTAAAATGTCTCCATCATGCAAATTGTCAAGGAAAACATGCATAGCTAACTTACAATTATTTATATAGTTTCAACTACTTCTCAATACAAATTGTCTATGCTAATTGTAATTAACTTATTTATTTGACAACTTTTTTTTTTTTTGACTAGAGTAGTTTCTAACCCAACTTATTAATGATGCCTTTGTTTTATTTTATTGGTAAGGGATATCATGGTGATGGATTGACTTTTCAGTTTTCATTAGTTTAGATTAACCAATATTTTATATTAGTATTTAATTAAAATTTTAATTTATTAAAATGTTTATCAATTTAAGTTATAATTTTCGATTTTTTAAAAATGCAAAGTTAAATGAATTTGTTTAATTATTAAACAAAATTTACTTAAATTTTTTTACTTATGATTACATAATAACATGTTTAAGAAAATAAAAATGAATAATAACATAATTAAAAATAAATAATATATATATAAAGTTTTATTTTATAAAAGTAATTATGAGGGTCTTTCCTTAGGGTGGAACTCTAAGGAAATGTTTTCTCAAAATGATGGGAAACTGAACGCACCCTTACAAGGTTCTTCAAATACATTATAACTTCATATATTTTTTATTTAAAGGTGGTTTATGGTCCTACAATTACCAAATATTTATAAAAAAAAAATAAAAATCTTGCAACAACTTCATAATATTAAATACCTTATAAGGAATTATTTATGGGTAATAGGAGGTGATTTTAACATAATACAAGCGCTCATGGAAAAAAAAGGAGGCACATGTCGTCTATAACCAATCTAAAATGTTTTTAATGATACCAATGAAACTCTACATCGAGTGTGTGTTGATGCAATCAATGACATCTATACATGGAATAATCGTAAAGGAGGGAAGAGCGAGGTTGTTTGTCGGCTCGACAAATTTTTAATTGTTGGAGAGTTTCTCTAATGCGAAATTTCTATTGAAGCTTAATTTCTACTTTGCATGGGGATTGATCACTCGCCCATACGATTGGAAATCTATTTGAAAGAAGCACCTTCTGAATCATCCATTTCACTTTGAAAGTTTATGGTTTCACGATGACTCTTTTCTGGACCTCCTCAAGGATTGGTGGCTTGAAATAGAACTCAGGGGTGTAAATAAAATGCATACATTTCAACTCAAGCTAAAAAGTTTGAAACAAAAAATCAAATACTCGAATAAATTTGTATTTGGAAATATTTTCAAGGAAAAAAAAATAACTAGAAGAATGAATGAGAGATATCTAGCAACAAATAATATTAGAGGGTAGGTCTGAATAAATAGAAACTATTGAAGTTGATACTATCTGAAATTTAGAGGAACAAAAATAGCAAGAGGAGGTCATGTGGAAGCAAAAATCTAGGATTCAATGGCTTAGGTAGAGAGAAAGGAACTCTAAATTATTTCATAATCCGATGATCCAACGATGACATCATAACATAGTTTTTTTCATCCAGGGTCAGGGTGGGGAAAGGAAGATATAACACTAAAAAATAGAAAAATAATTGGTTAATTATTATAAGGATATTCTCATGGAAATGAACATGGATATAGAACCAGTTACCACTATTTTTTAATAGCACATTCCTAGGTTAATGCATAAGGAAAAAAATAGCGCATTGATGTGGCCAATATCTGAGGAATAAGTGGAATTTATGGTGGTGAATATGCCTATAACAAAATCTCCCAAGCCTAATGCTTTCACAACAATTTTTTATTAGAAATGTTGTGGATTTATGGGGGATTAAATTGTATATGTGGTTTAACAATCAAGATACAACGAAAACCTCCATGTTGTGCTCAATAACTTTCCTTGCACCAGTTCCTAAAATGGTTCGCTCAGAAACACCTGAATAGTTTCGATCGATTACACTATGTATTGTGATTTATAAAATCATCTCAACAGTGATGGTGAACAGATTGAAACCTCTTCTCCCTTCTCAAATTTCCCCTTCTCATTCCAGTTTTGTCGAAGGAAGACAAATATCAGATGGTATAATAGTGGTGCATGAGATACTTCATTCTCTATTTACAACTAAACATCTAGGCATGTTTTTCAAACTTGACTTATCCAAGGAATATGATTGCTTAATTTGGATGTTCCTTGTTCAAATCCTCAGAGCCTTTGGGTTTTGAGAACACTGGATAGTTGGGGTGCTTTCTCTTATCTCATTACTTTCTTTCTCAATATTGATTAATGGGTCCCCTTCAAGACCTTTTAACTCTTCAAGAAGCATGTGGAAAGGTGATCCTCTATCACATTTCATTTTCATCCTATCCATGGATGGCCTTGGAATAAGTTTCCAAAAATTTAATGAATTGGGATACATTTATGGACTCTAGTTGTTTGGAGTTGATATACCAATATCACATATTCAGTTTTTGGATGATTTCATATAATTTAGATTTCCAACCTCTAAGGAATTGAAAAGGATATGGAAGCTCTTAAAAAATTTTATGAATGCCTTAGGCATGGAAGTGAATGTTGCAAAAATGTGCATTTTCTTCTTCAGCTACCCATAAAATTGTTGGAAATGTTGTCATTGATGGCAAAGGAGATTAAAAAAAAAAAGGGAGCACCTGAAACAACAACAAAGCAGTGAGGTAGCAGAGACAAGCAGTGGATTAGTGGGCTCAGAACTGCATAGGCTGCATAGGACTGCTGAACAGAGGAGAAGGGCCAATCGATTGAAGATCTGGCCACTAGAAAGTTGTAAGCACTCCACTGTATAATGAAGATTTGTTTCAGCGTTAACGTGCATTTGTCAAGTTGAGTTCTGTGTGAATTTTGTCTTGAGAATCTAATTGTATGTTCAGTAATGAGAATGTGTTCCTGATGAATCCTAGTGACCAATACGAATCTCTGTGACTGGGTTATGCGTGGATACACCGTTGAACCCTCAGTGGAACACAAATTGACTATGTGGAATGTATGAGCCGTGTGAGCTCTGTGTAATTAGATTTATTGTGATCCTGCGTGGGATTGGAATAAATTGATGTTACTGAAAGTCATTGATTATGCTTAGCCATACCTGTAGTTACCAGCATGGTAAATTGCAGTGGAAGATTGTGTTGAAAGGCTTCGCCTCTATCTTTAGAAACTTGTATAGAAGTTTTAACTGGATTCTCCGTGCTCCAGAACCAAGGCAATAATATGGTGTAATTGCATAAACTCCTGAAGGCTCGTAGTTATACACCTCTGTGTAATGGCACAATTCCCGTTGTATGCTTCTGTGTAAGTATGGAAGGTCTAACGATGACGTGGTATTGATTAGTCTATGAGTCTCGGTGTTGACTGTATGATAGAACCCTTTTAAATAATAAAGGCGGAACCTTGTATGAGATCAGAACCCTGCATAGAAGAGAGGAACTGAGACCAGGTGAACAGTGAAGGCATTTTCCGGGTTTCATCGCACCGCTTTTGCGAAGTGAGCAGTATTTTCAAATTCAAAGTGATTCCATTGAGTGTTTGACACGTGGCATCGGGCGAAGTTCCAAAACGACCGTTCAATGCGCGCCATCGCGCATTAACCATCGACCAAAGACGCGGAGCGATATTGACACAAGCCGTCGATCTGGAGGGAAGCGATCTGACGGTGATCATATTGGGAAGTAGCACGGAGTTTAACCAAAGGTACAGGCATATGTATTCCATTGAAGTCCCGCCAATCATATATGTGGGCCCGGAGCCAAAGGAATGTTATAAGCGGTTCAATTGAATTATAACTCGAAGATATATATTTAAAATTCCCAAGGTCCGAAACATATATACTTGCTAATATATATATATATATATATATATATATATATATATATGTAAAATATCAAATCTTGTATAATGCATCCATATGCGGATTTATTAAGCATTGAAACCTTAGTTATAAGGTTCAATGATAGAATAAAAGTCCAGAATACGTTAAAGATGTTTATTTAAGGGTTGCTGGGTTATTAAAATAAGGTGGGGAGATTAAGGTTGGAAGGTGGCGCACTCGTACTGTAGCCGAATTGTACTATGGGGAATACATTGTGTTTTCTGTATTTACCAAACTTGGACTTCTACAAAAAAGATCTATTCCTTGTGACCCGAATCCTTACAAGAGTATTGACAAAGATTCAGCATGTAAAGGTTGCCACTGCAGAAATTGAAAGTATTGAAATTGCCCAGCAGTGATATTAAAAGATAGTTATATGTACCACAGTTATATAACTGCAATGAAGAAGAGAGCCTACAAGAACGAAAGGGAGAAAAACGGCAGCAGAAAAGAAAAATCCAGTCAAGCCAAAATCCAGAAAAGAAGCTGAGTGAAATTGAAGTGTGTAACTGAAAATCTGAATGTAAATGTTGTAATTAAATTTTTTATTGTTTGTGATGCATTGGCAAGTATCCTAAGGAAAGGAAAAAATCCCACTGTGGCATGAAAATTTGTACATATTTTTATAAATCTAAAATGAGTTAAATAAAAGGAATGAATAGACAGAAACCAAAGAGTCATGACTGTTCACTCAAAATTCCTTGTGAAATACAAATAGTCATGTGAGGAACTCTATAAATAATATCAACTGGATATGTAGAAGAGAGGTTAGAGAGAGTAAATATAGAGAAAGCAGAGTATAGAAGAGATAGGAAGAGAAGATTAAAGAAAGAAAAGCAGAAAGAGAAGCTACATAATAGAGCTGATATCTGAGGTAAATCAGTAAACATTCAGTTTGATAAATTGAAGAAGTTGGAGCTTCCCTATCAAGTTGCAGCTTGATAGCTGTCAGTTGTAGCTGACTGAGGTTGGAACCTCCTGTAGGTTGGTGCCTGCAGAAAATTGAAGGGATTTGGTGCTTCCTTGCAAGTTGTAGCTTGCAGAATTGAGGATTGGAGCCTCCTGTAGGTTGGTGCCTACAGAAAAACAGTGGTGAGAGGGAGTTGGAGCTTGCCTTTGCATCACAACAATAATAAGATGTGGTTTTCTCCCTTTATGGGTTTCCACTTATATCTGGTGTCTTTGTGCATGATGTTTATGTGTTGATCTGATTTATATCTTTTGCTTAATACCTGCTGCTCTCATATTAAGTCTATTGTTATATTATATTAACACTTGCTGCTCACATTCTAAGATTACTCACATATTAAGTTGGACATGAAATGAAGGTGTAAATAAGTTTTAATGAAAAGTTTCAAAAGTCCATGAATGTGTTAAATTGATTCACCCCCCCCCCCCTCTCAATTTAACTAAGGGTTCAACAAAACTACCCATAGATGGTTGAAAATTGTCTTAGTAAATGTTTGGACTTGGTCGATGTACCCTTCCTTCTAAATATGTAGGAGTCCCATTGGTTTTACATCATCACAGAATATTCTCTTGGGTGGAGATTATAGAGAGGACTCGTTGAAAAATCAACAACTAGACCTATAGAGCACTCAACTTTCTAAGTCATTTGATACTCACGAGGATAGTGTTGCAAGCCTTACCTTATTACCAGCTCTCAACAATGCCAATCCTAGTTGTGGTAGAAAACCAATTAATATTTTGTCGAAAAATTTCCTATGGAAAGGTTCTTCTAGTATACATAAATGGGCGTTGGTGGGGTGGTATAAGTCAAATCTTCCTAGGTTAAAATTTGGATTAGGATTGCATGATACTATCCTCACTAACACAATGTATGTTATGAAACTTTGGTGGAAATGGGTTCAAGAAGGAACCCAAACCTGGAAGGAAATATGGTCACGTAAATACTTACCCTTGAAGACACAAGTTGATCATTTTCACTTCGATGGAGAGATTAAGGGCTTAGGAACATGGAAATGGGCCTTTTGGAAAAGAGGACGCTTGAAACGTAAGGTGTTCTAGGAAATAGGAAATGGAGCGACTACTGCACTCTAGTAGGAATCCTATAAATAATGTCTCATCCTCCAAAAAAATGAACAGCTTCGAGTAATCCAAGAACCTCACTCAATCACAAGGTTCTTATCATGTTGCGGATTTCTGGAAAATTACTAGAATTGGTGATAGTGGAAAACTCAAGAATATTGGGGTAAATCGTAGGACCATACTGAGAAAATTATTCAGTGGCATGAATACAACATGACGTTACAGAACCACCTAATTTGCATACCGAAAAAACTAGATATTTTGTGATGGGGGAATTTAACTTTAGCGTCTGTCTCAATAAAATAAAATTACTCTAGAGTCTATGGAAGTGGATTATTAGTCAGAAGAATAATAAAAATTGTGGAAACAAATATGGAACAATGGAGGTTGGCCCAAAATATAAACTTTCCTTTCGATGATCGCTTGGGGTCGTCTACTCACATGGGAGCATTTCAGATCCAAAGGTTTTGAGGGACTGTTAATATGTGTCCTTTGTTCCCAAGAGGAAGAGACAATGTCTCATCTACTTCTCAAGTGTCATTTTGCTGATATTTTATGGTGTTGTATTCAAAAAATATTCAGATGCTCAATGCCACCTCATTCGATAATCAAATATTGGTTAGAACCTTGTTATGAGCAAAAATTCAATCACCCATGGATAGTAAAATCTTGGCACTTAGCCATTGGATTCTCGCTCTGGTTCTCTGGAAATAAATAAATCTATGATTTTTTTAGAATAAAAGGAATACCTACCGAGTACTTAAATACATTATATTAAATAACATTAGGGAGTAATGGAAATCCATTTCTCTAAAGATGAAGGCATTATCAATGAGACTGAGACACTTATAATGAAATACTTGGGAATCTAGTTTTGAAATGGTTGTGATAGTCACTCAAACAACCAAATTTGTAAATCCTTCACACCAGGACTATTTATACTGCACCCTCTGCAAGAATTCAATGACCTTAGTTTTGATGGAGCCTCCAAAGGAAATCTAGGACAAGCGAGAATTGGGGGTATCTTCAAGATTGCTAACTCAATGCTTGTGCATGTTTTTTCTCATTCCTACAAGATAGCTACGAACACCAAAATCGGGGCACTTAAATGTGGGATCCAAATAGCAGTTATGAGAGGATATCGGTTAATTCATATACATGGTGACTCCGAACTCACCATATTCATCGTCAGGAAATTACTCATTGGTCACTCGACTGATAGAAGCATCCACAGTTGGCATCTATAGACAATGGTTGAAAATATTCGGGAGTTGTTATCAAATTTTGACTACGCGATTCCCTTGAACAGACACAGAGAAGGGAATAAGGTGGAAGACTACCTTTCCAATTAGGTTTGTCAACAGGAAGATCTCGCCATCGATGCTTCATGTGAAGAAATGGAATGACATGAAGGCTTCTAAGATATCAGTCAATTAATCCATCAAGACAAGACATCCGCCAGCAATCCTCTCCCTAATGGGGGTGTTTGTCGACGTCAATATTCTGGCACCGGAAGAGTCCTCACTTTGGCAGGCACACTAAACCACTATGGTTTCATTTAATAATTATTCAATCAGTGGTTCAAACCCTATAAATTTCTTACACTATTCATCATCTTTGTGAACATCAACATCTTGGCTTTCCAAGATACAAAAGTAAGAAGAATTCTCATTATTTGTGTAAAGCTCTCATATTGGATTTCTTTGTATCATGATCATATTTATAATTATGGAGTGGTTTCCTTTGGTTCATGACATTATTTAAAATCAAGTGTCACTGATGTCCCTGTATATTAGATGTAGAGATATATATAATCGTCGGTTTCTAAACTCTGGCTCATCGTTGGTGTGATATTTCTTCTGTCTTTGCGTGGTTTTAGGGATTGTGAATTTTTTGAATATTTTGAAATTTTGATAAATAAAAACCAAATCAAGTAATTGAATCATGAAATTTCTAAATATTCCCTTGATCTCCATGAAATTTATAAATATTCTCAAATACAATCAAGATAAGTTTGAGGTTGGGCCATCTACTCGCATTCTTCCTTAATGAGGCCTCTTAAGCTGATTTCGTTGACCTAGGAATAAGTCGTAGACCTACCTTCACTTCACGGATATGGCCTGTGATGAAAACCCTCGATGTAAGTTATACAAATAAATAAAATATCCCACTCCTAATATATATTTATTTATGAATGGCATTTCCTATCCCTTATTTAGGATAAATACATTTCATACAATAATGATTGAGAAAGGTTTATGTTAAATTTGTTATGTAAATGTATTAAATTCTAACTATATATGCATTAAACAAATATGATATATCTAATGTAATATTATCAAACTTATGGTGAACATGCTATAAATATACTTTATTGGCAATTGATTGATAAGGTACATTCTTACTTGGGATATTAGTTTATGGTATTTTATTTATTCAACTCAAAGATTTCATCCAAAAACTACATGTCAAGTCACTAGTTGATATAGATTTTGTTATTAATTAAATTTAAAAACCAGGTAAAATATTCATTTTTAGATCATATGTTGAATTTATATTGTATAAATTTAATCTAAAAATGAGACGTCTCTGACTCCATTTATCCCAACGACTCCTGCATGTAAACCTCATATTGATATCAGCCTTGTGATTCCCCTATCCCATGTTTTCTTTATAACTCGCTGTAATGTTTCGTGGCATATTCGTTATTGCTAGTACATGTGCTTCATCCTCTAGTGTTAAAATTGAGCGGTAAGTTCACGACACAATGACATGAATGAGAAATATAGTGTGGCCCAGTCGTCCTACAACGTGAATTGCAAAGATTTTATTACGACCCAATGGTCCTCTAACGTCAATAACATAACTTTCTACCATTTGAATGGAAATTCCCCAAATATATAAGGTTTAGTTGTAGAATGATTTTTCTTTGGGGGTCCCAAAGCTCCATCAACTAAATGATAAGCTTGTTGAGTCAAAGCGCCACTTCTCTATAACATGAGATTTGATGGTTAGAACAATAGTGACCCAGTTTGAATATCTATATTACATAGTTTGAATTTGTATTCAATAAAATAATATAGCTAGTATATTGGGAAGAGAACACTTAAGAGGAAGAGGTTAAATTTTGATTATGTATAAATATATTGAAAACAAAATTAAGAATTTATTTAGTGCCCCCCACTCAAGTTAGAATTTTTTTTGGTTTGTCAAGTTGTCTTGAGAAACCAAGACCGAGAGGCATCTAAGCCTTCAACCCTTAATATGGGTGGATTTTTTTCCAATGAGGTTCGAACCACTGACCTTCACATCACGGAGTGACTTAACTATACACCCCATGGCCGTTTATTCTATTTCGCTTGGGTCACTCAAGTTAGAAATATGTTGTAAAATTTTTTACATAAAAATTATAACTTGCATTGGTCAATAGTAAATTTATAATGGTTAATAGGGAATCAAATCCTACAGTATTTCTTTGGCAAGAACTAATAAATTGAGATGTCAACAATCTTACTCCCACATAAGAAGTAACTTTACATCTTATTTCTATCAATTTTTTAGCAAACTTATTTATCTGCAAAATGTATTGGAGACAAACTTGTTTACAATGTTGAGCTTTGAATTCATTTTATTTTGTATTTTATATTTAATGTACTTGTAATACTCAATATCAATTTAATTATTTCCTCTTGTCTCATTTACATTATATTTTAATTAACAAAATCTTTGAAAGTGTCATATTTTAAATGTTTTAATAAAAATGATTAAAATCAAATAAACTATACATATGTATTCTCTAAATCATAAAATTAAATAAATTATTAATAATATATAGATAGTAGATATTTAAGGTATCTAACATTTACAGAATATCCACAAAATATTTATGCCTAGAGGAATGTCTATTTTGGAATAAGAATTTCAGAATTTTAATCTAATTAGCAATAATTATTAGTTGGATGGTAGAGATTTAACCTCTAAAAAATATTCTTAATAATATACACAAATCAAAGGTTGAGATTTATTTTCAAAGTATTTATCCCTATTTTCCCCCTTTTTTAGTGGCATCCAAGAAAACTTTGACACGACTTAGCATATAGCTAACCCCAATCAAAGAAAATCATAACAATCAGACAACATCCACAACAACAAGGAAATATGGTAGAAGAAAGAGAAGCCTTGGTGGAATCAAGCCAGAACAGGTAGAAGAGGCGACGAAGGAAACACCAAAACAAGCTTATAGACCCCGACAGAAAGAACCAACACCCAACATGGGCCAACGGCGAAACGCGAAACGCACAACAATTGAAGAGAGCAGAAACGCACAACAATTCACACACAAATAATTATTTTCTATATTGCAATAATTAGATACATCAAATATATAGGTGAACTCATACTAATCTTAGAGAGAGAAGTTGAGAGATTCTCTCAACTTCCTCAACAAACCCAATCCATGATCAATCTAAAGTAAGCATGATCCTAACTAAATCTAATACCCTCCCTTAATGCTTACTTTACAAAACATATAATTAATTACAACACTTTAAACTTTTTGTGTCTTTGTCTGATCTGGTCTTCATTAACATCTGTACCCACTCTGAGATCTCATAGGAAACGCTCTTTTCTCCACCATTTTCGAGCTACCATTCAACCCATTTAAAATACATTGTTTCTGACCAGCAATAATGAATTGTTGCAAGATCAACAGTATTGACAACTCGGCTCGTCGGGGCTTCCGCGATAGAGCTGACAAGTGATGAACCATCCTATGGACCAATCACCATCTGATTTCGCTTTCGGCTCTCCATCAGTGGCTAGGCAAATGGTCTGAATACTGAATGTGTTCAAAAGCTAATCTAACAACTTGACCTGCTAACCTGTAACTGATGCTCCTTGGCCCGTAGCACAACAAGATCAGCATATAACAAATTCACACAATCAAATTAGTCAATTGTTCTCTCGTCCCTGTAGGACGTCAAGAACGACTAATTTAAATAATGCTCATTTGTTCAATAATTGGTTCTCTAATACACAAATTTCATAACAATAAATATAAGCTACACAAAAAAATAATGAACTTTAAACACCGTGCCATTCCCCTCCATCAACACGAACAACCCAATCAACACAATCAACAGAGCCATGTCATCTATTCTCTTACAACGTGCTTCACCAGATTCCCTTGACTTTTAGATTTCACTTTCGTCCTCCGGTCTTTCGCAAATAAATTTGCAGCATCCATCGAACCGGAATCCTTGTTGCATACACCATCGAAATAGAAGACGGAAACCAAGACAAGTGCGATTCCCACTTTTATAGCATGAAAACTTCTCCTTTCTCCGCTCCATGTTGCCAGACCGCCTTACAAAGAGAAATAATGGACGATTTCAGCCCACCGAAAACTTTGGGAGTTGCATCTTCGAGGTCGAAGGAGGATTCTGGAATGCCAATTATCTCCCATTGGAGAATGCTGATGCCCCATTCGATACTGGATACATCGACCCTCGATCTGGCCATACCTGCCATTTACTTGTGAAGATTTTGCTCCTTCTCCAAAGTCTGTTGCAGAGCGAGTATGTTTCATGGCATGTCAAACAGAATTGAACAGCTATTCAATGAAAAAGAACCATGACATGACGGTAACCAGAACGCAAACGGTATTTGGAACCGATGCACAGACTGCAAGCGTTAAAGGCCAGTGATTCTAGTCTAATGCCCCACTAATCGACAAACCTATTAAAGTGACTGCGAGTGCCGCAATCTATCTTAAGAAACGGTTTACAGCAAAAACTATTTTAGTGTTTTCATGTGTCAATAAAACACCACCTTCATTTCCACGGCAATGGAACAGCCCCACTGTTTGAACTTCAAGTAGTTCGCAAAACTTGAATACACATCCAAAATTTGAGAAACACGGCATCATAGCACTTTCAAATTACAGCGGCTATTCTTTAACTTCAACCGTCAAACGACCTTCTGCCGGTGAATGCTGAATAATACCTTGGCAGCATCACAGTCGTTGGAGATTGCCCTTCCTCGGGGCCAGCCTTCCTCTTGCGCGATGTAATCGCGTCACCAACCCACCATGCAACTGTGGACGAATCTGACACCGAAACCTCCTTTTTCAGAAATATAGAAGAAAGAAACTGCTCGTCTTCTTGAACGCTGCCTTTTTTTTTTTTTGAATCTGTTAAACAATTAACAACACTGCCAGAAAACATTCACGGAAATAAAAAAAATACTTCACACAACTAACATTTCAACAAATACTTTATTTACAGAAAATTAGCAACACAGCTCTCACATCTTCCTGGCCTTCCCGTGAGGGAATCAAGCCAGTTCTGGCTTTGATACCATATTAAAAATTGGAGAGAGCAGAAACTCACAGGAATAACACACACAAATAATAATTTCTATATTGCAATAATTAGATACATCAAATATATAGGTGAACTCATACTAATCTTAGAGAGAGAAGTTGAGAGATTCTCTCAACTTCCTCAACAAACCCAATCCATGATCAATCTAAAGTAAGCATGATCCTAACTAAATCTAATATTTATCCCTATTTTCCCCCTTTTTTAGTGGCATCCAAGAAAACTTTGACACGACTTAGCATATAGCTAACCCCAATCAAAGAAAATCATAACAATCAGACAACATCCACAACAACAAGGAAATATGGTAGAAGAAAGAGAAGCCTTGGTGGAATCAAGCCAGAACAGGTAGAAGAGGCGACGAAGGAAACACCAAAACAAGCTTATAGACCCCGACAGAAAGAACCAACACCCAACATGGGCCAACGAGAAATCCAGCGAGGCAAGGCAATAATAGTAGATGATAGATGCAAGCAAGAAGTACCCGAACTAGAGAATCTCATTAATGATAGATGCAAACAGGTTTTGATAGATGCAAGTAGCAACAAAACCTCAATCTCATTAATAATAATTATTATTATTTTAAATAAATTTATATTTTCTTTAATGTTTATGATTTTTTTGAATGACAATTTGAGATGTATGATGAAGTGAATGTTTCAATGTTATTATATATTTGTGTTTATCAACATTTGCTAATCATTTATTTGTTAGAATTAATCGAGAAATTTATATTAATGTATTTGATTGTGTGTTGTTATGATTGAGATCTTCTATTTAGGTCCTAGATCCTATTATTTAGGGAGTGGTTCAAACCACCAGGCTAATGGGTAAGTGTATATGTATGAGACTTTGAATGAATGAATACATAATGTGTTGAGTGCTTCGGCATTCTCAAGGTGACTCACCTGGAGGCACTCTTGTTTTGTGTCTTATTCTGTCTCTCCTTCAAATTTTGTCATGGTATCAAAGCTTTAGGTGGAAGCTAAGTGGGTTGTGTTGAGTAAATTGCCTCTGGAAAATGTGCTAGTTACCTCATCTACAACTAGTGGTGATCGTGGTGTATCCGAGCTGCAGATTCGAGTGCGTAGAGGAGCTGATTGAGGAGGAACAAGCGTGCAAAGTGGTTGTGGAGATTCGTCAAAGAGGTTGTGAACTGCTTGCAGAGTGGATTGCATGCCGGCGGCGGATAAGGTAGATCTTCAATGGAGAAGTGTGAGAGAACAATGGAATTAGCCATTGAATCGCTAGTAAATCTGTAGATTGTGGTGATCCAGGATTGGATCCGGTGTTCTGCATATGATCAGTTTGTTTGCGTGGGGATCATAGAGTACCGATTGTAGAAATTGTGGATGGTCAAAGGTCTGCATGCCACATTGTGGGGAGGAGAGAGTATCTTCGTCTCACATCAATGAGATCTGTGTTTCTTTTAATTGCTGGAGGTCGGATCGCATTAACCTGCATGTGGTAATATGAGAAAAGGAGTTTGTAATCATGTATAGTGAGGTTATGTGTGTGTGTTTTTCCAGTTGAGTGCATGGTGCAGTGAGCGTGGATCTTATGGGTGAAGAACCCTTGCATATGGAGCATCGAAGAAGTGATCTGCTTGTGGCTACAACGTAATATTCTGGTTATCTGCTACGTTTCGAAGGAGGTCAAGCCAGAGATGTGGTTGTTGCATATCAGAGGACATCAAGTCGAGGATGTTAGATAGAACAACACGGATAAAGCAGTTGAAGTGTGAATTTGTGGAAACTGAAAGGAGTAATCCAATTTGGAAGTGCATGTGGGAATGTCAACTAGAGCACTCATCTCTATGTGAAATTTTTTCGGAGAGCGAGCTGAAGTAATAGCTGCATGGAAGAACCAGCTGAGGGCGTCTCTTGTTGCATGTGGAATAGTCTAGCCCGCCATTTCCAGTTGGGGAAACCAACGTGAATGTGTTCCCATTGTCCTTGGTAAACAATTTTCCCTTCTAATTGTAAGTTTATCTCAACAAGGAGTTTCATCTTGAATTAAGTGAGAATCTATAGCATCGGCCTGAAGAGAGCCTCGGTCGCACTCCAAATGAAAGATGTGATGTCCATCATGAAGGTTTCTAAGATTTTGGGTTGTCGTGGAGTGCCGCTAGGCGGTGGAATTCACCTCAAGGTAGCAAACCCTCACTGGAAAGCGTCAAGCCGTAGTCCACCGGACCAGCTGCTAGGTCTACCCACAGGTACCGATCCTTTCCCATCCAAAGTGTCTTCATGCACTTCGAGAACGCCAATGATGAATCCCCTGGGTTGTATGCATAAGAATAGAAATTATCATTTTTCCATACATAACATGAACCATTTTGTGTAAACAATTTACAATTTGGACAGTTGTTGAAATATCTAGCCCTGTGGATATTTCATCCATGAGTAGAGTCTTGGCAGGACCAACAAGCATCTCTCCCACATCTTTCTCTTATTCTACTTAGATTCTCTTTGAAGAAACACCTCGGATAAATTAGCAACGGGGATTTTATCATATATACGATGTGGTATTTTCGGTATAAAATTCAGTTCAACGACAGGATGTTATTTTTGCCAGCAGAATCTAAAATTATCTATATATCGCATTCACTAAGGTGTCTTCAGTTGTGTTTGAGATTCATTGGTCTTAATTACAGTGAAGGATAGCCACAGAATTCATCCATGCCTTAGTTGGCATTATAATTTTGAGATCTCGACCTACATTTATTTGCAGTAGGGTGCCCAGATTGAAGGATTGAATTGGAGCTCGTGGCCTACATGGGATCTCGACCAATTCATTCTGAAAAGCCAACTTGAGGTGACCCCTAATTGTGTTGCAGCGGTAACACAATTAGAGAAGTGTTTATAGGCTGCCAAATTTGGTTTGGTAACTAATGCAACAATGGGTCTACAAAGGATACTAAAAGATTGTCGAAGAAAACTGAGGAGAAAACATCAAAAAATAGTTGCAATATATTTTTTAGGTGAATTTGGTGAATTTCTTCAAGTTGACGTTGATGGACCGGTAGCTGATCAAGTTTAGGATCAGAATGCAGATCTAGAATTTGATGAAATCATTAAGAGGTTAATGCTGGATCTACCCTCTTTATTAGGTATGAATTATGAAAGTTTGGAAATCGAAATGAAAATAAAATTATGGAAGGTAGACTTATTAAATTGTGTTGAAGATGATCTTGTTAAATCAAACCATGATATGACTTCAACATTACACCTTATAACAATTGCATTAGATGAAAGCATCTTATTCACTATACTCCATGAATATGGTGAGATCTATAGTGCAAAATTTTTATGGGATATTTTAGAAATAAAGTACAGTTTGAATGAGGCTGTAAATGATGAAATTATTTCTTTGAAAATGATGGTTGTACTTTCAGTCCCATAACTGAGTGTGAAAGTGAAAATGACAACTTTGAATTTGCAATGATGGATGTTGAATGTGTGTATGTAACTAACAGTAAAACATGTGATGATGAAGAAACAACCATTGTTGTAGAATCTAAATTTTTTTATGAAGAAAGCTTGCCTGATGCAGAGACTTATGAAGTCAAATTTGATGAGAAGTATGTATCTCATGACGAGTGGATCAATTTGATGCATGAGAAGCATCTTATTGATGAGTTGTTGTTCGGTGAGAAGGAAATTATATCTCCATATACAGATTAAATGCAGGAAAACATGTCTGCAACAATATAATTGATTGAAGACATACATCAACAAACACTGTTGGTAGAGAAAGATGTAGAAATGAAAGCTCTCTTAAAGGAGCGGGATGATGAGAGCCAATATGGTCCTCTTTATAAATCTAACATTATTTTTAAGTGTGCAGATATTGGCAGCCAAGAAAAAGAAATTTCAAAAATTAAGGATAACTATAAGTCTCAAGAACCTGCAGTAATAAATTCGAAGAATGTTATCCTACAATCAAGATCAAGAAGGAGGAGAATAAAATTTCAAGTGTTCTAAATTTGGCGCAGAAAACACAAAAAGAAGGATAAGCTTCACCACTGTCTAATGGCAAGAAAAGTGAATATGAAACTTCACCTACAAATGAACAAGCATGGACTATTTAGCCAAAAGACAAAAAAGAAAGCTCAATTGTCAAGTACCATTGTAAGCCTAGCTGAGACGGAGACCAAGAGGTGTATAGTAAGCCAAGGAAGAAGAAATATGAATTTGGGTGAATTTCTCCATTAAGGGGAGTGTTAGAATTAATGGAGAAATATATATTAATGTATTTGGTTGTGTGTTGTTGGGATTGTGATCCTCAATTTAGGTCCTAGATCCTATTATTTAGGGAGTGGTTCAAACCACCAGGTTAATGGGTAACTTTATATGTATGAAACTTTGAATGAATGAATACATAGTGTGTTGAGTGGCGTGTAGAGCCTCTTGTTTTGTGTCATATTCTGTCTCTCCTTCAAATTTTATCATTAATTTTTATAGTTATGATAGTTATGATAGAGGGTTGAGACTTATTTTAAAAGTAATTATGTTATTTTTATTGTTCAATTTAACTTAAAAGATATTATTAAAGTAAATTAAATTAAATTATGTAGAGAGAATTTGACTCCAAGGTGAATTATGTTTTTTAAACATGTGATATTGATAAGATATGATATTAACTCATAATATTATAAGAAAGAAATTAAAAATAACCATAATAAAATAAGAATGAATATCTATAATAAAAGCTTTTAATAAACACTCTTCTCATATATATAGATACAAATCAATTTTCAATAACATAATAATGTTTCTTCTCTCTCCTTGTAGTGAAGCTTCAGCCCCAGAATTTTCAAGGTTGTAAATATTATAAAACTTTAGATTTACATAACTTTAAAGTTTTAACATATTCATTGCATAATTTCTCACTTGTGTGGGATTATTTTATTTTATTTTATTTATGCGAAGAAACAGCTTAACCTATTTTGACTCAGGGAACATTGGTGGAATTTGTAACAATAAAGTATTAAACACTGGAAATGGTTTTTAGCTCTTTTTATACATTGGGAATTCTGATGTTTTCCACATGCAATGAGAAAATTGGATTAATATTATAAGTAACTGAATTGCGTGCACATCCCAAACTCCTTTCTTGCTCCTCTCTCAAATATCATATCATAGGACAGTTATTCCCTTTGCCATTGAAGTGTCTTCAATTTCTGTCTTTTGGCAAGTAGATGAAGTCCCATTCTTTTTACTTTTTATTAGATATAAGGAGTTCGATGCAGAATAAGTCCCATTCTTTTACAAAAATTATACACGATGAAACAGACACAAAATTGTGCTTCATTTTTCTCAAGTAGAAACAGAATTAAGGTTCCTAATTTTATTCAATTGGACTGTTACGATCTAGGTTGGATTTTGCGGGGGCTCACAACTTTAATGAAAAGGAAGTTAATCATAAAAAATACTTATTTGGAGATGATGTATGGGATATTTATCTTACTAATTATGGTATAAGATATCAAGCTTCATTTCATATATTTTGCATGTCTTTTTTTTCTGTTTCAATCAAAGTTGTAGTTTGTTATATATTTACATCGGATATTCTCTTGCAAAATAACTTATAGATTGTGATTTATTTTGAAGACGACATTTCTAGCAGTTACTTATGCTCAATAAAATATATTTTCTTCTTCAAATTCAATGGATGCTCTGTTAGGGCGAATTTTTGGTGTTTCCAAATTTAGCATGAAAAATCTTGAGATGACCCAACTAAATACACACAAATATTTTGCAGGTTTTTTGCTTTGAAGTACTAAGTTGATGCAGCTTGCACAGTCCTCCGTGTAGACCAAGTATGGGATCTCTCTTATTGTATTTTTTTTTGGATTATTAAAGAGAGAAGGTAAGTTATTATGGATAGTTACGTATTTGTTCTTATCGATTTTATTGATTTGTTGATAGATTATCATGGAAAAATAGACAGGTGGTCCAAGGAGGGGTCAACTACCATATGCAGATGAGGACTAAACTTTTATCTGGTTCCCACATCACTTTTTTTATTCGGTGATCAATGATCCGAAACTTGTCTTATTCTCTAGTAGTGGTTTTGCAGGTTCGTGTGTTTTCTTCTTTGTCTGTTATTGATAACAAACAATAATGTATTATTATTTTCAATGAGGGTGTTTAATTTCCTTAATGAAAGGTGGTTTGTAGTTCCAATGTGACGTGATTTCAAGTGACATGGAATAGGTTTTGTTTTTAGAGGTTAACTGGCTAATCATTTTTCCCATCTGAATTGGTTTTACGGAGTATGCACCTTCCAAGTCTTGCCAAGATTGTTTTGGACTTTAAGAGGGGTTTCTAGCTTCCACACCACAGGCCCTCTTGTTTCAAGGAAGTGATTGCGGACTCGCAACATATATAATTTTATTGCACAAATATTGAAACAAAACGTTGGAATTTCTGAACAATTCCTTAAGACACATAGGAAATAAAATTCCTATGCTCAACACAGAGATTTAATTAAAAAAAAATATGGACAGAGATATGCAGAACATAAACTTCATTAATAAAAAAATTGGACTATTACAAATGATATCTTCAGAATTGCGTTCTGGATTCAAAAACAAACTTCTGTTGGTTCACAGGTAGCTCAATCTTTCATTGTTTCACTCACAACAAAAATTTCTCTCTATCTCTGTTTATGCCTTCGGGCTTTCAAAATACAATACACATTAACTTAATACAATGCACTCATGGCATATATATAAACATTACAATATTATATATTATAAATATTCCATATTTATAATATATATCAAAACATATTTAACCAAAGTTAAAAATCTAAATGTTACCGCGTTAAAATAAAATTAACCCATGGTAAAAATAAAACATATGTTGCAAATAAAAAAACATTACAACAAAAAAATTTATTCTTTTGAGCTTTCTGGGGGCTGCTTGGAGTTCATTCACGTGAGTTCCATTCACCTCCCGGAACTTCTTTGGTGGGTCCCAAAAAAAATGGGTGACGTCATTTATTTCGGGGGCTGTTTTGCCCTTTGCTCCGCAAGGTTTGATGTCCCCCCAGAATGGTGTTGGCGGTGCGATAAATGTGGTTGGTAGATAAATGAATGATGGTTGGTGTTGTGGATCAGTTCGTGGTTGCGTGAAGTTCTGGACTGGAGATTTCTGCGACAGTTGTCCTTTATATTTCCATCAGCAATTAAACTTGTTGTCTTGCCAATCCCATCAACAATTGATTTGTCGTTCTGCTGCTCTGCATGGCAGTTGGAGTTAATATTCCAACACTCCCCCTTAATTTCAACTGCTGGGTTTTCTTGCATACCCAGACATTTCCTTAAATAATTAAAACTCTTCCGCGTTAATGGCTTTATTAAAATATCAGCAAACTGCAGCTCTGTCCTATAGTGTTGCAAAACAATCTCACCATTATTAACCAGTTCTCGTATAAAATGAAATTTTGCATCAATATGCTTTGTTCTCTTATGGAAGACAAAATTCTTTGATAAAGATATCACTGAGCTATTATCACAATAGATTTTCGTTCCTTTGTCCTGCTCATGACATAAATCTCGAGCATTCTTCTAATCCATACTGCTTGGCATGCTGTTGCTGTTGCTACCACATATTCTGCCTCCGCTATTGATAAAGCGACTATTGGTTGCTTCTTGGAAGCCCATGAAATGGCTCTCGATCCCAAACGAAACACATATCCATATGTGCTCTTCTTGTCGCTTACACTTCCAGCCCAATCCCTGTCTGTGTAACCAGTCAATTTAAAATTTTCAGATGAGGAGTAGAAAATACCATACCCCTTCGTTCCATTCAAATCCCTGAGAATTCTTTTGGCTGCTTGCCAATGAGTCTCTTTCGACCTTTCTATAAATATGGAGATTGAACTTACAGTGTGCATAATATCCAGCCTAGTTGCAGTCAAATACATGAGGCTGCCAACTATGCTTTTATACAATTTTAGATTAAAATCCTTGTTGTTGTCTTCTTTGCTCAATTTCAACCCCATGACAATTGGAGTTACAGCTGCTTTGTTGTTCTGCATGTTGAACCTTTTCAACACTTCTTCAACATATTTTTCTTGGGAAATAAAAATTCCATTTTCATTTTGCTCTACTTCAATTCCAAGAAATTATCTCAAAAATCCCAAATCAGTCATTTCAAACTCACTCTTCATGACTGCTTTAAAATCAACAATGAGAGAAACTTCATTGCCAATAAATATTAAATCATCTACATATAAAACAACAATAAGAATCTTACCGTCATTTTATTTTATGTAGAGTGTGGGTTCTCCATAATATTTCTCAAATCCATTTTCTGTCAGGTAAGCATCTATCCTGCTGTACCATGCTCTTGGAGCTTCCTTCAGCCCATAAAGAGATTTCTTCAATTTGCATACATTGTGCTCTTGGCCTTCAATCCCATAGCCTGGAGGTTGTTCAACATATACCTCTTCTTTCAACACTCCATTCAAGAATGCAGATTTAACATCCATTTGGTAAACCTTCCATTTGTGTTGTGCTGCTATGGAAAGCATTGTTCTCATGGTTTCCATTCCTGCAACCAATGCAAAAGTTTCCTCATAATCTCTACCTTGTTGTTACTTGTAGCCTTTGACAACAAGTCTTGCTTTGTGCCTTTCAATCTTGCTTTCAACATTGCTCTTGGTCTTATAAACCCATTTTACTCCAATCACTTCTTTACCTTTAGGGAGATCCACTAACTCCCATGTATTATTCTTTTCTATTGCACCAATTTCTTCATCCATTGCTTCAATTCACTTTTCTTCTTTTACAGCATCTTCAAAATGAATTGGGTCATCAACATGACAATAAAAAGCAAATAAAGAGTTTAGACAGGAATTATCATTTACCTCTCCTTTTTCATAAATCTCACTCAGATTTCTGAATCTCGGTCTTCTTGGTGTACTTGGAGTTCCACTTGAACTCGATGGAGTTTCAGTTCCCTATGGTGTGCTTGAAGAAGCACTTCCTTGATTTCTCAAGGCTATTCTATTTCTAGCTTGTGCTGTGGTTTTTTGTGCTTGTGGTGTTGGAGGAGGAGCCACCAAGGAGGGATTTTCTGCTGCTGTCCCTTCCTCTTCTTCTTCGTGAGATACACATGTCTTCACATTCACCATTTTCTTTAAGCTTCCATCCCAAGCTTCTTCTTCAATGAACTGCACATCTTTTCTTATTATTGTTTTCTTGGTGGATGGATTATAGAGTTTGTATGCTTTGGACTCATCACTGTATCCAAAAAAGATACATTTCTCCCCCTTACTGTCAAGCTTCTTTCTCAATTGATCCGGGACATGTGCATATGCCACACATCCAAAAAATTTCATGTGGGTGACAAACTGCTTTATGCCGCTCCATGCTTCTTTCAAAACTCTTTTCATGACAGCTTTGGTTGGGCATCTATTCAAGATATACGCAACACAATTTGTAGCTTCCACTCAATACTCATTTGGCAAATGTTTTTCCTTCAACATGCTCCTTACCATATCCATGATGGTTCGGTTTTTCCTTTCTGCAACACCGTTTTGCTGAGGTGTGTACCTTGTGGTAAATTTCTTATGTATGCCATTCTCCCTATAGAAACGTACGAACTCTTTAGATATGTATTCTCCACCTCTATTAGTCCTTAGCACTTTGATGTAGTTCCCACTACGTATTTAGTATGAATCCTTTGTCGAAGTGTACGAAAAAGGACCACTTTAGCTACGCATAAATAATAGCCCTAACAACAAAAGTGGCTGCCAATATCTTCAGATCTGCAGTTAGTTGATCAAGAAAAGAGCTGCAAAAAACCAGATCTATGCATAGAAAGACATTAAGCAGTAAAAAGAAGGGTTTGCTCCATATACCAATAGAAAAGACAAGAACAATTTTTGAAAGAATTTTTGTATTAAGGGCACCTGGGAGGAAAACAAGAAGGCGTATCCAATTCTCCTCAATGGGATGGGTTCTTGGAAGTCCTCAGCACTTCAGATCTAGAATCTCTCTCTCTTGTTGGTGTAGAAAACCCACACAAAGAATAGAATTCAAAGGGAGCTCACACAGCAAATAGTGGAAAAATGTGACCAAGTGTATAGATCCAGAGTGATCTAATAGGCAACAAAAGGTGAAGAATGGTAGGAAAAACCCTCCTATTTATAACAAAATATTGGGTCATTCTAGATCTTGGTGCATGATTAAAACAATGTTAACCAAATCTAGATCCACCTTTTATGGAATATTTTATTATATTTGTTGGAGGGAAAAAGTATTTGACTTGGGTCAAATCCCTTTATTTGTTAATAATAAATAAATAAATGATTTATTTATCTTTTTAAGGAAGTGGTTGAAGGATAATTAAATAAATAATGATTTATTTAATTATTTGTGGGTAATTTGGTCATATTTAACAAGGAATATTATCTAAATAAGATTTAAATAATTATTCCTAGAAAATAATAAGATAAATAAAGGTTTATCTAATTAATTTCTTTGTTTTTGGGTTAAACATGACTGGGAATAATAATTAAATTATGGTTTAATTAATTATTCCATGAGGAAATTTAAACAAAATAGGTTTGTTTAATATTTCCTTTTGGGGTTTCCTGTTTAGACCATAAACAACCTAATAAATGTGGTTTATTAAGTTATTTTACATAGTGAAAGCAATTTTACTTAGGTTAAAATTGGTCTTACATGGTGTACTTGGGTCCATCTAATGATAATAGGTTAGATGACCAAAAAATGGTGTAACAGATTGCCCCCTAGCGTGTGAGTGTTAGGAGCAAATCGTATGACCGAAGTACGTTGTAAGAACTCAATCACCAGACATCAAAAGGGAAGTCAGAGAGAGAAATGTAAGGTAGACTAATGTGCTGAAGAACTAGACCCTGAGGAGACGAGACTTGCAAGTGCAACAAGTCTCTTTTTATGAGAGGGTACCTGTGCTAAAGGTGGCGGGGGAGGCATACCTATGCCCGCCGAGACAAAGTACAAAAGAATAGTGTGTCCAGTAAACAAGGGACCGAACCATAAAGTACAATCGGCATAAACATGAGCCAGATAATAATACAATGAGGAATCCCACATACATGTTGTGCCTGGGATAACAGCCAGGACTTATACAATAATATCTGAGTACATGAGATACAAATACAACCCAAATGCCCCCTATAGGCGGGGAAGGGCTCACAAAATCTGACTGATATATGCAAATCAAAGAGGCGCTGCAAGCGGCTAAGGCCGACATCATCAAATATATGGAGCTGCATCGAAGGCTGCAATGAAGAGGTCATCCGGGCATGTGGAGGGCTACCTGCAGGGCCACCCCCTCATGAGGGCTGAGACATCTCACACACACCCGGGAATCACCAATAGCTGCTGCTGCATCACTGAACCATCAAGCATACGGATCTCGATCATGCTGAAAGGAGCTGGAGTGGAGAAACAATCAATTCAAAGGGTAATGAGAGATCCCTTTGCCTGATCCGAGGCACCGAACAAGAGTGGAAGTTGGAACCAAGGTACACTGCCCTCTAGACCTGTTTCCTGGAATGAATGAGTTGATGTCGACAGAAGGAGGTCCTCCATAGGTGAGGCAATAAGGGATCCTCAACTAAGGCATGAGAGAAAATAGGAGAGCGACTGAAATACTAATACCAATGATGATGATGAAATGGAGGGGACTTAATAGCGAATGGACGACTTCCCTTGTTAGAGCATAAAGGGCAGGAATGGCGTGGCAGTGACTGACACAATATTATGAGGGATAGGGGACAGTGGGACTGAAGGCCATAATGTACGACACAAGAGAGGGACCAAGCAATGAAGGATGGAGGGCTATAGCGGGGTACAAAGGGACTCGGGATAGACTCCATGAATGCGATGATGACTCAACTTGGATGCTCTAAACAAAGGCGACTTGATGGTGCTGCCACACAGTAAAGGTCCAATGGGGGACCATAAAAACATGAGTACAAGATGGTAACTCACGACGAACATCAACACGAGCATGGATAAGTATGGAGGCCAAATGGTGCCCCTAGTATGAGTGTTGCAAGTGAAGAAATCCGATTTTGAGGTGGATTATGGTTGAGGGGCATAGGTGCCCCCAAGCATGGTGTGGTCATGCCAAAATGTATTTAGAAAAAGGGGAATCTAAACACATTTTAATGATGTGGTGTGCCATTTGTTTTCGTTATGGTTATGCAGTTTGAGAAAGGGAATGGAGGATTACCAATCTCTTTTGGTACTGCATATAGGAATCAAATGGACGTTAAGTTTCCGGGTTGGCATACCTGGTGTCACTATCCCGAAGAGAGGATTTGGAGATAATGAACGGATGCTCTCATAGAAAAGTTATAGGTTGGTCAACAACAATGTCTAAGAGACGGAGTTGCTGATGTAAGATGAAGGAACGATAAGGGGTATCATCCCTAGAGTGATCTGAAGTGATATGGGACTTTAGAGGTTCTTCTAAATGTGGAAGAATAATGGTACTAAAGTCGGCATGACCAGATACACTAGGAGAGTTGTGGAGAATTGCTTCTCTTGGTCTCTCAAATGTGGGTGCCCCCTTACCCAAACATTGGGTTTCAATGTAATCGCCACAAGGTGTATGTGGTGTGAACGCATGGGTTCGATGTAAGGGGGAATAGATAAAGTCAGGGGTGGGGATTTCTTCCATAATGTCGTCATTGTGATAGAAGATGGGGTGACTGGTGGAAGAAAGACCACCTGACGTGGTGAAGCGACCTGAATCATCATCATGAGAAGAGAGGTTCACATGCACATCGTCACAAGGGGTGACCGAAGAGTAAGTAGATAAAGGATCTACCGATGTTGAGCCCAGGATGACCGCTGAAGGAAGGTCAAGCGAAACAACAGGGGAGGATTCAGATGGAATGTTCCCCAAGGGTCTCATGGATGATGATAGGTAGAAAATGTTGGACGAAGGCTCCGTCATCTCGACATCAGGAGGGGGAATGTCAATGGGAGCAGTCATATCTGGTAGTTCTGCTGAAGCAGAATGCGCAAATAGGGGAGAGGTGGACTCATTGCGCTTGGCCTCGAATTGGTGGACCGCGGCGATAGAGGTGCGGAAGTCCTGGAGGCGGGGACAAAGATGGGTGTAATGGCCATGGAGATCACACAAAGCACAGGGGTGGTTGGTGTGAATAGTCTTGGGGTTCTTGGCCACGGTCGCGGAAGGAACAGAGGCTTCTGGGACCGCGGACTCAGGGAACGTGACATTAACCATGGGCTTGGGATGAAGCAATGCAGGACAGGTATGGGAGGCGTGACCGAAAACATCACACAAAGCACACTGGATGGTATGCTTTGGAGGCTGAGGAGGAGCAGGGTTTTTCGGGGCAGCCTTGTCCTTTGATGCCCCCTTGCGAGCTTTGCCCTTCTTACCCGAAGCGGTCGCAACAGGAGGTGGTTCCTGTTGAGGTGACTGAGGCACTGTTGCAACGGGAGAAGTCATGGGGACCGGTTGAACCGGGGTCAAAGCAATATAAGGTTTGGGTTGACCAGGCAGGGTTGCGGCTGGAGGATCATGGTACCAGACGGGGATCCCAAGGGTCAGGTTAGGAAGAGAGAGGGTGGCCATGACAGGTACCGTGTACACTCCTGGTGGGGGAGCTAGGAACGGTATCTGACCAGAGGGGTAATGGCCAGGTGGGATGGCTCCTAAATGGCTAAGGCTTGGAGGAACCATGCTAGGAGGATAAAGAGGCTCATGACTACCAATTGCAGGTGAAGGGCTAGGAGCAGGTTGCGGAGGGCAAGGTTGTTGACTAGCCGAAGCAGGTTGCTTGAGAGCAGCCCGAGACGATTGCATCATGCAAACATTCGATGAGCTGGGGTCAGAGATAGGAGGAGGAGGAAGACCAGGGAAGGTTCCAAGCAAAGAGGAGTCTTTGTAGATGCCAGGAGAGACACTGGTCAAGGAATCGACGGTTTGCTTGTTGGCTACAGAAGAGATGGTCGTCTCAGGTGAGGTCTGAGATTTTGGCTCATGATATGTCAACTGGTCAATGGTGACTATCTTTCCATTATGAGGGAAAGACATCTTGTGGAAAACCGCGGATGGGACAGCAGACATGGCATAGGTGTAGCTCCACCCCAAGAGAATGTTGTAATCTAGAGGGGCGTCGATGACTTCGACGTCAACGCAAACAGTCTTGCCCGCAAGAGTGATAGGACAATTACGGAAGAGGCCAATGGGCTGGGAGGCGTGGCCATCCCACGCTCGAAGGGTGATCGTGGAAGGGGCTAATTCAGGAGATCCGAGTTGCTTCCAAACTGAAGCGGACATCACACAGGTGGATGCCCCCTCATCAATTATACACCGAGAAACGTTAGCGTTCCGGATTTTGACTGGGATTTGGAAGGCTACGGAAGCAGGAAGAGGAGGATGTTCTGATTGATGGGCGTCGAAAAAAATCATTTGGTCATCGGCAGGATCTACAGTGCCGATGGCAGATAGTAGAGCCTTCTTTTGGAAAGGGCACGATTGGAGAAGTTCCAATGTGGAGATGGCAGCAGAAGACTGTGCCAAATCATCTACTATGTTATACAAATGAGCAGCTCGACCAGAAGCAGCATTTCGGTGTAATGGTCCTTTATGAATCTTGGTATGAACCTCATCTTTCTGTTGAGGGATATGTAAGGGACCATTGGTTGTCGAAAGAGGCTCTGTAGAACCTGCAAAAGTTGACTCGGGGACAGACGGAGCGGGAGGCTTGGGGTACTGATGGGACCGAGTTTGAAGGTTAAGGTCGACGGTTAGAGGTGGATCAGAGTTCATCATGAGGATCTGGTAGTTGGAGGAACCAGAAGGGGAAGGTTGAGTGGCCACCTATCTGTCAGGTGGTTGGGTAGCCATGAATACCTGTTGTGCATCCACCTACTCTTGAGGGGGCGGTGACTGCTGTTGCAGGGGTTGAGAAAGCAAGGGAGGTGAAGGTGCTGATGCTGGAGGAGCTCGAGCACTAAACGGTGGATAGAAATAATAAGGGGGTTGGTTACAGTATGGTGAACAAGAGGTTGGGCAGAAAGAGGAGGCATGCCGAATCCTAGATGTGTGCTACCGGGAGGGGGAGAAGTGCAGGAAGTGGTGCCCCCTCCCCCAGGAAAACCATAGCTCATGAGAGGTTGAGCGGATGGATGAGAGATAGATCCAACGATACTGTCGGTGGCATGAGGTGCCCCCGGTGTATGGGCATCACCGGGTCTGGGGAGATCAGGTAGGATAGTAGGATCATAACCGGTCTGTGCGTAGATTAGGTCATACTTTAACGCCATTTGGAGGGCATCTTCTTCGATTTGAGGAAAATGCGATGCAACATCTTTCCCGATAGGGGACAAGAGAGATCTAAGGAACCAGTCCATGTAGACACGGTCTTCGAAGGTAGGAGATTGACATAGGCTCCGTCTTCTTCGCCATTCCTGGACATGGGTAGAAAGGCGGGTCGAAGAGGTTTGCTTGAAGGAAGTCAAGAGTTCGATACCAGTGTCATAACGAAGGGGAAGTTGGAAGTAAGATAAAAAAGCCCGGGCAAGAGTTGCAAAGGTGGTATGGGAGGAAGTGGGCTGATCAACATACCACTTAGAAGCTTCACCTGTAAGCGTGCGTTGGAACAATCTAAGACGAATAGAGTCATCGGTAATGGAGGTAGATGAACACCACATGTGGAAAGATCGAACATGATTTGAAGGATCTTCTCCAGCACGGCCTTCAAACTTTAGGATGTCAAAAGGGAGCTTTGTCGGCATAGCAGGCCAACTAGCATCATGGTGTATAGGGTCGTTTATCAACCGGTCCAAATCGGGGAGGCTGAGGCCTGCCAAGAAGGGGAGCAAGGGTGCAGCCGAGGTAGTTACTGTGGTGGTTTTGCTAGTAGTAGTCCCGGAATTAGGGTCGGGATTCCCGCTAGTGTTAGGCCCTGGACCAGACATAATGGAGGTGACAGGGGGAGAACCAGAAGGAAAAAGAGAACCCAAAGAATCAGAAGAGGAGTCGGAGTGCAGACTCGGAGGAGGACTGGCTCGACGACGGCGGGACGGAGCAGGTCGATCGACCGGAAACTGAGGGTGAAGGCCAAGAAGTCTCCGGGAAGTGCGCCTTGGGGGCGCAATGATGACAACACAAACACGACACAAGGGGAAGAAGAACGACCACAAGGGCAAGGAGGTGTAGAATCAAGTGATTACAATGTCGAAACAAGGGCAGATAGGTGCAGTGTCAATTGATTTTAAAGTCTTTGCCTGGCGATGTAAACTAGGCTCTTCTTCGCTTAGGGTGAGTGTGTGGCGTGCGTTAATTTTAATTTTTAAACCCTTTTCATTTTGAGAGCAAGAGAAAAAGTGTGCTGCGTAACTGAAAATAATGCTGCAAAAACAATATATAATGCTGAAATAACAGAAAATTAACAGCTACTAGTGCATCGATTCAACCCAACAAGGTGGGTCTCTCAAAACTAATCTAAAAGAGGGAAAAAATCTAGTCAAAACACACTAAAAGGAGGCCAATAGATCTAGGGTCAAAAGGGACAGGGATCTAAAGGGAAGAGCTGCTGAAAAGAGGTGCAGATCACAGCCAAGAGGCAGAGGCAAGGTGGCTGGAAATAAAGAGGAAATCAGCAAAAAACAGAAGGGGCAAGGAGGAGGCCCTAAAAGAAGGTCCAAACAAAGCTACAAGAGGTGGTTTGAAAGGAAGAAGAGCTGATTTAAAGAGATCTGAGAATGAGGGATCAGATCTGAAAAAGGGAAGGCTGAAACTCTGAAAATTTAGACACTCACAACAGCTAAAACTCTTCCACAAAAAGTGGAGGGTACTGAGGCCCTAGGGGGTTAGATTCCCACTTAGTTGAGTAAAAAAGAGAAATAATAGGTCTAAACGGGCGGAGACAGAGGTCAGACAACCCTGACAGAGGTTCAGATAAAACCCGTGTACCCCGCAGAAATTCAGAAAGTCCAGTGCCTCCAGCTTTTTGACCTCGTTTTCGCCTGCAGCGCTTGGGCTATTTTCCGCTTCCCGTGCCCATTTAATGGGCTAAAAGTGTGACTCGGAGTCCGTGGTCGCAGTTTCTGGCTGAAAAGTGCGAATTCGAAGCTCGGTGTCCCGACGGCGATCCTCGAAAAGTTGCCGCTCTCAAGGTTGCGATGTCCGTCACCGCGCAATAGCCGAAACACGCTAAGTTAGAAATTTTAATGTTTTAGGGTTTTAGAGGAGAAAAACAACATGAAAATAGGAAAAAAAAAAGTTGAAAAGAAACCCTAGGGTCTGAAGTAGTTGGATATGCAGGAATATGAAAAACGACAGCGGTCGTAATTTAAAACCCATGTGGAGTCGCCATTTGTTAGTGGCATGAACTTTGTCGAAGTGTACGAATATTCCCACTTTAGCGCATAACTAAATGCCCTAACAACACAAAAGTGGTCGCCAATATCTTCGTACCGTGTTAAAGGATCAAGAAAAGAGCCGCAAAAACCGCATCTATGCATAGAAAGACATTAAGCAAGAAAAGAAGGGTTTGCTCCATATACCAATAAACAAGACAAGAATATGTTGAACGAATTTTGTATTAGGGGTACCTGGGAGGAAAACACAGGAGGGTGTTCCCAGTTCTTCTTAATGGGATGGGTTCTTGAAAGTCCTCAGCACTTCAGATCTAGAATTCCTTTCTCTTGATGGTGTAGAAAACCCAGAAAAAAAATGGTTTCAAAATATGACTATGATGGTGGATCAATAGTTAGACCAAAAGTATAGATCCAGAGTGATCTTAGGCAACAAAAGGTGATAAATGAATGGAAAAACCTTTCTATTTATAACAAAATATTGAGTTAGTCTAGATATTGGTGCATAGTTAAAATATTATTAACCAAATCAAGATCCAACTTTTATGGAATATTTTATTATATTTGTTGGAGGGAAAAGGAATTTGACTTGGGTCAAATCCTTTATTTGTAAATAATAAATAAATAAATGATTTATTTATCATTTTAAGGATGTGGTTGAGTAATAATCAAATAAATAATGATTTATTTAATTATTTGTGGGTGATTTAGTCATATTTAACAAAGAATATTATTTAAATAAGGTTTAAATAACTATTCTTTAGAAAATAATAAGATAAATAATGATTTATATAATTAATTTCTTTATTTTTAAGCAACATGACTAGGAATAATAATTAAATTATGGTTTAATTAATTATTCCATGAGGAAATTTAAACAAAATAGGTTTGTTTCATATTTCCTTTTGGGGGTTTCTTGTTAGACCATAAACAACCTAATAAATGTGGTTTATTGGGTTATTTTACAGAGGAATGAAAGCAATTACTTAGGGTAAATTATCTACATGGTGTACTTGGGTCCATCTAATGATAATAGGTTAGATGACCAAAATGAGAACACTCCCTGGCTTCTCAACAATATTTTTGAAGTGGCAGAACTTCTCAAACACTTCACTCTTCTGTTTCAAGAAATACACCCATGTCTTTCTGGAGTAATCATCTATGAATGTCAAAACATATTTGTTGCCAGCTAAAGATGGTGTTTGCATTGGTCCACACAAATCTGAGTGGACAATTTCTAAGGGTGCCTTTGCCCTTATACTCTTCCCTGCTGGAAAGCTTTCTCTGTGTTGTTTGCCCAAGATGCAACCTTCACATAGGCTATCCGGTTTCTCAATCAGTGGTAATCCTTTTACCATTTTCTTTCTATGCAACAAGTTCAGGCCTTCGAAATTGAGATGTACAAATCTCAAATGCCATAACCAATTTTCATCTTTCACTTCCTCTTGAAGGACCTCTTGTGTTACAGCTACTACATTTCTTCTTTCCTTCAAGTCTGCTCTAAGCTTGAGAGGAAACATCCTATTGCTTGTCATTTGCACCTCTGCAATGACTTTCTTGCTTGGAGGTATGTCCATGATTGTGCACACATCATCTTTAAAAAATACATTGTAGTCATTGTCATTGAGTTGTCCAATGCTCAAAAGATTACATTTTAAGCCAGGTACATAATATACATCTGGCACAAACTTCTGTTCTCCATTTCTTGCCAGGATACCGACTCTGCCTTTTCCCTTGGTAGAGATCTTACTATCAGTTCCTGTTGTTACTTCAGATTTAACATTTTCATCCAGATTCGCAAACATTGATATGTTTCCAGTCATGTGGTTACTACAACCTGAGTCTAAGAACCATACATCATCTTGTCTATCTTGTGCTACATTACATGTTAACATCACATTACTCTGGTTCTTATTTTCTTTTGCAAAATTAGCATTCTGCCTATTATTCATGTCATTTTTCTTTTTCCTACATTCATTGGCATAGTGCCCATATTTATTTCAATAATGAAATTGGACTTGGGATTTATCATACCTTTGTCCATGAGCTTGATGTTGGATTGAGCCTTCATTCTGGTTGTGACTGTTGCCCCTTCCACTCGAACTTGCAGGGCTGTTTCTTCCTCTGTTTTGGCTTCTGCCTCTTCCTTTGTTGTTTGCTCTGCCTTGACCTCTGCTTCGGCCAAAAGACATTTGAGTCCTAAAATCTTGTTCCAATGAGGAATATGTTCCTCTATTCAATCTCTGTTCATGAGACATCAAGGATGCACTCAGCTCATCCACTGTAAATTGTGAGAGATCCTTTGTCTCTTCTATTGCCATTACTATGGCATCAAATCTTGAGGGTATAATTCTCAAGATTTTCTCCACAATTCTTCTTTCTTCAAGTGTCTCTCCATGAGACCTTATCTGGGTAACCAACCCAATAACATGAGTGAAAAATGAGTCCATATTTTCAGACTCTTTCATACAGAGAGTTTCAAAATCTCTCCTCAATAGTTGCAGTTTTTGTGTCTTCACCTTCTCCATGCCTTGATAGGTTGTTTTGAGAATATCCCATGCCTCTTTAGACTTTGTTGCTGCTGCAATCCTTGGGAAAATAATGTCATGAACAAATTGAAAAATATAGAAGAGAGCTTTAGAGTCCTTCTTCCTATTATGCTGTCAAAGCAGCCAACACTGCTGCATCTGCTGGTTCTGGGTAGCCATTCTCAACTAGCTCTCATATGTCTTGTGAAGAAAATAGGGCTCTCATAGTGATTGCCCAATAATCATGGTTCTTCCCGTTAAAATGTGGAAGTTGGGGATTTGTCAGACTGGTGCCTGCCGCTTCCATTCTTTACTGTGTTAAAAAAAAAAAAAAACACTCTTTTGACTATGTAAACAAACAGAAGCTTTCTCTGCTAGAGAAATCCGCTTCAATAAACTTCTTACAGTTTCTACAGTGAAGAGCAATCTCTTCTTTGTTCACTGAGTGCCTAGACTAGCTCTGATACCATGTTGGAATTTCTGAACAATTCCTTAACATATAGAGGAATAAAATAATTACTCAACTTCAACACAAAGATTTAACTCAAACAGGTGTAGACAGAGATGCATAAAACAAAAATTTCATTAAGCATAAAAAACTGTTACAAAATGATAGATCTTCTTCTGAATCTTCAGTTTAGGATTACACAAAAAAAAAATTCACTTCTTGACTGCTGCAAACGCAATGCTGTAAATTCTCTGTCTCTGTTTTCTTTTTTTCTGCCTTTGGGCTTTCAAAATACAATGCACAACAACTCATTCAATTACTCTCGGCATATATGACATTACAGATATATATATTATAAATATTCCATATTTATAATATATATCAAATTATATATATAGCCAAAGTTAAAAACAATGTACTGCGGTAAAAACAATTAACTCAAAAGTTAAAAATAAAACATATGCGGCAATATAAAATTAAATAAAAAACATTTAACTTTGTCCTAAGGTTTAAAACCTTTTCCATTTATGTTTTTCAAGGGCTTCTTGGATACCATTCACATGAGTTTCCTTTGCCTCCCGAAATTTCTTTGGTTGGTAAGGAGGTGGGTCCAGAGGTGAGTGACATCACCTCCTCCGGGGGTTGTCTTCCCCTTTGTTGCTGAAGCTTGGATGCTCCCCCGAAATGTGTTAGGTCCCTATATTACAAGTATAGTCCCTTATTGTTGTTAGTGTAACCCCCTTATTGTTATTATTGTACCCCTGTAACCCCCATATTATTATTATTGTGCCCTTAAATTATTATTGTTAGGTCAGCTAGGATGACATTGTGGCCCCATGGACTCCTATATATAGAAATGAGGTTTTGTAATTTGTATCATCCAAGAATTGTTCATTCATGTAATGTATTGGATGTTTCCCCCTCAAAGTGGCTTATTTCTAAGGCGTTGATATCTCTTTTCTTCTATTTTTGGAGCTGGTTTCACAACACTTGGTATCAAAGCTTTGGATTCTAGGGTTTCGCTGCTCCAAACAAGTCATCGTGGCATTTTCGCTATAAATTTTTTTCTATGAAGTTTTAAAAGCTGAAATTTTTAAGGTGCGCAGCCGAAATCCTGAGGAACATCGTTGCAAAATTTCAGAGCTTGGTTCGTAATATTTTCAGAGATATGATCTGTGGAAGTTACATCTTTTTGCAGGCTCCTGAATTTAATCTAAACAGGTCATCGTGGAATTTCGCTATCACTTTTTTTTCTACGAAGGTTCAGAATCTGAAATTTTTGGGGCGCGAAGCTGAAATCCTGAGGAAAATCGTCGCAAAGTTTCAGAGCTTGGTTCGCAATATTTTCAGAGATATGATTTGTAGAAGGTAGTGCTTTTTCAGGCTCCTGAATTTCATCTCAAAGAGGTGATCATGAGAAAAGCTTCATAACTCTCTCTCTGAGCATCAGATTGGAGTGCTGTAAAAAGTGGCCACAATTACACGGACTATAGTTTCTTTTTTATCAATTTCAGAGCTAAAAGATGAAACAGTGACACGTGGAAAGTCGTACAAGTTAGATCTACTAAAACAATCCATTATTAAGTCATTGTGGGAGATTTGACATAAATTTATCTTGAATGATCCAAATCAACTCATACCTGTGGCATTCAAAAGAGGATTCAGAAGGCTACCTCAGTGCCAAATTTCAGATATTGAAGAGCTATAACCACAGAGATAATCAAATTTAAATATCGAGCTCTTCAAAAACAAGAAAAAGGTGTGTAATTTTTTCCAAATTGCATAAGTCTTGTTTGAAGAATCAATTTGAATTGATTCCAAGGACATATTGTAGAATATATATCAGTATTGGGTTCTAAAAAATGCCCCGTAAAAATAATTCAACACCCATTAAGCCTTCAGAAGGCTCTACTATGACTCATGAAGATGAAGAATTGCAACATGATCTATCAAAATTACAAGAGCAAGTGCACCAAATTTCGCTCTCGCAAAGAGCAAAAAAAAATGAAATGGAAGTTTTGAAGAAAGGCATGGAAGCGAAGATGGATGGTTTGAAGAATAATATGGATGGTTTGAAGAAAGGCGTGGAATCTAAGATAGATGGCATGGAAGCTGGCATGGAATCTAAGATGGATCACATGGAAGCTAAGATCGATGAAAAAATGAAAGACAACATGGAAAACATGAAGAATGATCTAAAAGAAAACATGGAAGGTTTGACAAAGTTGATACAAGAAATGTTTCCTAATGGTGAAAAGATAGTAGAGGAAACTCATGATGAGAACAAAATAAATGTTAATCGTGATTTAATAAACTCTAATGTTGGAGGGAAGAACCACCATATTCCAAAAATGGATATGAGGAAGTTTGATGGAAAGGATCCTGTAACATGGATACTACAGATGGAGCAATATTTTGATCTCCATAACGTGCAAAACACACAAAAGGTACGCATTGCAACTTTACATTTAGAACAAAAATACATTTGTATGGTATCAATGCCTTTGCTCCCGTAAAAAAATTGTCACTTGGTCAATTTTTACGGAGGAAATGATAGCACATTATGAGGATACAAAGAGCAACACCTTCTTTACCCAATTGATAAATCTCAAACAAAAGGGTTTAGTGGGGCAGCACATTGAGGACTTCCCAAAATTGAATATAAGGGTAACTGATCTTACAGAGGAACACAGGATTGATCTCTTCCTAGGCACTTTAAAGGATAACATCCAACATGAAGTTCGCGTTTTGGAACCTGATTTATTGGAGAAGGCATTCAGGTTGGCAAGAAAAGTTGAATGTAAAATTATGGCGACAAGGAAGCCTACCACTCAATTCTATAAAGAAGGAAGTGTTGCTATGCCTAGATTTCCACAACCTACAAGGTTGACACCACAACAATTGGAAGAAGAAAGAGCAAAAGGGCTTTGCTACAGTTGTGATAGAAAATACACTAAAGGTCATAAGTGTGCTGAGAAGAAATTATTTTACATAGATTGTGAAGAGGAAGAAGAAAATGAACAAGAAGAGGATATACACCAGGAACCAACACTAGAAGAGGAAGAAATGAGTCTGACCATATCGTGTAATGCATTGGCAGGAATTACCACTCCTCAAACTCTCAAGATAGAAGGACATATCAAGAAGAAAAAGGTAATAGTGCTGATTGATTCGGGTAGTACCCATAATTTTATTCATTGTAAGGTAGCCAAGGAATTGAATTGTTTACTATACCCAGCACCAGAATGTCAAGTGATGGTTGCAAATGGAGGAACTATAAATTGCTCTGGAAAATGCCATAATATCAAGCTAACCATGGGGCAATATGTATTGACTAGTCCAATGCTTTCCATTCCTATGGGAGGTGCTGATGTTGTACTAGGAGTACAATGGTTACAATCTTTGGGGACGGTAGCTTTTAATTTTTAAGAACTTTTCTTGAAATTTTTTTCAGAAGGAAAGGAAGTCGAATTACGGGGTATTGAAGGGAAGCCAGGAAGGATAATAAGCTTTAATGTCATGACAAAGCTTCTAAAGAAAGAACAACGAGGCGTAATTGCACAATTATTCTCACTAGAAGTTCCGACATCAAAATCATCTATTTCTGCATATCTCCAACAAGTCTTGGACAATCATTCCAAGGTGTTTGAAACTCCCAAAGGACTCCCACCTATTTGTGATCATGATTATGCTATTCATTTGATTCCAGGAAGTGTTCCTCCAAACATCATGCCTTATAGATATCCTTACTTCCAAAAGAGCGAAATTGAACGTATGATTGCAGAAATGTTAGAGGCGGGTATAATTCAACCTAGTCAAAGTTCTTTCTCTGCTCCTGTAGTATTGGTACACAAGAAGGATGGATCATGGCGAATGTGTTCGAATTATAGGGAGCTCAATAAGCTCACCATTAAAGATAAATTTCCCATTCCTGTGATTGATGAATTATTGGATGAATTACATGGAGCAATTTATTTTTCCAAGTTGGATCTTCGTTCAGGATATCATCAAATTAGAATGAAGACTGAAGATATTCCAAAAACAGCATTTCGAACTCATGAGGGTCATTATGAATTTTTGGTCATGCCTTTTGGCCTTATCAATGCACCTTCTATATTTCAAGGGTTGATGAATTCCATTTTCAAACCCTTCCTTAGAAAATTTGTGCTAGTATTTTTTGATGATATACTAATCTACAGCAGGTCTTGGAAGGATCATGTTGAACATGTTGACAGTGTGCTCAAACTATTGCAGGAGAAACAATTATATGCAAAAAAATCCAAATGTTTCTTTGGAGTACAAGAGGTGGAATATCTGGGTCATATTGTATCTCACGAGGGTGTTAAAGTAGACCCTAAAAAAATTAAGGCCATTAAGGAATGGAAAGTCCCCACAACCATAAAGCAGTTGCGAGGATTTCTCGGGTTAACAGGGTATTATCGAAAGTTTGTTAAGAATTATGGGAGAATAGCAGCACCTCTAACAACATTATTGAAGAAAGATGCATTTTCATGGACTCTTGAAGTAACTAAGGCCTTTGAACATCTTAAAGAGGCAATGTGCCTAGCACCAGTCTTAGCTACACCAGACTTCACAAAAACCTTTATTGTGGAATGTGATGCCTCAGGAAATGGAATTGGTGTTGTTTTAATGTAGGAAGGAAGACCCATTGCTTCTGAAAGTTGTCCAATCAAAGGAAAGTATTTACAGAAACCTATTTATGAGAAGGAAATGTTAGCAATACTGCATGCACTAAAGAAATGGCGAACTTACCTAATGGGAAGACACTTCAAGGTAAAAACTGATCATGATAGTGTTAAACACTTTTTGGAACAAAGACTATCGTCAGAAGAACAGCAAAAATGGGTCACAAAGATGTTGGGTTATGACTTTGAAATAATCTACAAAAAAGGAAAGCTGAATGTTGTTGCAGATGCACTATCAAGAAAGAATGAAGAGGTGGAAGCATTGCTTTGTGCCATTTCTATTATCCAACCAGATTGGATAACTGAAGCAAGAGATGAATGGAAGAAGGACAAAGATGTATGGATACTCATTCAAAAGTTGCAGCAAGATCCTAGTACATCTGATACATTTAGTTGGAAAAATGATTCCTTATGGTACAAAGATCGCTTATATCTTGGTAAGAATTCCCAACTAAAACAAAAGATTCTTCTGGAATTGCACACTTCTCCTTTAGGAGGACACTCAGGATTTTTAAAAACTTACCACATGGTGAAGAAAGAATTTTTTTGGGATGGCCTTAAATCTGATATTCAAAATTTTGTGGCGGAATGTTTGGTTTGCCAGCAGAATAAAGTGGAAACAATTAAGACCCCGGGACTTCTATAACCTTTATCCATTCCAAGTCAACGTTGGGAGGAGATTTCAATGGATTTTATCACAGGTTTACCTAAGTCTGAAGGAAAGAGTGTCATCATGGTGGTAGTTGATAGACTTACAAAGTATGCACACTTTTGTGCATTATCTCATCCATTTAAAGCAAGTACAGTTGCTACTACATTTATGGACACAATTCAAAAGTTACATGGAAACCCAAGGGTTATTGTGAGCGACAGAGATCCCATTTTTACTGAAAATTTTTGGATGGAGTTATTTTCTTGTTTGGGTACTCAATTAGCTCATAGCTCATCTTATCATCCTCAATCTGATGGTCAAACTGAGATAGTAAATAAATGTTTGGAAGGATATCTTCGTTGTTTTGCATCTGATAAACAAACACAATGGGTCAAGTGGTTACCTCTCGCTGAATGGTGGTATAACACGTCCTTCCATACTGCAGCAAAAATGACCCCATTTATGGCACTTTATGGATATCATCCACCATCCATCACATCATATTTAAGAGAAAATTCGAAGGTTCAAGCAGTGGAAGATCACATCGAGCATCAGCAAGAAGTTCTCCAACTCTTAAAGGATAACCTCAATTTGGCACAAAATCGAATGAAACAACAGGCAGATCAACATCGCAGCGAGAGAAGTTTTGATGTAGGAGATTGGGTATTTTTACGGCTACAACCATACAAACGAATGTCCCTCAAGCAAGCTAAGAAGGATAATAAATTATCACCAAAGTACTATGGTCCTTACAAGGTGTTGCAAAAGATTGGTACTATGGCATACAAATTGGAGCTTCCTGCTTCTTCACGAGTGCATCCAATTTTCCATGTTTCATGCTTAAAGAAGGTTATATGTGAAAATCTTCCAGTTCAAACAATATTTCCAGAACTTGATGAGGAAGGAAAAATCATATTGGAACCTGAAGCGGTCACGGAAACAAGAACTCGACAGCGACGGAATCGATCAATTTCAGAGTATCTCATCAAGTGGAAGAACTTACCCACTGAAGATTCTACATGGGAAGATGAGAATTTTATACAAAAGCACCCAGAGCTACTCAAGCATTGAGGGCAACACTTTTTTGAAGGAGAGGGGCATGTTAGGTCCCTATATTACTAGTATAGTCCCTTATTGTTGTTAGTGTAACTCCTTTATTGTTATTATTGTACCCCTATAACCCCCATATTGTTATTATTATGCCCTTAAATTATTATTGTTAGGTCGGCTAGGATTACATTGTGGCCCCATAGGATTACATTGTGGCCCCCCATGGACTCCTATATATAGAAAGAGGAGCTTAATTTGTATCATCCAAGAATTGTTCATTCATGTAATGTATTGGAGGTTGCCCCCTTGAAGTGGCTTATTTCTAAGGCATTGATATCTCTTTTCTTCTATTTTTGGAGCTGGTTTCACAACAGAATTTTGTTGCATTGGCTGTGCATTCAATGTAGTTGGCAGAGAATTAAAAAATGGTGGGTGTTGTTGATAAGTTTCGTGGTTTCCTAAAGTTCTGAACTAGAAGTTTCCACCACCATTGTTGTCCTTTCTCGAATTCAAATCAGACTTTGATTTTTCTGTTGATGCTGTCTTTCGATCCCATCAACAATTAATATGTCGTCGTGCTCTTCTGTGCGCGCAATTGGAATTAAATTCCAACACTTTTTAATGAAATTTAGAATTCATCTTTATTTCTTTATATTTCGTTTTTCCACCATTCCTCTTCTCACCTTTTTACAACTAATTTAATTGAAAACACGAGAAAGACTGCCTATAAACAAAATAAAACTAAAAAATAATTATTTATACTTATATAAAATTTACATTTTTATATATATAAATAATTTTAATTTTAATGTATTAAAATCTTGATTCTATATATAGATATAGATGTAAGTGTGGCTATTTTCCCTTTACATGTTTTATAATTTTATATATTTTTTTTAATTTATGATTTTATAAAATACTTTAGTGAAATATACATAATACATATACTTGAAAAAAAATTATAAATATTGATTTTGTTTTTTTTATAAATTAAATTTAAATAAAATCAAATAGTTAATTGAATTGGTTGAGTTTAGTTCTTAAAACACTTTGCTAGTGAGAAGTTAAAAGTCAATTCTCATAGACACTGAAAATAACTTATACTAATAATTCTAAAAGTACTAGAAGTACATGGATCAGCAACATTATATACTTTAAAATATCATGACTTATTATTATTTATTTAAATATAATATACATATTATAATTTTTTTAATTCAAAAAATATCATATTTTATTTCTATTATTTTTTATTTAATAATTTACACTAACATGTCCCATTAACATTTAAATGCTAAACTACAACAATTTCTTTGTACTATTTATAATTGTTATAATATTTTCCCATACCATGTTATACATACTAAAAATAAAAATTACAAATAATTCTTCCATAACTTATTCAAAACAACTTAGAGGTAATCTGAAAATTAAATCAAATTCAACGTTTAACTTGATTTCGCCTTTGAAAGTGCTTTCTCTTTCGTCTAGACAGTTTCCTTGATACATGTAGCTGTAAGCAATTTGGCAGAGTAGAATTTGATGCAAAGTGTCTCAGATAGTGATATACAAATGCTGATATTGCGCAGAAAGGAGCAAGACTGAAACAAAATGTACGATTGTGAATTATATTTTGTTTTAAAATATCTTGAGCACGACGGAAATTTTAAAGTGGGGTCAAATAAAGAAGTAGCATTAAATTGTTTTCCAAAAACAAAATTGTAAAACTCGTTTATTACTTCAGAGATTGAAAATGAATTTTGATGGACACGCACATTTCATGAGTGACAAGTAATTATTGGTTACTTCGTCTCTTTGTTAAACCATGATTGAATTTATTTGTGTTTTCTACAGTGTTAACAGAAATTTATTGCTTTTAGTTTGTATGCTAAGATTCATTTAACTGCATCTTCAATTCATTACAAAAGTACAGATTGAACTCAAATATGAAATGTCTGGAAGGTGCCTTAACAGAATTCTGTATTTCTAATTAAACTTAAAAGAGCTATACAGTCAGTCTTTATAATCAACATCTGCGTTTACGTATAGTCTATAAAAATGCTCTCCAGTTTGATGGGATATTCATTCCCTTTGAATGTCGGAACCAGTTTTACGGTAACACTCTCCTCTTCATGTGTTTTAAGAGGTTGATGGGTTGATATGTCGTCCATTCCCAACCTCAAGCAACATCTTCTCGCCCTTTTCTGCTCTTGACGATCCCCATCACACACCGGTTTAGCATTGTGGCGCCTTTGCTGCTTTGGGGGAGGAGGCATGTGACAGAATGTCCCCGCATATAACTCTTCTTCTTCATCATCATCGCCTTGTCTAAATTTGATATAAACGTCGAAGCACAAGGGCTTATCATTTGTCACCTCTATTCCTTGTAACACCAGCTGCTCTTCCTTATGCTGGAACTTGATCGGCTTCAATGCTTCAGGTCTTCGTACCCGAGCTGTCACAACGTCTTTTTCTTCATTTCCACGACGAAGAGATTCTTGAGGCGCAGGAACGACTGCAAGTATGCGAGAAAGCTCATCTGGAGACTTACAGCTTGGAGGCTTTAATGACTCTGCCGTATTGAGCCAGCCCGCAACGTCGCTGATCTCCTGGCGGCCGTGTGACGTATTCTTTAATTTTTCTGCTTCTTGCACAGCGTTTGCAAGCTTCTGATAATCGGTCAGATTGGGTGGCTGAGGCATGGCTGCCAGCATCTGTTGGGGCTTCAAGGGCAAAGATGTGGATGCCAAGAGCAGTTGGCGACGATACATCGGTCCTTCCAGCAATCGTTTTTGACAACGGATACAGCTACTATTCCTTTTCCATGGCTGCCTCTTCTTGTTATTGGTGCCTCTGAAATTGGGATGAGTGGAGAGTGGCAAGACTGGAATAAGATTTTCATTTGCTTTTGTGTAGGGAGGCGAAGAGACGGCGCCAGCCGATTTTGTAGAGACCTTGGAGGAAGTAATCATGGTGGCGATGGCAATGATGGAGTAATATTGATGAGTTGAGGCAACTCCTAAGAAAGAGGGAGCGGCCAGGGGAAGATGTAAGTTATGCGTGAGGTGGTGGTAATGAGGCACCACTAAAGCTTTCTTATAATAAAATTGGGAGAAAGGGCTAAGTTACAGGGACACGGAAGAGGGTCATATTCGATGTTTCTCCGTGGCATATTCCACGCGTGTCAAGTTTAAACAATCTATTCTTGTTCTCGCCGACTTTCTTGAAGTGTTAGTCTTCAATTAAACAACCTTCGTTGAAGTCTGTGTTTTCAAGTATGTAAATCCTGTGACTACACGCCCGTCCCTTTGTTTTCTTCCCGCTATAAGCTGCCCACCTAGTGAACATACTTCACCAAATTTTTGATAGAGAGTTTTTATACTGTATGGGAAGTTAAGGGCGACAGCAGCGGTTCTTATTCTAGGCGGTGTCTCAGCAATCGGCGCGGACTCATACATTCCCGTACTTGTGTATTGTTAGCTGTCAAATCAAATCTGGGTTGGGCTTTCCTTATCGACCTTCACTGTCTCGACAAAATCAAGATTTGTATTCACTTCTCCAGGCGTGGGATTTGTATTCACCTGTTCGAGGCGTGGAATTCCATATTTATCTGGTTTGGAAATTTAATGAGGTTTTTTTTTTCTAATGTAGATGCATGATGTCAATTTTAATTTGAATGTGTGAATTTTTTTATGTTATTTTAACCAGAAATAATCATTGGAACTAAGTAAAGGAGTTGTCTACTGGGGCAGTGAAATAGCCTGGATCGCAGAAAAAATTACAGGAATCCAGTAAACTAAAATTCAAAAAATTAGGTAGTTGAAGTGTTTGGAATGCATTTTTGATAATGGGAAAGGATTCAGCACTATCAGAAACTCTTAGAGCACTCAAAAAAACTAAATTGTAACAACTGTAAACAAGATTCTGGGCAAATCTTTGCCAGATTCTAGGCCAGTGAAATAGCCCAGACCACAAAAAACTGCCGGAATGTCTAACTTGACCTACCTATATTTAAACCACCCATTAAAATTGATGACCTGCAATTTAGACATCAAATTTACTCTTTCAAATATTTTTACTGAAAAATACTTTTATGCAATGTACCCTTATACATCATCATATACTAAGCTGTAAAATACCTTTTATACATATCATACAATACCCCTATACATCATCATACTGAGCTGTAAAATACCCCACCCAAAAAACATTTCACATAAAATTTTTACGAAAGTTAAGTTCATTTATATATTTAGTTGCGATATTTTCTTATGAATGGACGGTTTGCACAAACTTAAGATGCGGATCCCTCAGCTCAGTTCAGCGATTGAAACGGACGTTTGCTCCTTTTCAGCGTCCTTTGACCAACAAGAGTTTTGGTTGTTGTCTTTGTTGGCTTCGTTGGTATGGATGTATTTTGATGGAGGAAATATGTATATATTTAAAATTAAATTTTAAATAATAAACCACGGAAATACACCAAAACTCTATGTTAATTTTAATTTTCTTAAGATATAGTTTTTAATTTTTAAAAACTCTAATAACGTTGAAAGTGAAGCGAAATATTTTTCTAATTTGGCATAGTAAATATAACATTGATTAATTTTTTTTGATATATAAAGAGTATTATTAACATTTTGAAATGGAAGTGAAATTTAATAAATATTAAGTATCTTTAATTAAAATTAGTGAAATTTTTTGATATATATATATATATATATATATATATATATATATATATATATTGGTTAGTAACATTTTGAAAGTGAAGTGAAATTTAATAATATTAAGCATATTTAATATGTGTTATATAATTTGTTAAGAATAGTATAGTAATACTAATAAAATACTGGTAAATGTGAATAAATTTCATAATTTTTAAAATTAAAAATTAAAAAAATTATTAAAATTAATTAAATTATAATATTTTAAAATTATTATTAATATTTATGCGGATAGTGTTAAAGAATTAATTATTAGTCGATTGTTAATTTAGAATTAGTTCTAATTCGTTTAATCGTTTCGTAAGTGACATCTATGTATATATATATTTCGTAATAAAAGAATTATGGTGTGCTTTCAGTGATTGGGTTTTTCATTCTTCTGTTTTCTGTTATCTAAATCTATCATGGTATTAGAGCCACGTTGTTCTGCAACCCTAGTCAAGGTTTATGTTTCCTAAGAATGTCTTCACAGTGTTCGTTGTAGAGAGCAGTCGTTGTTTAAAGAGGGAGTTGTTCGTTGTGAGTTCTGTCGCTCCGTAGTTTTCCCGAAGAAACTGTTGTCATTCTTGGAGTAAGCAACCATAGAGGGAGTCGTTTACTGGTCGCCACATCCAAATTCAGTCCCCAAGTCAATGCCGCTGCTGCATGTGTGAAGAGAACGAGGACCTGCTTGCCGTCGAGGGAGAAGAATACCGCTACTCTTTTCCTTCTTCTCTTCAAGATCAAATTTGAGGGCACGATGACGGTGCTAGAAAGGCGTTCGTAGACCTCAATCTCGCAGAAATCATCTTCTTCCTCTGAAATTAAATTGACGAGTCTCCTAAGCTCGTTCTTGAGCTCCTAAACCGAGTAAAGGCAGTTTTCTGTGTAATTCCTAACAGGAAATTGAATCTATGTTCTATGTTTCCTCTATTTGTTTTCTTTTAACAAATTCATGGAAGATGAATCTGGTACTTGGCCATTTCGCACAAACTTTCTAATTCTACGTGAAATGCCCAGGGGTTGCAAGGTGATAGAATAATTACGAAAGACAATTTGTTTAGTGTTTTTATATTGTCTCATGACAGGGCTGATTGCCTAAACCTTAAACCCTAGCCAACTACCAGTTAAGGCTCGAAGTTTTACTATTTGGATTCCTTGGATTTGTGGCCCTGCTGCTGAAAATTTAATTGCAGTTGGAGAAGGATTCTTGTTTGAAGTATTTTTTTTACGAAGGTATCCGATTTCTGATTATTTTGAAATGGATTTGACAATTCAGTTGTCCATCCCTACGCCTCTATTTAATGGGAAAAATTATGATTTTTGGAGCCTTAAAATGCAAGCATGCTTACAAGGTTTAGGTTGTTGGGAAATTGTAGAATTGGGATTCACAAAACTTGACGCAAATATAATTGTTGGAATGAGTGTTGCTCAAAGAAAACAATTTGATGAACTTAAACAAAAAGAAGGTAGAGCAAAGTCGTGCATTTTCAATTCCTTATACGACTCTATTTTTCCTAAAATCACTGCTGATAAGTCTGCTAAATCAATATGGGATATACTTAAGGTTGCTTTTCAAGGTAATGATAAAGTAAAGATAGTAAAATTACAGACTCTCAGAACACAATTTGAAACACTTAAAATGATTGAATCAGAAACAGTTGACCAGTTCATGACTAAAGTTATGGGTGTTGTTAATCAACTTCGGATGAATGGTGAAGAACTAGAAGATCAAAGAATTGTTGAAAAATTTCTTAGATGTTTGCCTAAAAAATTTGACATGATAGTTACTGCTTTTGAGTCGGGAGAATTAACAAAATTGTTTGTGGAAGAATTAACTGGCTCTTTGTTAGCTCATGAAGCAAGAATTAATTTAGATGTCAGTATTTTAGAGCATGCTTTCAAATCTAAAGCTTCTATAGATATATGTAGAGGCAGAGGTTTTCGTTGCAAGAGAGGAAAAGGAAGAGGACAGTCTCAGTGTGATGATGATCACAGGTAACTCAAACACATTTAGAGAAGTCTCAAATTGATCATGGTCGTAGGTGGATAGATAAATAAAAAATTCAATGTCATTATTGCAAAAATATGGCCATTATAAGTCTGAATATCAAAAATTACAATATGTTTTAAGTAGAAACAAAGCCAATGTCACAAACATTGAATGTGAAACATCAGATGCTTTATTTCTGGCATGCCAAGTGACTATGCAAGTACTAATAAAGATGTTTGGTTGGTAGAAAATGGAAGTAGTAATCATATGACTCGTCATAATGATTTTTTTTCACATCTTGATACATCTTTCAGTTCCTCTATTGGTTTGGGTGATGATCGCCAAGTTAAAGCTTTAGGAAAGGGTGTTCTACCTATATTAACCAAACAAAATGTTGTGAAGAATATCTATGATGTTTATTATATACCCAATTTCAAGAATAATTTGTTAGTGTTGGTGAGTTAGATGCACATGGTTATGATGTTAGCTTTCATAACACTACTTGTACGATTTTTGATCAACATAAGTCTCTTGTTGCAAAGATTCCAATGACTAAGAACAAGGTGTATCAATTACGAATGAAAAGTGAGGAGTTGTATGCACATAATGTTTCAACACCTGATGACACTGACTTGTGGCATTTGTGATATGGTCATTTACCTATCAAAAGTATGAGTTTGTTGCAAAGACAGTCTATGGTGAAAGGTTTTCCTACTTTGTCTGACCATATCTCTTCTTGTACAAGTTGTATAATGGGTAAACACAAATGAGATAGTTTTTCTTTAGCCTCTTATAGAGCCAAAGAACAACTAGAGTTAGTGCATACAAAATTGTGCAGTCCAATGCAAGCAAAATCCGTCGTTGGCAGTCTCTATTTTCTTACACTTATTGATGACTTTAGCAGGAAAATTTGGGTGTATTTCATCAAATACAAATCCGAAACATTTTCTAAGTTCAAGGAGTTAAAAGCCAAGGCTGAAAAACAAAGTGGCAATTTTATTAATGTTCTCAGGTCTGAGGTGAGAATGAATCTAACAAATTCATTGATTTTTGTAAACAACATGGTATTAAAAAACAAACGACAACCAATTATACTCCATAGCATAACGAAATATCAGAAAGAAAGAATCAAACAATTATTAATATGGCTCGAAGTCTGCTAAAAACACGAAATTTGTCTAAAGATTTATGGGCTGAGGCAGTTGCATGTTCGATATATATTTTGAATTGATCACCCACTTAGAGTGTTCAAAGTCTTGTACATGAAGAAGCATGGAGTGGACAAAAGGTATATGTTTCACACTTTCGAGTATTTGGTTGTATTGGGTATAGTGATCAATCTAAAGCATATAGATTGTTTAATCCTATAACTAAGAAGTTTGTCGTAAGTCAAGATGTGAAATTTATGGAAGACAAATCTTGGAATAAAATGGAGAACAATACTTTTCCTAATCCTTTTATTATGTTAGATGAACATCAAGCATCTACAACCAACATTCCAAGATTATAGGTTCAAGACAAAACCAATAGTAGCTCATCAAGCAGTAGAAGTTCATCATATTTAAGTGAGTCTGATTGTGATAATCCTAAAATGAGAAGCTTAAGTGATATTTATACACAAGATGATGTTGATGATATTGTAAATTTTGCATTTCTTTCATTTCAACTTACTCGTTTTGAAGAGGCTATAAAGGACAAAGAATGGGTAGATGCAACGAATAATGAAATCGATGCTATTGAAAGAAATCAAACTTGGGATTTGGTTGATCTACCTAAGGATAAAAATTATATAGGTGTTAAATGAGATTTTAAAACTAAGTTAAATGAGAGAGGTGAAGTTGATAAACACAAAGAAATATTAGTTGCCAAAGGTTTTTCACAAGAACCTGGCATAGATTATGGTGAAACATTTGCACCTGCAGTAAAAATTAATACTAATCTATTTGTATTAGCTATTGCAGCACAAAACAAGTGCCCAATTTACCAAATGGATGTAAAGTTTGCTTTTTTGAATGATGTTTTGAATGAAGAAGTGTATGTTGAATAGCCACCTAGTTTCGAAATCAAAAATAAAAAACATAAGGTGTACACGTTGAAGAAAGCATTGTATGGCTTGAAGCAAGCTCCAAGAGTTTGATACCGTTGAATAGACCATTACTTGTTGAATAATGGTTTCAGAAGGAGTGACCATGAACCCACTTTGTATATCAAGAATGATCATCAAGGTATTTGGTGAGCCTTGGTATTGTACCAAGAGTGCTGCAATTCCCAGGGGCTGCCCTAATTTAATTTATCAACCTGGGGTTCGTACAAACTTGGAGGTGACAGTGCTATATACACAATAGATGCATTTTTTTCATGTCATCCTCTTCCGCTTTACGAAAGGGTGCTATTTCTAAGGGTTCTTAGTGAATTCTGTCACACTTCAATGAAACTAAAATAAATTGCATAATGGAAATGACAGAAGGAAACTAAATTAAATCGCTGAAAAGAAATGACAGAAATGAAACTAATTTAATTTTTAGAAAAGGAAATGACTGAAAAGAAGCTAAACTGTATTGCTGAAAAGAAATGGCAGAAAGGAAATTGATTCTAAACCATACTTAACTTGGCCAATTGGCTAAATGCACTCTATTTATCATATGGTCTATATATCATGCTTCTATTCATCCAACTTAACTATCCATGACTTAATTCTACTTGAAAACGGGTTTATTTGCAGCTTAGAGGGAAGAAAAGGCTAAAGTGGCGAATTCAGGGCTTAGCGAATGAAACATGGATTAGAAATGGAAAGCAGGGGTTAAACCCTATAAAACCTTACAATAACATGAGAAATGACTTTGGAGCGTAAAGAACTCAAAAGTGCGATGGAGGACAAAATTTGTGATATGCGACGTCGCAATCACAATATCACAAGTTTAAAGGGGTAGCGGTAAAGATTAATAGGAATGAACTAAAATGTGCGGAGTGCGAAGTGCGATGGGGCTAAAATTCACTAGGAATGTGACTGTGCGATGTATTAGGGTGTGTGAAGAGTGTGAAGTGCGACGAGAGTGACGTGGCGAGTGCGAGGTTTGGGCTTAATTTTCATTGTTTTTTTTTAGAAGTTTTGGGTTTAATTTTCATTGATTTTTTTTTAAATATTTTGTTTTTAGAAGTTTTGGGCTTAATTTTCAAAGGACATTTTTTTGAATGTATTTTGTTTTTAGAGTTTTTTGGGCTTAATTTCCAAAAGACATCTTTTTGTTTTAAGGTATTTTGTTTTTAAAAGTTTTGGGCTTAATTTTCATTGTTTTTAGAGGTTTTGGGCTTAATTTTCAAAGGACATTTTTTTGGATGTATTTTGTTTTGAGAGGTTTTTGGGCTTCATTTCCAAAAGACATTTTTTTGGCTTAGTTTCGAAAGGACTCTTTTTAGGCTTAATATTCAAAGGAAATTTTTTGGAGGTATTTTTTCAAGTGATATTTTCTTAGAAGCTTTTTTGAAGTATTTTTTAAAGTGGAATTTTTTAAGTTGGAATTAATTTTCAAGTGACATTTTTTTAGAGTACGCGTTTTGGATTGAAGTAAATCTTTTATAATGATTTTTTTAAATGAGTTTTTGTCTAACTTTTTAAATGAATTTTTTTTGCAGGACTTGGAAGGAAATATTTTGAGCTTCGTTTCATTTTTATAAGACATTTTTTTTCAGATTTTTTAAAGTAAGTGTTTTGGATTGAAGTATGTATTTTTTGCAAAATTTTTAAAATGAGTTTGCTTTAAAATTAAATCTTTTGTGATGTTTTTTTTAATTGAGATTTTGTCTAAATTTTTGAAGGAATATTTTTGAACTTCATACTCTATTATCACGGGAAATTGAAGGAATTGCGCGAGAAAATATGATAGAACAAGAGACGCTGAGGAACATAGATAATAGGGCAGAGAATCTCGCAAAATAAAGAGAGAAGCACTCTCAAATATTGAAAGAGAAAATAAACCTCAACTAGAAGTTGAAGCAGGTATGTAAATATAAATATTATGAATTTGATATTTAAAATTTTCCTAGTGTAAAATGTGTTCAAGATTAATTTTTATGTTTTGAACTAATTTGAAAAATAATTTTCAATGTAAACAGATATAGATATTCCTCAAAACATTGATGATGAGATACAAAATTTTGAAAGAGAAAGTGAAAGAGATATTGAATCAATGATTGAAGATGGTGAAAATGTTGAAAGAAAATCAAGTGAAGAAATTGAATCACAAGGTGTGTGTGTGTGTGTGTGTGTGTGTGTGTGTGTGTGTTGAACACATGCACGTATTATTGAAATTATACATATTTATTCATTTAGTTATTTATTGAATATGTAAACTTATTATGTACTATTCATTAAGATATGTACACTGAAATAATAATCGATGATGAGATGTTAGAAAATGTTATACTTACATATGGAATAAAGACACGACCATGTTATACAATATCATGTTAAACACATTTGATACATATTTCATAAGGAAAATGTGACAGTTCAAGCCCAAATGTTGAAAGGTCTCCTATCATTTAATTAAAACAACTACGACTTCATTGGGTATTTGAAAATAAAAATAAAAAGAATAAAATATGAAAGGAAAATGTGATACAAAATATAAATAGTGCTATAAATTCAATTAGAATATCTAGACATGTTTTTTACACAGTTGTATAATACGAAATACATATGGCGATTGTTTCATCAAGTACTAAAGAGAATTGTTTGGTAAAATCTATGGCATGAGCATTAGGAACCTCACGAAAAACTTTGCACAGACATCAGAAATTTCGGTTTCAAATGGATGTAAATGATGAAATCACTTATTGGAGAGCTATTTTTGTAGGAAACCATACAAAGATAGACTTGGAGAAAATGTTAAAAAAAACAATATATGAATATTGGAAGAAAAATTCACGTGTTTCGCCAAATATAAGGGATGTGATGAAAAGAAGAAAAACATGAAATCAGTACGAACAACATGAATTTTTTATTCTTGGAAACCACTTAGATAGAGTTTTTCAATAAGTTCAAATAAGAGAATCGTAAAATTCATGCCTCAATTAGTGCTTTTGTTCAATAAAAACCATGGTAAGTAAAACCTATCACCATACATGACACTTGTTGTTGTCATTATCATGTCGAATTTGAGTTATATTATGACACATTCTTTAATTTTGGTAGAACATTTTGGAAAGATTCACCTCCTCCTTCCACTATCCGTGATTTCATATCTCAAATTCTATGTGAAAGAGAAAGCGATGAATTATTTTACGAAAAGAAATGTGTTGGTGGTAAAAATGCGATGATTGTGGGAATTTGACTAAATTTCAAAACAAATATCGCACTCATATAAATGATCAATCATTTTCCAATATGAAAGTGAAATGGAAGAGATATGAATATATGCATACATCGATTCAAGGCTCAAATAGTGATAAAAGAATTGAATTACAAGAAGAACAAATTTTTGTGATAGATTTTTTGAGAAAGTTTGAGGAAGAAATTTTTAAATACACCAAGCTTTCCCATAGAGCTCGATGGAAATACTTGCAATTCAACAAATCCCATGAAGTTTTTCCACCAAGGACCATTTTTTCAGTAATTGATTTTGCAGAAAACTACACATGTGTTCCATAAAAATATATTCAGAGTGAATATTATCATTCTGACCAAGTGTCCATGCTCGTCCATATTCTATATAGACATGCTAAAAAAAGCGTCGACCAAATAGAAAGAACCTTTGAAAATCAACATGTTATTAAAGAATATCACTTTTATATCAATGACGATCGTACACATGATACATATTTTGTACAACACTATTTTGGAAAGATTTATGACTCCTTGAAAAGTCGTGGAATAAAATTCAATGAACATTGGATATGGTCAGATGGATGTACAAGTCAATTCAAATATTCATGATCATTCTTTTGGTTGTGTTGTCTTCGTAAGAAAACCTGCATCAAACATTGTTGGAATTTCTTTGAGACTGGCCATGGAAAAGGAGAACATGACGATGCAGGAGCATGCATAAAACAAGCACTTCAAAGATATCAAATGAACCCCTCTGCAAATCGACTTGTGGACGCTAAAGAAGTTGTTCAATGGTGCATCGTTTCTCTAAGCCATGAGACTAGTGAAAAGGGAAGTGCAAAGGTACATTCAATTTAATTTTTATTGGATATCCAATTTTAAACAGTGTACATGTATCACATTGATTATCTTTGATGGTATTTTGATATCACATTTACATTCTTCTTTGAATTTTCCATATATATGTTTTTTTGGCATATTGGGATCGAAGATGTAGATGATCAATTGGAAATGATGTTGAAACAATAAAAGGGACTCGAAAATTTCATTCAATTAAAACAAAGTTGTCCGCAAATGTGTTTGCATTGGATAAAAGAAAATATTCTTGTTTTTGTCATGTTTGCATAGACAACACAAAATCCAATGACGTTTGTGAAAACAAAATGTATGTAAAAGATTGGAAACATACAGAGCTAAATACAAAGGGGAAATTGTCCGTTGCAATGTTTGAAGAAATGAAATCAGAGGAGACTACAATATCATCTGACGGTGATCGAGTTTCTGATCTTGTTAGAGAAGGTAACATTTGAATTGCTTTCAAATGATAGAGATCTAGAAATCATTACTAAAATTATTTTAAAGTTAATTTTTCATGTTAATTATGATCTAAATTTAATTACATAAGTTTGTTAAGTTTGTTTTATTGTGCAAGAGATGAATTTGTTGTAATTTCACCCACTGACAACGATGAAAATGTGAATTATTATTTGATGCGTTGCACTGAACGAAAGATGAAATTATTATAAAACTATAATGATCACGAGTTTCCATATGAGAGAGGGTCTATTATACTGAAAGGTTATTTTTTCAGACAAACTAATCAAAGTGGGGATTTTGTTTACTTTGAAGACTATGAACCTGATGTCATAAGTTGTCAATATAGTCACTTAGTGTGTGCAGCACGCATAAAGTTGATAGAGGTTCAATCAAAGAAAAAAATGAAAATTAAGAAATGGAAAATGTCAAAATCCGATCATGAACGGATCATTGAAGATGGCATTCCATTGGAATTTTTCTGATTGAACTGCCCAAAAATTTCTTCTCTTTGGATTCATGTTTTAGAACTTCCAGAACTCAACTAAAAGTTGAGCTTCCTTGTTATGTTATCTGTGCAAGAGTTTGCACATGTACATTGCTTTGGTACATGCACACTAGTATCAACTGAAAGTAGATTTTCTATACATGCATTGATGAAAAATGTTGCATGTATTGGATATATATATATATATATGTTCTAGAATGAAATTCACTGAAAGTACCTAAATTCTATTTGCATTGATGAAAAATGTTGAAGTATTGGTTATATATGTTCTAGAATGAAATTCACTGAAAGTAGCTAAATTCTATTTGCATTGATGAAAAATGTTGAAGTATTGGTTATATATGTTCTAGAATGAAATTAACTGAAAGTAGCTTTTCTATGTGCATTGATGAAAAATGTTGCAGGTACTGGATATATATGTTCTAGAATGGTATTAACCGAAAGTAGCTTTTCTATACATGCATTGATGAAAAATGTTGCACGTACTGGATATATATACATTATAGAATGCATTTTTAAAATTTTATGATTGTTTGACACATCTAACAAGACCTAGAATCTTATGATTGTTTATATATATATATATATATATTGTTCTTCAATCGTTTTAACATATATATTCAAACATGAGTAAAATCATTTCTACATGTACATATATTCAAGTGATTTTTTTGTTTTGTTTGGAAAACAACAACTTGAATTTTAAAAACAAAACATAATATCATAATCACATGCCAAATGTAGTTGATGCAGGAGCATCAAGGAAAATTTTCATTATTTAATTATGTAATAAGGGGAGTGTGATATTTTAATTATTTTATTAATTAAATTGTTATTTTTAAATAAATTAGGAGAGAAATTATAAAGGTGAGGATTTTGTATATTTTCTTTTAATAATTAAAAGGATATGAGAGAAAATAGAATGAGGTAGAAAATTTAAGGAGTAGGAATTCTATGTACGGGACTTTGTTGAGTCCACACCTAGAATGAATCTAAATTAGATATAGTTGAGATTTGTGGGGAGAGATTTTTGGAATGAATTAAATTCATTATTTATGTATAAATGTGAGTGTTTTTGTGAGGAAGAGATAGTTGAAGAGTTGAGTGAGTGAGGAGTACAGGAAGAGTGAGGAGAGGTTTGAAGGGCCAAGAGCCAAGAGGCTACCCAATGTAATATTTGGCCAAATAATTTTGATATGGTTATATGTAGTTGATTTGCATGGCTCTTTTCACTTTCATGTGAATTTAAACTGAATATTTTTGTAGTTTTATTTTATAGAAGAATTGAGCATTTTCATATTTGATTGAAGAAGTGAGTTTCTTATATACCAGGATCTGCTTTCTAGCAGAACCCCACCATCATTTGGTATCAGAGTAGAGAAAGATACATGTTTTGAATTTGCATATATGTGTGTGTGTGTGTGTGTGTGGAATATGTATAAGTTGTGGACGCAGGAATTAATGGAAAAGGAGGAATTTATCAATGGCGTTGAACGTATTGATACAACGCCAGAGACTGGTGACACCTCACGTAGATTGGTCAAATGTAGAGAATTCCAGGCAGAGAAAAAAAGAGTTTTAGAGCTCGTTGAGGGCATTACCACTAGCGTCAAAGTTAACCACCACTCATTGCATGTATATGGAAAGTAAGACTGTGGATAAAACAATTTAATTAAGTTGAAGTAGCAGTTGTGAACTGGAACTCGTTCGTCCGAACTCGTTGTGAAAGAAGAAGTCGTGGAGTGTTGTGTTTCCTCTATGGATAAAAAAGACCGAAAACACTGTGTTTAACACAGATTCCTGCTATGAGAAGAGGACAGAGTTGTCAAGATGGGTTTCCATTGCCACTGGTGTCTGCAGAGAGCATTGAGCCCACGGTCGAGAGAGAGTTGATACGATGTTCGAGCAGCCCATATCACCGCCAGCCAGAACCCATCGGCCAGTCGAGAGGGGGCTAATGAGTGTGAAAGAAGTTGCGATCACGCTACAGTGAGACTCTGGCGAAGAGGAGGCCTCTGTGGAAGCAATCCAGGCAGTCCAAAAATTCGGAGGGGGTTAAAAAAACTGAATAAATCGTATTGTACAGAATGTCGTTACAAATTTTTTTGATGATAAGAATATCATATTTGTAACTATGGCTTAACTCGGTTGCTTTGGAGCATAACTGTGAAGAGGTCAAAAACAAGTATTTTTGCACCGAAAGGCTGTTAACGAAGAGGCCAGTGACAAATTTTGTATCCGCAGAATTGGTGTTTGGGTGTAGCACTACCGTGCTCCCCCTATGCGGTCCCCATCATTACATTCGTTGGATCAGTGCCAACTATAACGCAGCCTTGTAAAAGCATTTGTGTTGCACACAGTTGAAGGGAACGATGATTGAAGAATTTTCCAGAATTGTGTGGAGCTTTGAAGTCTGAGCAATCTGAAGGAGGAGTGTTCAACTTATTCATGGGTTCCTGAAGGAGAGCATGGATACACACCGAGTGTGGTAAATTTGACCACTTGAAATCTAAGCATATGGTTGTATTATACCCATTCCAAATAGAACAACGTGGGAGACATTGCATAGGGGAGCGATGATTGCGGAGTTTGTGTTTGGTTGTGAACAAACCACAAGCATGGAGGTAAGGCAGCATCGTGAATTAAGTGTTGTAGCTGAAGTCATAAGGGACCACAGCCTGCGTAAATGTTCTGCGCTCAATTCGTGACAATAACGATGTGTACAAATCTTACTACGTGTGATCGAAGGCGATCTTGGCAGTGAAGGAGCACAGCTTGATCGATTCTCTGCGCGCAAAACCAAGACAATAACTGAAGGCAGTATGAGTTTTTGTTATTTTTTGTAATGCTAAATCACCGAGTTATGTATTGAAAATACCACGTAGGTTGGAGGAGACACGAAGGTTTGATGCGCTATGCAGTTTGATGTTGTTTGATGAGACACACAGGTTTGATGCATTGTGAAATGGATGCATTACATACCATGATACAACTTGACTGTGTTATATGCCACCGATTGGAAACTACACAAGTGGTTGCGTTATGAATGCATGGTTGTGTTGCAATAAACATTCAAATGATATTGTTGAAGGTCGATTAATATTGCAGGTTGTATGACATTGCGAAGGTGGAATAAAATATGACTATAATGGTTTTAAGATACGGTTTCCACCATAGATAGAGTGTACAAGATCCTTTGTCAACGGTTGTATGTGGATGGTAGAATAAATAAATCTATCATATATGTTGGGTTTCAGCTATTATATATGTGGTTGGAAATTCATGGTATTCGAATTCTTTAATGAATTCAAATTTGAAATGATCAATTGTAAACAATAAATCTTCTAATGGGGTTTGAAAAAGAAATACCATTCTGATAAGGATAGATGGTATGTGGTCTCAAAATGGTTACATCATTATGCTGTGAAAATTGGGCAATTTGACAGAGATTGATTCCAAAACAAAGAGAAGCCAAGCGCAGGAGGAGAAGTTGCATTTTGATAAATGACAAGTGTGAAGGATTGCGGGGAAGTGGATTAAATGAAATCCACATGTGAACAAATGCAATTCACAAAGAAGGGAGAGATGACTGTTGATATTCATTTCCGAAGATTTGATGAAGATCACAACAGAGGGGAGAAGAAGGAAAATGCCAAGGTAAGTGGCATATGTAAACAATTGGCAGATGAAGAGTATGAGCAAGAGAAGGCTGAGATAACAATTCACCCTGAATTGTTAATGGAGTTGTTGCAGGAAAATGTGAAATACAAGACACATGGTTGGACCATGAGAAAGAAGGTGAAGTGGAAGAAGCTACACGCAAAGAGGTAAAATCAAGTAAACATATAGTTGATGGAAGAGATGAGGAAGCTCAAGCAGATGTTGAGTTGTGAAGAACTCGGAGAGGCTGAGTTAAAAATGAATGTTTCCATTTGTGGCCCGGAACATGGCGAAATTCTGGGTGAAGAGATCAGTGAGGAAGATCTCATGAACTATTGGGATAGTTCAGAAGCATCTGAAGATGTTTTGGCGAGGGAAACAAATGAGGCCATGAAGCCTTACATTTTTTCTCATAGTTTATGTGTGTTTGCAAGATGTGCGAAAGATGGTGAGCAGTTTGATAGAACTGTCACAAAGGAGAATGAAACTCTTGAGGTAAAGTCTGGTAGAGAATTCCTTTCTGCAAATGAATGTATGGAAAGTTATGTAAAATTTCCAAGTTCTACTCCAGTTGAGATTGTTAAGTTATACAGAAAGTTAGATCTTCATAGAAGAGATTTGGAAAAGCAGAGGATCTATTTTCAGGGAGAGTTGCAGAAAGACACAGAACAGGGAAACATTTTTCAAACAGATGTTGTGGAGAAGGCACTAACTGATAGTCTCACAGAGAATTTAAATCATCATACTGATGTGCTGATGGATGAGGAAATTTCAGAGCAGCATACTGAAATGTTGCTAGAAGAGGAAGAGGCATTGGGGCCTTATGTTTTTTATTTTAACAATTGTTTTGTGAGTATAGGTTTTATTTCAAATACTGGAGGAAATCTATTGGACCGAGAAATTGAATTGATGAGGCGGATGATGATGAAAGTATCCCGGAAGAAGACAGCAGTGGTAAAACAAAGAAGAAGCAGTAACAGAAAGACAACAGAAGATTGTGAAAGCATAGCCAGTGGGGTGATGCAGCATAAAGTGTGGAGACCTGGAGAAGAACAACAGATAGAAGCAGTGACAAATGGAAAGTTGCAGCAAAAAATATGGGATCCAGGCATACAAAGATCCGAACACATGATCAGGCGATCATGATTAATTTCAACCTTGAGAGTCTGATGCAGGAGCATCAAGGAAAATTTTCATTATTTAATTGTGTAATAAGGGGGGTGTGACATTTTAATTATTTTATTAATTAAATTGTTATTTTTAAATAAATTAGGAGAGAAATTATAAAGGTGAGGATTTTGTATATATTCTTTTAATAATTAAAAGGATATGAGAGAAAATAGAACTAGGTAGCAAATTTAGGGAGTAGGAATTCTATGTACCGAACTTTGTTGAGTCCACACCTAGAATGAATCTAAATTAGATATAGTTGAGATTTGTGGGGAGAGATTTTTGGAATGAATTAAATTCATTATTTATGTATAAATGTGAGTGTTTTTGTGAGGAAGAGATAGTTGAAGAGTTGAGTGAGTGAGGAGTACAGGAAGAGTGAGGAGAGGTTTGAAGGGCCAAGAGCCAAGAGGTCGCCCAATGTAATATTTGGCCAGAGAATTTTGATATGGTTATCTGTAATTGATTTGCATGGCTCTTTTCTCTTTCATGTGAATTTAAACTGAATGTTTTTGTAGTTTTATTTTATAGAAGAATTGAGAATTTTCAAATTTGATTGAAGCAGTGAATTTCTTATATGTCAAGATCTGCTTTCTAGTAGAACCCCGACATCATTAGTTCAACCATCCAAAACTTGAGTTTTAAAAACGAAAACATTATATCACAACATTACTTCACATGCCATGCCAATTTCAATTCAACTATCCAATAAAAACAAAACATTATATTACATGCCAATTGTAGATCAACCATCCAAAACTTAAGTCTTAATTTAACAAAATATTATAGATCACAACATTACTTCACATGCCAAATGTAGTTCAACCATCCAAAACTTAAGTTTTAAAAACAAAACAAATTATAACACAACATTACTTCACATGCCAAATATAGTTCAACCATCCAAAACTTGAGTTTTAAAACAAAAACATTATATCACAATATTACTTCACATGCCAATTGTAGTTCAACTATCCAATAAAAACAAAACATTATATCACATGCCAAATGTAGTTCAACCATCCAAAACTTAAGTTTTAAAAACAAACATTAATATAGATCACAACATTACTTCACATGCCAAATGTAGTTCAGCCATCCAAAACTTAAGTTTTAAATACAAAACAAATTAGAACACAACATTACTTCACACGCCAAATGTAGTTCAACCATCCAAAACTTAAGTTTTGAAAAAAAAACATTATAGATCACAAGTATCAAGTATCAAGTAACACTACTTCACATGCCAAATGTAGTTCAACCATAACACTTTAAAAACAAAACAAATTATTTAACACAACATTACTTCACATCACATGCCAAATGTAGTTCAACCATCCAAAACTTGAGTTTTAAAAACAAAACAAATTATATATAACACTGTAACATTACTTCACATGCCAAATGTAGTTCAACCATCCAAAGCTTGAGTTTTAAAAACATTATATATCACATTCACATGTACCAAATGTAGTTCACATAAAATATGTCCAAAACTTGTAGATCTCACAAGTATCAAGTATCAAGTTATATATGACTGCATCTAGATAAGACTATATATAAAAAAGTAAATTTAAGACTAAATCTATTGAAAATATAATGTTGCACATGTGCATGTGCATCGTCCATCAAATAGTGCATGTGCATCATCCATCAAATACAGATGGATGTAGTGTCTCTCCCAGCAAAGTCACGATCCTTAAGCTATCCCGCGAAGCATGGGGAACCTGTACAAAATGTGTACAAACATTAAAATTTGATGTTTTAAAATTGAGTGAGAATATATAGAACTTCATGTAAAAATCCCGTAATACCTCATGAGGTTCTCTCTCTCCATTTGATGTTCATTCACTCAAAACTTCCCCCCACAGAACATCTTCAAATAATAACCAACATACACATACACATACATACATACATACATACATACATACATACATATATATATATATATATATATATATATATATATATATATATATATATATATTAAAAATTTCAAATGAAAATGCATATATAAACTTATTTTCACATATTAAAAAATATAATTTAACTAAATAGGTTGAATGGTAGTGTGGGATGTTCCCAGTGGAGTGTTAGATTCCGTGGAGAAAAGAAATCCTCTATAGGAACCTTGAGTTTGGGGGATACTATCCTATGAGAGTTCAACCACTATAGGTTCATTTTTTAGGCTTTAAAGTTTTCCTTGAATTAATGGGAGGAAGCCTTTAGTTTGTGGGATAAATGAAATTTACACGGTTTGCAAAATTATTTTATGCACTTACTAAAACAACTAGTTATGCCAAAAGTCACAACTTTGTGATTTTGTGGGAGAAATGAAATAGAAATGACATATTCCTTAAAGTTTTCCTAAAATTTTATGGGAGAAGGGAGAAATGACACATGTGGGGCTGGGTTTGCCTTGTGTGTAGTGGTTTATGGATATTAAATGAAAGAGCTTTATTAGATCATGATTGATCATAGGGGAATTTAACATAGTGCTCTCATTTGAGAAAAGATGAGATCCAAAGGCTACATGGCCCTTTACAGACTCTGCCTTTAGAACTTGTAGAAGTTAACATTCAACAAACAGACTAAAATCCTATGGAAGTTCAAAATCCTATGAGAGTTCAACCACTTTAGGTTCAATTTTTAGGCCCTAAATTTTTCTTTGAATTAATGAGAGAAAGCCTTTAGTTTATGGGAGAAATGACATTTACATGGTTTGCTAAATTATTTTATGCACTTACTAAAAACATGCTTTAAAGTTAATGGGAGAAAGCCAACATGACACATGCTTTAAAAACTTGCACTAAGAATTTATGGGAGAAATGACACATGTACATAGTTTGCCTTAAAGTGGTTGTGGTTTATGGATATTAAAATGAAGAACTTATACTTATATATGTTCCAGAGATTGACTGTAGGGGAATTTACTGGATATGTCACCTTTCAGAAAAGATGAGATCCAGAGGCTACCTGACCCTTTACAGACTCTGCCTTTAGAACTTATAGAAGTTAACACTACCTAGACCTTTACAGAATCTTCCTGTAGAACCTTATAGAAGTTAACACTCAAGAGACAGACTAAAATCCTATAGAAGTTCAACCAATTTAGGTTCAGTTTTTAGGCTTTAAAGTTTGCCTTTAATTAATGGGAGAAAGCCTTTAGTTTTAGAGTAACCTTATAAAATGTTTTAATGTGAAGATAGTAATTTAACTACAAAACAATGGAATTGAAGAGTGTGCTTATATATCAGAGTTCTGTTATGAAAAATTAGTTATGTCCTTAATAAGAAGTATGATTTTACACTTATCAAAATTTTTAATAATTTATAATAATGCCATTTTTGGCTTGTACTATCATTCATCCTTGATATGTACAAGAATTCTGCAAACAAGAATTCTGCAACTTCAACATCAACCCTCGAACATCCACTGGCAACATCTTCTTTGCATCTTCTTTGCAGACATCATTTTTTTCTGATTGCTTTCCTCACAAAACCTATGTTTTGGCCTTGGTGCGGGTAGCCAGCTCATCCCTCGTGCCAACGTGGTAAAAGTTCACTAGAGCCCGCGCCACCTGGCGCTCTGTCTCAGTGTGGTGCCCGCGCCAGCTGTTTTAGGAATGTTTTTTAACAAATAGAGGCGGAAGTTTCCTTCTAACCACCTCAGGGATGAGTCACTGGAAGTGGTTAAGTTGATCAGCCACGGATCTCCCTCTTTAGGTAGTCGTTTCCTCCTCCCATGGAACACTCCTTGAAGATAGGTCTCCCTTCCATGGTTATAGGGATCCTAACCTCTCC